>OZ023163.1:16266786-16706786 GCA_963678695.2 Diplodus puntazzo
TACATATGCCTCGGAAATCAATAAATATGCATACTAAATAAACAAAATATGTATTGGCTCATAAATATATTTCTGTTTAAATGTATTTACCAATCCATTCCAATCCAAAATTGTTTGTTAAGCACTTTAAAACTACCAAAGCTGACCAAAATGCTGTTCAGAAGAATAAATAAGACATCATAAATAAAAGACATTAGTTAACATATTCATCTAAGCATATTTGTTTCATTTTTGCTCGCCCTAATTGAAATGATAATGAAAAACGTACTTCCAACACTTTGGTTGATATTGTGCTTAAATGCCACACATTCCTAAACAACTTTTATAACAACATATTTAGTGGTGTTCCATTCTCCATAGTAACCTTTTAAAACCTCCTTAAAGGTCACAGTTATTCTGTTTCATGAATGGTACTTGGCTCAACTTGAATGTTTCCCTTGTTTATAGTGTGTTCATGTAGATTTTATTACTGGAGAGCGATTTTTTGCTGAGCGCTTGTCCCGTGTGCGCATGCGCAAGTAGTAAAGAGTGTTGTCGGTCTCTATGACGACGGCTGCATTAAAGCTTTTAGGGCTGTAGAAGGACAGGAAGCAGATTATGTGCACAGGTGTTGCTCCGCAGACTAGCACGCACTATGTGGGCCAGTTAGATGGAGCGATAGTAACCAAACAACCCGGCTTGATGTGTTCTGTCACCGATTTTTACTCAACAGGAATACTGCGTAAGAACCTGCCGCTGGTGAGTTTACTAACAACCACATTTCTTCCAATTTAGCCATTTTTTAAAAATTAACATGATTCCCACAGGCGCCAACTATGTCCTGCCGCTCACCCTCTTAATTCTGTCCTGTTTATTTTTACAGCCCGCAGACCTGCAGAAATAAACAGGATTATAGTCTATATATGTGAAACTGTGTTTTTATAGCCATGGAATTTATTTGAAATCACAACAAAAACACAGCTACGACAAAGGTAACATACATGTAATCTAACAGGGGATATGTTTTTACTAAAAAAAAAATAGTTTACTGGAAACCTGCAGTACTGATTTCTGTCCAGAAGGTGACGACCGATCCCTTGCACATGTACAGTACAGTTACATCTAACCTGAATATCCAATGGAGGTAAGGTGATGATTGAAAGGGTGGTCATTTCTGGTAACTAGTGGAACAATAATTCAAAAACCCACAAAAACTAAAGTGAATGTATACATCTGAACATTTTGCTTGTAATTTGACTGTAATGTTGTTTTGATGATCCAAATAGGCTTGATGTAACTGGATGGGGTATTCTGATGAGCACTGTAGTCTTTACAGTAGTCTATGTGGTCTGTTGACATGTCTCTCCTCTATGTTCCCATTAGAGTATACTAAACAGCACAGACATTTGCATTAATATATATTTGTATTAAACTGTGTTTCATTTGCTGCATAATATTTACTTTAATGTGACTGCCAGGTGTTTATTATTCAGGCCAACACTGAAATTTAGGGCATAAATGTTTTAAAAATTTACAAACTCTTTAACATCCAAAGTTACATCTTTGTCTGCAGTTGGCAGGATTTAGAGCTAATATTCATTAGTTGTATTGTATTATTATTTAATGCAGAGATGTCAAGGATGTCACTCGATACAGATGAACCCATCTTGTACTAAGTAATTGTAATTCTTTGATACAAGTGTGGGTAAAACTGCATAGGCATCTCTTTGTCCATAATTATACATTTTTAAAATGTATTTTATTAAATGTAAAATTCAGTTTTAAAAATGGTATGAGCCCCGTACTGACAGGTCAACAGAGTTTTTCCTTGAGGTTGGTACTGTGTGCCTTTGGATAATTTGCCTGGATAAGATAAGATAAGATAAGATGTACCTTTATTGATCCCCCGTAGGAGAAACTCAATTTGTCACCACAGCCAAAGGAAACAAACAGTGCAAGGTAGGAGTTGACCAAGAGAAATATTAAATAGAATACAATGAAAATATATGCACTAATTTGGAAAAGTACAATAGAATAGAAATGCTATATGCACCAAACGTACAGAGATAAACCTACACTTGAGTGTACACTCATACAGGTTTGTATATACAGCTGCAATATCTGTCATTAACTATAAGTGGTGCATGATTTGAGTCTTGGATTGAGAGGTACTGACAGCTGAGGTGCAGTCTGGTGGCTGATGGTATGAAGAAGCCCGCCAAGCACTTGGACTTGGTGGCATCCTATCCAAAAATCTTTCTAAAAACTTTAAAAAACCCATCCTTCTGGGACCGTGGATATCCAGAACAAATTCCTGCGGCTAGTCTGGCAGAAACCGTCATGTCTGAAACGTATCTTTGATCTTCTTCCAGTGGAGAATATGAGTGAGGTGGTTTGCACAAAGACCCAGGAGGAATATGAGGACGACTTTGAGAAGGATCTTGACTGGCTGATTAGTGAGGAAGGCCGGAGTGAGGACCAGGCAAGTCGGGCCTTGCTTTACAATGTGCAATTTCTTCCTACCTTCTGTTTTTACCTTCTTATATCATGTGAGACTGAGTTTGGAGTGCTGCCCTACTTACTTTAGACTGGATGCTGCGTGGGTCCCTGACCCTGCTCTGTGAAAGTGTAACAGCGAGTAGCGTTGAGTTACCCGAGCTGGCACAGCTTCCTGTTTTGCATGTGAAACCTCCTCTGTCCACATAAAGTGACATACTTTCTCTCTGCCACTGCTGGATGCAATATTGATGAACGCACTTACACATGTCTGTTATCACACCAGCACGCCTCTTACCTGTCAAGTATTGATGTTGCTCATTACCTTCCAACCTAATTAATTCAAGCATTGTTGTGTTTGCCTTTTCCACCCCACAGGGTCCTGACTATGAGGACATAGAATCAGAAATTGACAAAGAGCTGGAGGAGGACGAGAAAGTGCAAAAAATGAAAAGAAAGACGAAAGTGCTCAAGGAGGAGAAGAGAGGCAACAAAGCCGAGGAGTTGGAGGAGGATGACGAGAGGTGGCCTTCGCCTATGGAGCCGTTGGAGTATGATTCAGACAGAGACAGCCCCACTAAGTCATCACCTGTAGTCCCACCTCCTCCAGGGATGGAAGACCAGACAGATGAGGAGAAGAAGTACATTCAGGACAAGATCCAGCAGGCTAATCGAGAGCTGCAGGACCAGGAGGCTCCGGATATGAGCAGACGCAGGCGGCTGCATTTTAAAGACAAGCTGGTGGACCTGGAGGTGCCTCCCCTGCAGTTTGAGAAGGATGGCAGCGGTGGTGAGGTGGAGGGTGGGAAGGGAACTGCGAAGGACTCAGAGGCAGAGATCGAAGTGTCGGGGAGGCTCTCTGAGTTAAAGCTTTCCCTGCGGGAAGAGAGCAGCAGGGCTGGAGAGAGCAGTGGGGGAGGGCAGGGGGCAAAGGAGGGCAGAGTCCTTGTGGAGAAGGATGGGAAGTTTGATCTGGTCAGCCTGAACGAGTTGGAGAGTCAAGGGCTTCTCCCTCCTATAGCGCACAACTACAGCGACTTCTCACGCCCCTCCCCACATCCCCAGGAGCAGACTGCAAGCTCCAGCAAGAGCCACAGGTCCTCCACCTCTCCTCGTGCTCGCGCCGGCTCCTCCCTCTTCCAGCAAGGTGTCGATCACCTCCATGCTCCCAGACCTCCAGCTCAGCCCAGGAACAGACCCAGCTCGGCCAACCACAGCCACAGAGACAGCCAGAGGAACGGCAGCAAGCGGCGGGTGCAGTCGGCCACCGGAACACCCTGCCAGGCCACCTACACCCTCTCCCCCCAGCAGAAAGAGGTGCTGCAGAGGATTCAGGAGAGGAAGGAGAAGCTGGCCAGAGAGGTAGGAAAAGAAGTGCATGCATTATATTTACTTGTTCTACCATTAAGGCTTGTTGTCGACTTAAATCATCTTTTTAATTGCTCTTGTTTCCCCAGGAAGAGCAGAGGAAACGTGAGGAAGAGGAGCAGAAGAGGCAGGAGAATGAGCTGGCGTTTAAGGCCTGGCTGATGAAGAAGAGAGAGCAGTTTCAGGAGGAGAAAAGGGTCCACCGAGCCCAGGAGATGGAGAGGATGAATACTAAGGTAAGACCACAAGGGGGCACAACAAAGCGTAGACGTTGACAGTGTTATACAGTCGCCTGTACATACTTTTTCTATTCAGTAGCTTTTTTGTTGGTTCTATCCAGATTAAGATCTTTATGAGGGGGCGGAAACACTACCATGTTTGTCCACAGGGGGCGCCAGAGTAAAAGAAAAAAAATATATAAAGTTGCATGTAGCAGTTATAATGAAAGCTCATTAATTGAGTGGCTTTTTTACAGAGCAGATCAGTTCATTTTGCTGCAAAAAAAAAAATGATAGTTTGCAAAGGAGATACATTATTTTACTTGGCGCAGTGGTGTTTTACTCATAAACAGAAATTCAAACCTTGTTTACAAAAAGTTCCAAGCAAAAGCAAATACAAGAAACAGTACTGGCCAGGGGTATTAAAACATTGCAATTATAAACATTTGCCATCGTTTCCGGATACCGGACGTATTTCTGCTTTTGTCTTGCAGAGAGACTCCAGCGACCCGGAGGAGTCGTTCAGGCAGTGGCTGCAGAGGAAGCACGAGCAGCAGCAGAAAGAGAAGCAGCTGGAGGAGCTGAAGCGGCTCGAGGTGGACAGCGGTTACCTCTTACGCAGCCGCGAGGAGTGTGAACATGCCTTCAAAGTGTGAGTTCAGCTTTTCATTCATTTCAAGCTTCAGCGACAAAGAATGGAAGCGCTAGTTAACTTCATAACTTCTGGTGTTGCAGAGAAACGATTATATTACGTTGCAAGTGTGACATTTTCTCTGATCATATAGTAATGTTTTTTTTCTGTGTATGTATCCTCTTACATGTGGAATTATAGGTGGCTAAGGAGGAAACGCGTGGAGAAGCGAGCGGAGCAGCAGGCGGCTCGAGAGCACTCCCGCAGGCTGGTGCTGGAGGAGCGGCGTGCGCGACGCATGAGGGACCTGATGTGTTCCGTCAATGAAACCAAGCCATTCAGATTCAATGAACAGCTGGCGTACCGTTACTAAACCAGACAAATCCCACATAGCCACTGAACTCACACAAGTAGATTTGATTCTAGTTTGATGGTACGAGTCTCGTACAGTCCTTTCACCACAGACTGAATGATACATGAGCAAAGGAGGTGGTTGATGGTGCGTTCAGGCGTTGCTAGAGATTTGTTTTGTTGTTTCCATTTCTGTGCTGTGTTACAAAAAAAAATGTTTACCGCAGTGACCTCTACTCAGAATGTACCTGGGTAAATAATCCATCCAAATGTACTTAAAAGTTAACTCCAATAATTTTGCATTTTAAAGTGTGTTTACAGGTCTTGGGGAGCCCTACTGCATATTAAAAAAAACAACTCTTTGAAGCCTTTTGTAGTTTCAGAAGAAGCTGCATGTAATCTGATAAATTGCTTCCTGTGATGTCACTTGATGGCAGCGTTGCAATGTGGGTAATGTAGGTGCACTGTGGACAGTTTAAAAAACAAAGGATCAAAATCGATACAGCGGATCCAGAGATCGCCATTGTTATTCCAAACCTGGCGCCTTCATTACCCACAATGCATCTCAGCCATCGAGTGACATTGCTTCAGGCAATTTATCTGGTTACACGCAGCTTCCTCTGGAGCCACAAAAGGCTCAATACTACTTTTGCAACACATGCAGTAATACTCCCCAAGACCTGTAAACACGCTTTAATGTGTAAAATTGGTGGAGTTATCCTTCAAGGTGTGATAAATGTATTGAGTATGTGTTTTTTTTTTGTTTTTTTTTTACTGTAGTTATGTTTACTTTGTAGTGGCAGATGCACTTTATTTAACTTAAGCTCTTCTTAAATACAAGAGCTGAACCCACTGTATGCCTTTTGTCAGAGAGTATTTGCTTACATAGATATTACAGGATGCATTTGATTTGACAGCAAGTTATTTGAATGAATGAAACTGTAAAGGAATGAAATTATCAATGAGAGAAACTGGTAAACATTCCTGGCTGTTTGAGAGACAGTTTCTTCATATCAAAGGCTTTCTAATGAGATAGAAAAGACTGATGTTTGAACAACATGACATGAAAAAAAATAAAACAAAAGTCTCAATATAGATATGGCATATATTTTTTTAATTTATAGGCATGTACACATACATTTCCGTGTGCTACAGCATTTCAGAATTAAATATCAGTGAACACAAAAGAGTGGCCAACCTCATAAAACAACAGGACTAGGTTTCTGGTTAGCAGTTTGAATCTATCTCTAAAAATTTTTTCTTTCCATTGGATTTACAGTGCATGACTCGGGCCTATATCACCTGTATCATCAACACAAATATAAAGACGTAAAAGGCCGAAAAACAAAAACAAAAAACGTATTCCTTGAAACAGGAACTATTGATATCTTTTATTAATAAAAGCTGCTCATATTTAAAACGCCGACAGTTAAAACAGCAGCTATTTATTAAAAAACACATAAATACAAAAAGTAAACCATGAACACAAAAACCATGTTCTCGTGTCAGTGAACATGTAAACCAGTATTCTGCTCTGTGTGCCCGGAAAGGTGACGAACAAACAAGTAGGAAGAGTGGACAAAAGAAGTGACACACAGAGAAGGACAGAGTGCATGATCATTAAGTATTCAGCATATTAGAACATAATAACTCTTTCTTAAAGTCTTTGTATGAGTGCTGTTTCAAAATAAAATACCCAAATTAGAAAAAAACAAAACAAAACAAAACAAAACAGTGCACCGCCTACATTGAAAATAATCATTACTGGCACTGAAATAAAAAGACATTGTTGAATAGCATAATGTTGTTAGTGATAGCATATGTAGCAGTACCTTTTGTGAAGACTGAACCTAATATTATTTTATAACTACTGACCACTGAACCGTAGGTATCTTTGAATAAACTGCTGTTCAGAATGAGAGCAAATCAAAGCAAAAACAAACAAAATGTCAAAACCACCGTTCTTCTCTTTGGCTTCTTCACAGTTCGGTGAAATTACAGATATGAGCATGAAACTCTGCCAACTAACCGGTTCCGTAAAAAAAAAAAACAAAAAAAAAAAAAAACAAAGTGAAACGGATATTTTTCTCTCACTGGAGGGGAAAACAAAGAGGGTAAAACTCAAGTACTGGTGTGAAGAGAAAACACTGGAACAAAAAAAAACACAAAAATTACAATAGTTTTTAATCTTGGACTTCAAACAGTACAAAAATAGAAATGTTCTGATCCAATTCAATAAATAGTTAAAATACATAGGAGGATTTGATTGACGGGGGTGGGGTCGGGTGAAGCCATTTTCCTGCTTCTACAGTTCATCTTTAGGGTTGATGCTGAGGCCCTGACCCCACACGGACTGTGTGTCCAACGCCTGGATCACCTCGTCCGCCTGCAGCCTCTCCTGGGAGAGAAACAGGATGGAGGATGGTCAGAATGGTGAATGGAGAAAACAAGACACAGCTACAGTGCATCTGTTTTTAAAAGGAAACTCGAGCAAAATTTGGACTCAAGTTACTGAAAGCCTAGTGATTCACAAAGAGGTGACGGATGGCTCATTGCTTAAAAAGGGTGAAATGAAAGGTCCATCATTCATTGTGTCGGTCTGATGGTCAAACTTGCCAACTTGGATCTGTCTAATAGGATAAAAGTTTTCTCACCAGTGTCCATATTTATAATCCATAGAATTTAAGCACAGAGTGGATCTTTGACCTTTCATCTATGGGGAAGAAGCACTCCCCCCAGTTTATGATTCAAACAGATGAGGGTTACATTCCATTTATTCTTTGTTGTCTCTATCGCTTAGGAACTTTCCATTATATTTTTTAGATTTTTTTTATAGGATGGACCAAGTGACAACATGATTAATTATTATTATTAGTTTGTAGTTTATACACATTTTTTTGTAGTTTGCCAAGGTTCTTAGTTTACCAGTTCTCTGAAGAGCGGGTCCAAGGTGAACCACAAAGCGACGGCACACCTCTGCCCGCTGGTGACGGCCTTCACACCATGCGGATTCTCCCCTCCTGATGAGAAGCCCACCATCCTGCCACACCTGGGCTTCACTGATGCCTGGAGAGGACGGAAGAGACGGAGTGGGGTCAAAGGTCAGGTTCAAATGTTTCCACTATCTGCTCATAACAGCAGGACCAAAACTTTACTGTTTTACTAAAGTTCAGCTGTGTCGTTGAAGCAGATATGTGATTGTGGAATGCAATCCCCCATAAGCACCAAAGATCATGTATTAAATTAATTAATTAACCCCCATACAACCTCTTTTAGAGGACAGTGTGTGCGTGTGGTTATTTCAGACTTCTGACACTGGCTATATGTTGGGAGAGTAGAGGGCTAAGAAGGAGAGCCATCTTACCGTGACTGTTTTGGCATCCATTTCTGTGAATATGAACTCCCCTCCTTCAAAATCTCCATTTAGATATAACAGCGCACTGAAAAAATGATGATAAAAAAAGGTAAAGCGGAGATCAGTACAGAAAAATTCTACGTGCATTAACAACTGTAGCCTAGTACCTGTAGTCTCTGTACGTATACGCGGGTGGTTCCTTCCAGCACTCGTTGGCATCTGGGTCCAGCAGGCAGTTGTCGGCGTGGATGGGATGGCTCAGGTCGTTGCGGTGGTCTTGCTGGCCTGTGAACCGACACACAAAACACACAAATACTAATCAACACAGCCCTTCATACAAAACAACACAGGGAACATCCTCTGTACATTTCCAGGTTTTTCTTCTCGGGTCTTACCACTACCCCGACATACAGTATATAAACATGTATAAAACATTCAGCTGCAACTCTTTGTGGCCTGTATTTTACTCAATATTGTACTAAATAAAACCAAAAAGCTGTGGACTTGTGGCTGACCTGTGATGGCCGTCCGGCACACCAGGTGTGTGTAGGAGAAGTGCAGGGTGGAGTTGAGCAGGAAGTACGACTCGATAATCCGTCTCGCTCGCTCACTGATATCGTAGAACAGGCGAGCGCTCCTCATCGGCACTCTGCCCTCGAAGCCGTGCTGCAGGGAAGAAAAAACAAAAACGTCTTCAACTGTTTTCTGATTCTTATCTTTTTAGATATTATACAGGTTTCCAGCAACCTTTACAACTAATTGGAACAGATGTGATCGTTGTAAATCATGCAGTGAAGTTTCAGTGGTTGGTGTACCTGCAGGGTTTTGAGCACGGTCGCTCCTTCAAACTTCTCATTGGGAGTGTGTGGAGACATCCTCCCTCTATAGCCGTCTCCTGCCATGGTGACCGCCTGGGAGACGAGCAAAGACACAGAATTGTTCTTCAAACACAGGTTCACACACTGAACTTCACTGGAATAAACACTTGTTCATCTTCAGTCAAATCAGACAGCCAACAGTAAACTAACATGACCGGATTTTAAATCTTAATTTTATTAATGCTGTGTAATATCCTCACATGTGCCAGATGTCTGAGGTCCGAACACTCCTCCTCGGACATGACGTGATCCAGCAGCACACGCTGGGTCCCATTCAAGGCTGTTGAGTTCTGCACCAGCTGCACGCTGTCATACACCAACGGACCTCCTACACAGATCAGAGGGAGTATTTAAAGAAAACAACATGTTATCCAAGCCATGATGACTCCTAAACATCAGCGTGAGACTTTCTCTCAGTGGGTCAACTCCAGTTCAGCTTCACCTCTGACTACAGTGAAGGTTTACCTTCTTTGAGCTGCTGTGGAGCAGCCTCACTGACGTTCCTCTTCTCTGAGATAGGAACATACTCCATCCAGCCGTCTGTGCCAGAGGGAATCCTGGGAGAAGAGGTAATAGGGAATGTCATTAGTCATGTCATTTACACTTCGAGCAAACAGAAATAAGATGTGAGCACAACACTGACATATCATAATTTAGGCTGATATGGTGAACTTGTTACAAAGCTGTTGCCTATTTACACATCCAGCAGATAGAAAGCCACATTATCACTGACTGCGTTCTGGGCACCTGTTGAATCTAAAACCATATTCACTCTCTTTTAGCTCTATTTCCATCCTTCAGCTTTTAAGTGCTTCACCATGTCGACCAGCTAGTTGCTGTCTGTGTCCATTTATTGGCTGGACATACTTAACAATAAATGCCAATATATTTTGATAATACATAAGTGATATATACTGCTATGTTTACTTGAAATGTATACTCAAGAGGCCTAATGTATTTAGTAAAATATATATAGTAATACTTTTTACAATTTATGAAAAATCTCAGTCATTTGTATACTGTCTATTTGTTAATATACAGAGAAAAAATGTCAAATTGACAATAACTTTGTCAAGAGCCTGTGTGCCAATGCGTCATATCAGAGTAATGTAAGTACAAGCTGAAAATACAGAAAACGCTGATTAATTTACACACATACAAAAAAAAGATTTTTTTTTAAACTAGAATGTTAATTTCAGATCTACTGTATGAAAAAATACATTTCTGGTGCAGAGGGAAAACAATACATTGAAATGAGCTCTACATCTCTACAGAGTTGTGATAAACTGCAGCGTATGGTGATCACTCTCTGCGGGTCTGTTACTAAGAGAGACTCTTTTCTCGCCATTTTTCAGAGAGCAACTTCTATTTATTTTTAGTAGAATTTTTTTTATATGTCAAAGGCATATTTATTTATTAATTTCGAACAAAGCTTTATTTATTTATGAATGTATTTATGTATTTTTCATTGAATTATAGAATAAAATGGCATTCTATATCATAGCGGCTTTAAACGTCTGCATATGCAACATTTGCTGCTGCAGTGGAGGAGACCTAAAATAACAAGAGGACAAACTGTGATGTCACACTGTGATGCTACTAAACTTAAAGTTTTACAGATGTAGAGATTTCTACCTGTTGGAGTCGTCTCGTCCACCTGAGCCGCTCCAGTAATTCTGCAACAAAGACAAGGAGAAATCTGTGAGCTTTTGACCAGCAGGTGTCGCTGCCGGCTGAGAGGACAGCAGCGCACGGCGGCCGTGCCAGACACCTGTTCCCCTGCTCTGAGTCAGCCAGGCAGCAGGGCCACACTAATGGTTTACACACCCAGCAGTAGATCTGCTCTGCATCACAGACATGTGGACCAGTTTAAGAATAACTGCCCATTAAATTACACAAACTCTTTTCATTTCTGGGCAAAACTTTGAAAATTAAAGGGCTCTGCTCTGCCAGTAAATCTGCTTCGGGTTTGTAGTTACAGATGAAAAATGAAGATGATTCTGGGTAATGTTGTATTCCATTAACTCACCCCTTCAGTAAATTCCACACCCATGGTTTTACTGCCAATCAGAAGGAGCTCCAGTTCCTGTTTGTGCCTCCTCAGGTACCACGCAGCTTCCTGAAAACACACACACCAGTGGTTAATGAACAATTTAGTCATATTTATGATAGATGCAAATACATGTTTGTGTCCTCGAGAGATGTTGGTAGGAGGAAAACAACTGTTAAAAAGACCCTAATCACCCTGAAGAATTGTTCCATATGTTTCAATGTTCGGGTCCCAACCTCGTTTTGCCCTCTTTTTCTTTTGTACATTTCTACAAATGAACGCTTTAAGGGACATGCTTGTCAACGAACACACTTTGTAGGTCTCTACATTGTTTTTTACTGCTTACATGTACAGTAGAGTCTTAATTGAATGTATCAAGTGTTCAGCACCATAACTTTCCCCAAACAGTGACAACGTTCTTCTGCTGTCCCGACTGTTTCACCGACCAAATAAAGTGAACCAGACAGAGTTTCTTCTTCCCTCAGACCTCCTCGCCTCAGTGCCAGGACTAATGGAGTGTGATGGCTTTTCTCTTTGTGTCAGAGGGACAGTTTCACTACTGTTTCCTGTCTGGAGTAAAGACTTAAAGAAACCATGGATGCTGCTTTTGGCTTTGAATTAAGGTGGACTGTAACATAAAAACTAAGAAAGGGGATTTCTGGGGGCATTACTGATTTTGATATGACTAAGTAACATTTCATCAGTGATATATCGGCTGATATTTATTAATTCATTTGTGAATATTTTTAATAAATCAGTGTAATGTGTGTAAAATTGAAGCTTGAAGCTAAAGAGAGGAAAGAGGGAGGTCGGTCATCACCAGCCTGGGAAAGCTGCCAGAATATTTTCACATCTAACTCAGTGAATTGAGGATTTATGTGGACCAAACACGAGGTGATTGTTCGAAAAGACAAACCGTGACAGTTTTGTTTTATTTTGCATCATCGAGTAAAAGTATTTGAAAGTGATTAAGTTTGTCTTAGTTCAATAACAGCACATCCTAATCAGAAAAACAAACAAACAGGTCGACCATGACAGCTGCTTATTAAGATCCATATTAACATTTCCTGTTAGGCGGCAACCTCTAGTGGAAGTAGTAATTATTACGGGAGAAGAGGAGGAAGTAGTTTGAAGTGCAAAAAGTCCAGATAGGGAGGTGGGCGGGGATTGAAGGTCGGGTTAAACAAGCACAGGACTGTCATCCAGGGGACCGCTGTTTGTGTCCAGTGTGAACTCAGAGGTCAAAGTGAGTTACTTCTTACTGACTTCTATTAACTGAAGTTACAAACCTCACCAAGTAGTTTTAGTGCCTGAACCTAACCAAACTGTGACTGTAGGATGAAAGTCCGGTGGGCCTCTTCACTGGTAAGTTACAACGTTAATATTGTTTTGGGAACAGTGATTAATGTAGTTTTTGCTGGCATTCTAGTGTGAGGATATGCTTTTAATAAAGGGAACTTAAATTCAGTGTGTTGTATTTTCTGATTAATATGGAAAATCGGTGTGAAAACATTTCCTTTCTTGACACTATGACAGTTTATTTTGTTTTATACTTAAAAAGCTAAGACAGATTATGTCTCCTCCTCCGGTACACTTTGTCTATCAGTTAAGTTTTAAATTTTTTTATTTTAAGATTCAAATGATGACAACAAATGACACATTGCACCTTTAAAGCATCAGGTCCACATACGTCCTGAGAGGAATATTTCACCGTGGAACTTGTCAGTGCTCTCTGGTGGACAATCTATGTAATAAAAACACTTTTTGTATTTGACATTTCTGTACTTGAGTCTGGTTTTATTTGCGTTTGTATGTGTGTGTGTGTTTGACATAAAGTGACAGAGTGTGTGAGTACACTTTTGTGTGTGAATAGGCTATATAACTACATACAGTTCTATTTTTTTATTTTTTTTTTCCAAGCCAAGTGAGGACATTGACGTGAGTATTATGAAACTCGACCATCCAGTAGCGTTTTTCTTGTAGTGCTTAAAAAAAAGAGAAGCCCCCTTTCCTTCCCCCCGCCCCTTAATACAAACAGCCTCTAAATTGTTCCAGAGACTTCTGTGGGCACTCTGACACGACTTTTCCTCCTCCTCCACTGTTACTGAAAGGCCAGATTCTTTGGCAAGGAGGGCAGGTCGGGCCTGGCACTGAGATCTGGGGCTCTGTAAATGAGCTCCCCGAGGCTGGAGGGAGAGAGGAGAGGCGATCTATCGGCCAGCGACCATACTGTAAAATGACGGCACTGGAAAGACTCGAGGGCTAGAAAAATGTAAGCTATCAGTAGAAAAACATAAGCGTGAGCTGCAACATGTCGGCTCTCAGCCTCTCAAAGACAGAATCAGCCACACACACTTGCACGTTCACACAGTCCTGCTGGGAGCCTCGCTCACTCTAATGGGTACCAGGCTTTCTAGGAAAAAGGGGCTGTGTAGTTGAGACTTAACAAGGCGCTGCTTGAATTTTTTCCGAGCAGCTGATCAGAGTTTAGGAAGGACAAATTCTCAGTGCTGAAGTGGCTGAGGGGTAGCCAGACTTTACAAATTCAATTTTCTTAAGACATCGAGAGTTAGTTACGAATACCTAACGATAAAGGGTAGTCCCAGGGGGGAAAATATGTTGTCGTAAACACACCGACGTAGCAAAGTTTGCTTAATACTTCCAGCTGGAAGGAGAACATATAGAAGTGAAAAGCAAACTTGGGGAGGCGATGGATGCCAAGCTGTGAGAAACAAGTTCATCCAAGAAATACAGCAAACAGCAGGCTGCCTCCCGTCTCCTCCTCTTCACTCAGATCAACGCTTTTCCCCTCCAGTCTCTCTCCCTGCATGTCTTCTTCCCGATCCTAAACTCTCCCCCGCAGTCCTGCTCATGTTATTGTAATATATTTTCCACTCAAACTCACATTAATCATACAAAGCTCATTCAAAAATCTCGAGCCAGGTATTAAAACACAAATTGGTTCTTTTTAGTGTCAATACACTTTTAGATCTCTTTTAAAACAGTTTTTAATCACCAACGAGTTAAAGTCCAAAAGTATATTGTTGATGTTAAAAGTTGGAGCTTTGTCTACTCGTTTTTATCTGTTAGTCTGTCTTTTACAAACCCATTCATTTCAACCAATGTTTGTTTTTTTGCCTTTGCTTTTACTTTTCTTAATCACTTTATACAAGCCAAATAACCTAGGTTATTCAGCCAGTCTTTGACAACGACCCTATACCTTGTATTAACTCTATATTTCGCTCTCAGGCTCCGAGCCGTACTTCTCCCCACCCCAGTGATACCAAAAGATGCTGACCTCTCTCGGCTTGCTATCGTGTCCCAGCTCCTCTCTGTAGTAGTCCACGTTATCCATGAGGGACTCCTCTCCCTCGTGGAACAACAGGTAGGTCAGAGCACACTGGAGTGCCTCCTCCAGTCTGTTCACTGCAGAGAAAGACAGAAAACAGTTTGAGTGATCAACATTCGAGCGTAGATACCTGATGGGTCGCGACAGGCTGGACAAAAATCTAATGATTGGTGGGTTTGGTCATATCAGTTGATAAATGTATAGATTCTTTTAAATGTTAACATCTATGTGCCTGAGCAATTCTTTTCACGGTCATCAACACATGCATGTCTGTAATCAAGAGAACCATGGTAACAACTGGTGACTGGACACAGGTGTGGACTGACAACCTGTCGAATTTTCGGTCAGAAAACTTGCGGCCTGAGCTACAATCTAGTTGATATAACTCTTTCTCCCTACTGCTCTTTTATCACTACTTCAATGAATACAATGTTAAATAGTGGAAGATGAGACAGGTATGGACTCAACACTAAAAAAGCAACTTTCTGGTTTTAGTTACCAGAAATGATTGACTGTTTTCCAGTTGCAGCACCTCTCAGTACTCTTCTGTACTTTAAGTTGCCATCTATTAAATATCTGTGTACGTCTCTTTTCCCCTTATGTTACTTGATATGATTCTTGTTCCCCGTAATCTGTCGTTTTTTTGTACTTGGAAGGTTTTTTTTTTTATGGATTTAGCACAAGGAGAACATTAGTCCAAGTTTCCAAAATCTTAGGGCAATAAATAAATAAATCTTGGATGAGTTTTTGACATCTAGCAGCACTCTGACGCTGCCTATTTATGAGTTGGTTCCCACTGATCAACAGGTGGCGGTGACGCACAAAAAGGAGGAACACCACAAGCTTAAGAAGGTGGACGCAAACAATGTAAGATTAGAAATGTGTCACCTCACACTCACTTACAGCTCTCAGCAGGAGGAGATGAGCTGCCTTGAGTGTCCATACTGTTTTCTACAGAGCTGCTGAGCATCGACTGGATGACAAGTGTGTTTTGTGTGTGTGGAAATGTATCTATCACGGATGACATTCCAACACCATTACCACAACGGAGCAAAAGCTGCACTCTGGTTGACATAGTGGAAAAAGCGTGCGAGCGCACACACACACATGCACGCACGCACGCACGCGCGCGCGCACACACACACACACACACACACACACACACACACACACACACACACACATACAATCAGGATGTCAGTGATGAAGTGAGAAAAACGTACAGCAGGATCGTCCTGAACCGCCTTCCTGCGCTTAACACGTACAAATGCAAACAGTTTTACATGTAGTCATCCAAACGAAAGATGCACAAATGCGCAACACACATCGTCTGCCAAATCTACACCACTCCTGCTTAATGCACGCACAAACACATTTTTTATTGGCTTGTAAAGGCGCAGGGCTACCCAAAGACTTCCTGTCTTGGCCGGAGGCTGACGCGGCGTATCTGCTGCTGTCAGCTGTGTGTTTCCAGGTCAATAAGACTCTGTGCTCAGTCAAACAGTGGAACGTCACTGTGGATTTATTTAGGAAACTTAAGCAGCACAATGAGAGGCTGCTGCTGGGAGATGGCAAACGTCCAGGGCGGCAGTGTGGTGTGTGGAGTCACAGAGAGTAACACACAGCAGACCGCAGAGCTGCTAGGTGTCAGACGATTACTGATGTGTGGCGAGCGGTGACTGACACAGACTTTAGTTTTGAAAATGAGAATGCTGATACTTAAGAAAGAAAAACCCTGCTGCATGTCAGGCACTCCAAAAAATACAATCTGACTCACTGAGACACTTTTTTATAAACTCAGGTAAAAAAGAAACGAGGCTTACAAACACACCCAGCAGCAGCTGTAGGAAACATCCTGCTCCCCCAGTGTGTTTGCACAGACTCAATGATCCACTTCATTTTATCAAGTGCTTATGGGTATGTATAAGTATGATCTGGTGATCTCATAGCACACAGTCACACACACACACACACACACACACACACACACACACACACACACACACACACACACACACACACACACACACACACACACACACACACACACACACACACACACACACACACACACACACACACACATCAAAGTTGCCCAGACACACAACACAAGCCAGATAAAGTCATAAAAACTTGTGGGACAATGTGAAGCTACGAAGAGGGTGCGTCAACTGTTGATTGACTCAGCCTGTCTGCAGCTCTTTGTGGTCACCAGGAGTTCTTGTATGTGCATGTGTCAGTCTGTCTGTGTCTGTCTGTCTGTGCTGTGTGTGTGTGTGTGTGTGTGTGTGTGTGTGTGTGTGTGTGTGTGTGTGTGTGTGTGTGTGTGTGTGTGTGTGTGTGTGTGTGTGTGTGTGTGTGTGTGAGTGTGTGTGTGTATATGGGTGTATCCTTCTACTTTGTTCATAGTTACACAAATTGTATTCAGACCGTGCTACACAGAGCTCGACTCACCCTGGAAGTAGGCAAACTGTAGGTAGTCATAGTGCAGAGGCAGGTAGTTCTCCATGGGTGAGAGGCGACCCGGCCGGTTGGCGAGGTCTCGAACACACTCATGTTCACAGTGCAGCACCTGAGTGAAGTGATCTGGAATTAAATGGTTTCACATCATCAACATTACTGTGACACCATGATAATTATTCACTTGGCTTCTTATTTGGCACTATGTAAATTCAGTGAGAGGGTTGGTTCTACTACATATCTGCATTACATCTGTCAAAATGTTACAGACCAATGCCAATTTAATCGTTATGTAATGTCAAATTAAGTGTAGTCAACTTTATTTACACAGCCCCAAATAATACATTCATCTCAAAGGGCTCTGCAAATCCGAGCAGCTTTCAATTCTCTTTATCCATTGACCTCAAATAACTCACATAAAAAACTTTAATGGGGGAAAAAGGAAGAAACTCTATAAAGTGCCTCAGAAGAATAATTCTTTTAGGGTAGACATAAAACCTTTTCTATTGTCGGATTGTTAGTGAAACAACATTTTGGTCAGTCCACCATACAGGTAGTTCAAATCAGTAAATGATTTTTCATCAAACACACAAAGGCCCCCAGTTCCCATTAGATTGTTTAAACTACAGTAACAGTTTGTTATGTGACTTCACTGCTGCCCCGACTGACTCTGTGTGGTCTGTTGCACATTTAATGCACAGATGCAATATGGTCATTATCACAGAATGACCTCATGTCCACAGTTATTAACTCTGCTGAGGTCATCAGCGTGATATCAACTCAGTCCGATTTACACGCTTGAAAACCAGCTGAAAATAATTATTGACTTGTTAGAATTACAGACGTCTACCAGAAACCAACAGGGCAGATACTGAATCATTACGCTGATTTTCTTTGACTGCAGATGAACCGGTTTGGCATCGATGCCTGAAGACAACACACAATCTGTCACTCCAGATCAGAGCGACATCAGTTAGCCGACACAGATTTTATTTGTCTACTGAACATGAGAACATAAAGACTGGGTGTAACCAGATGTTGAAAATTATTCTGAAGGTGCATCAGCGCTGCTCCCCTTTGTCCAGTTTTAGATTCATCTGAACACGTAATTTATGGTGGAAAAAAACATTGGAATGACTTGATGAGCTGTAACAAATCAGATAAAACTGGTCCAACACGATGTCAAATGAGCGTTGCTCCCTTTTCAGCAGCACGGTGCTTTCATGTTTTAGTTGTTCCTCAGGTGATGATGAATCCTGTTGTTTGTTGATCCTTCAGGGAAGACGGATTTCACGGGGTGCTACATAACTTTTCCTGATGTTGAGCCAGCAGAGAGGATGATTGCCCCTCTGTTTGAGTGTGTGTGTGTTGGGAACGTGAATGTATAGTGAGGTCACTCTTTAGCAGCTGCAGCACTACTCTCCTCACCCTCGCACAGCAGAGTCGTGGTCTGTTTCAATCTCTTCAAGAGTCTCAGGGGAGCGGACATCAGAATCATGCAGTGCTGCAGAGGGAGTCGACAGAGATTCAGATTTCCCTTTTGAAAATCAAACCACTGCACGAGGAAGTGATTCCAGGAGATCCTTTCTCTTTTATTAAACTCACATAACAGATTACACCACCCTCAAAAATGACATGCATACATCTCAACACAAATAAACACCGCAATCACAGGCTCTACTCCAGTGGTGCTATGGAAAATAATTCTCTGATTGTAAGAAAAACAACGCAAGGCGAAAACTAATTAGCCTCCTTTTCTGTGTTTATGCAACCAGGCTGACATATTTGAGACAAAGCATGCTTGTCAGCAATTAAGCTGCCGCTACTGCACAAAGCTCGCCTCAGCTTCCAGGGAGAAAAGCCTGACTCGTGTCAGAAAAAAAGCACAGCTGACCACTGTTGATGTATGTGTGTATAATGGTGTAATTATGATGATGTTGGTGGTGGAATGTTTGCTGCACATCCCTCCACATCAAACATTCTCCACAGGAGCACAGTGAAGGCCCTCAGGCTCCTGTTGGCTGCATGGCACGGGTGTAAACATACAAAATAATAACAGAGTAACTAAAATGTGAGCTTATTTATGAAGCTCATTAAAACTGTATGAGTTTATGAAATAATGCAGAGGTTCCTCTCCGGCAGCTTGATGTATGTAACCACTGGCTGCCGGGATGAGCTGTCTAACAGTGACCTCTGTCGTTGAACTGCTCTGCCTGTTCAGAGAGCAGCACTTTTTCCTCAGTACAGGCAGACATTGTCATATTATCTTGCTTGTTAATCAAAATAAATAAAACAGCATATGTTAAGTCATGTATTTTGGTATAGTTTTGTGTAAAAATCTACAGAGGGCTGTAACTGAAAGCTTGGACTGGTGGTGTGTTCAGGTGCTAGGAGGAAAATTCTAAACTGAAACTTTCGTATAACCTGCTAAACAGATGTGTTTTTACAAGCCATGACATGAATCTAATAGAACAATGGGAAACACAGAGACGGAGAACTTAAAAAATAATAATGAGTTTGTAGGATTAAAAAGATTAGCTGTTTACTAGCCAACTCTTAAGTCTCATTTATTAGATAAGTTCAGCCCAAATATTTAATTTCATGGGCCTTTATCTTCTCTCGCCTACGCCGATGGAAAGTCAGTCAGGTGAAGTTACATTTTTAAAACAAGTCTCGTCTACTTCAATCATTCAGGAGAATGCTGCACCACCGTTTTGCTGTGACACTCCAGAAATGTTTTGAGGACGACTTTTGTTTTGGGAAGCTTTTAACTGCATTTCCATCAGCGGTCAGGGGGAGTAGATAATGATTGGAGTTTTTAGTTTTGTTTGAACTTATTCTTTCGGGGAGGCTTCTGAACAAGAATGTGAGAGCACCAAGCTTGATGGAAAAATAAAATTTTTCCAACTGGAAGTCCACACAGCAATATTTATAATTTGCAGGAAATGGGCGGAAACATGAAAATACCAGATTGTTTCTTTATGAAAAGACGCCAAGAGAAAGCCATCATGTTGCAGTAAACAGACGAGGTCAAGTGAGGTTAAAGAGAGACAGAGAAGGAGGAAGAAGAAGAGAAGGTGGTCTTGTAGTCAAGTCTGTGGAGTTTCTCAGGCTGCTCTCGTGGCCCTGGTTCAGACTGTTTTCCTGGACTGTCAGAGATGGTAATGGAGCATGTCTACCAAATCCTACAGCACAGACCAGCTCTCAAGTTTACAGCCGCAGAGAATATCACTCAATACATCCGCATTAACTGGAGCTTGGACTGTAGTCCTTTCAGTTATTTTATTTTATAATTTCATTTATTTAAGAGACTGTGTGCTATTATCCAATACATTGACAGAGTGGGGAGAGTGGTAAGTCCTAAAATGTGTAATGTGTGGTGAATCCAGAGGAACTGCTCCATTCTTTTTCCAGCTAATTAAAAAAAAAAACCCAGCGCTGTGGTCGACCACAGAATAATGAAAAGCTCATGGATGCTCGAGGGACAAAATCTCTGTCTTCGTGCCCTGCTCTGATTTGTACTTTGATGCTGCTCTGAAACCTTCGCAGTCAGAGTTTTCTTGCACCTTCTTACCTCCGAAGAAACTCAAGCCAATGCACTGACATATAAATCTCTGTATTTAAAAACACATGGAGTGCCAGGAAAAGCTTGGCGACAGATGCAAACAAATATTGGTGAACTAATATCAAGCTTGACATGTACGAACAGTTCATACCTCTGCTTTACAAGTATATTTGGGCATTTGGGGCCTTTTTTTCAAACATGGTGTTTAACAGTGGAGAGATGACAAGACATGAAGAAGAGAGAGGAGGAATGAAAAGCAATAAAACTGTGACTTGGGATTAAACTGGGGAAGTTGCGATTGCGGTTTATGGTGCGCTTCAATACACAGTCAATAATTCCAACCCAACATCTTGATAGAATACAGACACATATGTTTGAGTGTATCTCTGTGAGACTGCTCATTCGTACGGCCACGCTTCGAAGGTCACTCAAACAATTAGGGGGCAGCATATTACCAGAGTTACCACTACCTGATGCTCACTATACTCTTTGAGAGTATAGAGAGAGGTTATGAAATGTAGCATACTCGCTGCTAAACGTACACCAACCAGCTGAAGCTATGGCGGGCTATCAGCCTATCAGACTTCAGGTACCAAATGGTATTAAGTCACAGGATTAGTCAGGGCTAGCTGGTCAGCATACTAATTTCAGTGTGCATCTCTGCAACACAGTGCACAGACATCTGACACTATGTCATGTAGTTTCATTTTGAATGTATGTTTAAACGGAATGAAAGCTTTAGCTATATCTTACATCTAATTTAAATATGTTTTTACAGTAAACAATATGGTTATAGTTAAAACTCTAGGAACCCTCAGTAATGTGGCTGCATCACTCATCTGCTCTTTGACCAGGTGCCAGCGTACAACCACCTCTGGTTGCTGCCAGGGAGATGTTATCACCTAGTGAGCGTGAAGGGTGTTGTTTGGCCTTGTCTAAGCCTCACCAGGCTCTGGCTCACGCAGTGCAGTCAGACGTGTTGGTGGAACGGTCACGATCGGTTGATAAAATGCTCCACACACCAAATAAACAATCTCTATCCTTTCATCTAACATTGTCATGAATCTTGAAGACTTTTCAGAATCCACCCAAGACAAGGACTTTGTGAAACCACTGTCAGAGGGTTGTGTGTCTATAAATCAACAATATGTATTTACGAAATCAACAAGAAAACACAAGGCGGGGTTCCTAAGAGGGCGAAAAATCTAAACATCAGGGGAAGATTTTAATTCATTGCAACATGTAGGAGGGGGTCAAGTATATATCAGTTCATACTAGCACGCATTGTTATACTACACGCCCAGGGACAACAGATACAAATGATTGTGCTAAGTTTGGTGCAGTATTATCATTGTACACTGACACTCTTTTAAATAAACCATTAAAGAAAAAAGAAAGCAGCATTATATCCAAATAGGCCACAGTGGATACTAAAAATAATGTTCACTTTGTCACTGAATGTACATGAGGTTTTAAATTAGTGCCAGCTGTCATTTCAGCATCCACTCAACGCAGACATGTTGCTGTGGATGTAGCACACAAAGAGAATGATTCACAGCACAACCTAAACAAGAGAGTCCTGGTTCTAATTAAAAAACTTACAGTGTAAAGTGTTAATCATCGCTAAGATTTTGCCATTTGCAAAGAACATATTCAGCTCATTACATCAATAAATCATGTCCAAAATAATGTGAACCTTTTCTAGTGGACACCCGAATAGAAATATTAACCTCGTAATGATCTTAATATTGGACCTTTAAAGGAGACACGCTCCTGTCTCTTTAAGGCCCCACCTCCGAAATATCCAGTCTGCCCTGATTGGTCGACTCAAACACGTATGACCACGCACCACTGACAACTACAGAGCAGCTGTGCTAAGTTAATTTCTACATGCTAAACCAGATGCTAGGCATAAACTATGGAAATGAGTGACACGGTGATGTCACAACATCACAGAAATAAAGGCGGGACTACTGACGAGGCATTTCAGGAGCAGTGATTGCTGTGGGCGAGAGGAGCTTCTGTGGACCTTGTTAACTTCCAAGAGCTTTGACATGCACAAGAACCCATATACAACACTGAAGGAAAGGAAAAAAACGAAAAAGAATAATAATTCTCCCTTAATATAGCCCGGCTCTTCACTTCAAACGTTTAGTTATTAAAGTACACAGAACACAGAGACAGACGTTCACCTTCAAGACGTTTGGCTCTTACCTGAAATGACTTCATAGAGGCTGTAACGGTAGCGGAGGTAGTCGTAGCCCTCAAACCTCTGCGGCCAGTGACACAGGGCCCGACACTCCACGTCTGCTTTATAGTACTCTGTGAGAGCCTCCTCAAACAGACCGATGGCTGCTTCGTAGTCGCCGCTGTTGTACAACTTCACCGCTGCAGTGAAGGAGCGCTGTGATTTAGGAGAGAGGAAGGATGGGACAAGTATTTATGACCTTTGGTGTTCAGAAAAAAAGCTCTTGATGGTTTGTTGGTGTATTCAAGTATTTACCTTTGACATTTTTATATGAGCAAATGTTTTTTCACTTTTACCGTCAATAACATACAACTGTAAATAAACCTGTGGCCAGTTCATATAAGGCTTTACAGGCGCCCTGGTGCACATGAGGTTTCTTGCAGCAGCAATGATCATTTGTGCGAGATGAACAGAGAGAGAGGAGGGTGAATTAGCCACAACAGTCGCCAAGATGGATTCCTCCTGTCAGGTCTTTTGGAATAAATGTAACATATGATGTAATAATAACACGCAGCAAAAGCCAAAAAAAAAACCACATTGGCTCAAGTACGTGCATTTACATTAACACAGCACGGAGCTATTCAGGGTTAAGTGAAGTGAAGCCACAGTGACACAATAACTTAAATCATTTTTTTTTTTTTTTTTTTTTTTTTTTATTATTTAACTTTTTATTGACTTTTCATTTTGCATGACAATGCACAACCAGTGTGCTAATACAAACACGGCAGTCAATGATTAAGTCAACTGTTTAAAGAAAATAAAACAAGCGTGACAATAACCAGCAAAAGTAAGAGTAAAATAAACTTAAAATAATAAATAAAATAACATAAAGTAAAATACAACCAATAAAAATAATAATAATCATAGTCATCAAGTGGATAATATAAAATAACTCATAAATTACACATTCTTGACAGTTACATTCATCACAAACCAATGTTACATGACTACTCCTTAGCCCTACATGAATGACAAGGTGCTTGAGGGAATGTACATGTATCAGCCATCATGATCATCACTTTCCAATCATTTCCAAATAAGGAGCCCATACCTTCGAGAAGAGAGCCAAATTGTTATTAATCTTATAAATAAGTTGTTCAAAAGAAGCTATCCTAGTTAGTTCCTCACTCCATTCCTTAAAACTAATCTTTTCTTCTGATTTCCAGTGTCTTAAAACTACCCTGTTTCCTGTTGCAATAGCTAGTTTCACCCATATGCGTGTTTGTGTGGGCAGGCCGGGTTTCTTTGGCAAAATACCCAGGATACATAAAGCTGGCCCCTCCCTGAACTCCGCCTTCAGTACTTTATTGATACATTGGATGACAGCTACCCAAAGGCTGTGTACTATCTCACATTCATGAAACATATGTACCAGTGTACCCCTTTCCTTCTTACATCGCCAGCATTTATCATTCTCCCTGAGTCCCAACCTGGACATTTTTGCTGGAGTCCAGTAGTTCCTATTTAATATCTTAAATGAAATAAGCCGTGTCTGCATGTCTCGGGCTATAGTGTACCAGGATCTGATTGTTTCCTTCCAGACTTCGCAATCAATAGGTGCCCCGAGGTCTTTTTCCCATGCTAGCTTAACACCTTCGTAGTTCGGGGGTTGATGTTTTCTAAACATGTCATAAAATCTGGATGTCCCTCCTCTAAGTTTCCAGCCTTTCCGCCATAGCTCTTGAATACAAGAGACAGGTGAAAAATTGACCTTTCTATCTGCTGTCATGATACAGCTCCTTAGCTGAAGGAACTTCCAAAAATCTTTTCTGGGGATATTATACTTAGATATACCTTGTTCAAAGGAGATTAGATGTTTCCCGTCAAATAAGTCTTCCAGTAACATTACCCCTGCCCTCACCCAATTTTCCCACATGACTGATTTTTTGTTAATTTTCAATGACTTATTATGCCATATTGATGATCCCATCGTGTGGTGATTGTTCAGGTGGCACGCCTGATGCGCCCATCTCCAACTTTCTCTGGAAAATGCCAACACGGGGTCTCTGTAGGGTACTTCACCTCCTGTCTGGGTGAAGAAAGCTTGCACCGAAAGGGGTTCTATCAGCTCTCTCTCTATCGCTACCCAGGCAGGGGCACAGACTTCCGACATATTTGACTTAGATAGCTGACTGAGACTAAAAGCATGGTGGTACCAATCTATTCTTGGGCATCCTAGACCACCCTCCTCTACTGACGCATATAGTTTCTTTTTGTTAAAAGCAGGTTTCTTCCCCATCCACAGGAAACAATCTACGGCCCTGTTAAATCTAGACAGAAGAGGGAGTGGGAAGTTCAGAGGCAGCATGCTTGTTACATAATTAATCTGTGGTATAGTAATCATCTTCAGTAAATTTATTTTTCCAATTAATGACAAACCTAATTTTGACCAGTTTTGCATATTACTTTCAGTTTTTTGGATAAGGGGCAGTAGATTTAAATTCATTATATCTTTTAATCCTGGGGTAATCATGATCCCCAAGTAGACCAATCCAGATGGGAGCCATTTAAATTGCCAATTGTTTCGGATACTGGGAGGGCATGTTTTAGATAAAGGCATTGCTTCAGATTTCGACCAGTTAATCTTGTAACCTGATATACGAGAAAAAGAACAAATCATGGATAAGATATGAGGTACTGTGATTTCTGGGTTACTTGACAGTAATAGGATGTCATCCGCATATAATAAAAGCTTATGTTCTTCTTGCCCTGAGACAATGCCTTTAATACCAACATGGTTCCTAATTGCCGATGCCAAGGGTTCCAAAGCCAGGGCAAAAATCAAGGGAGAAAGGGGGCAGCCCTGTCGGGTTCCCCGTGACAATCCAAAAGGATTAGAGATGTTTCCATTTGTGAGGACAGCAGCCTTTGGACTTCCATACAACAATTTCACCCATTTAATATATACATCACCCACATCAAATCTCTCAAGAATTGCAAATAGATACTCCCATTCTACTCGATCAAAAGCTTTCTCTGCGTCCAGAGAGAAAGCCACTACCGGTTCCATGCTGTTCCTCGTTTGCCATACCAAATGTAGCAGTCTGCGCAAGTTATCTGCTGAGGACCGCCCCTTAACAAATCCCACCTGATCAGGGTGGATCAAGGTAGGGAGGCACACTTCTAGTCTTAATGCCAATATCTTAGCCAAAATCTTGGCGTCCACGTTAATTAACGATACCGGTCTATAGCTCCCACAATGCTGTGGGTCCTTGCCCTTCTTATGTATCAATGTTATTATCGCATTCTGCATACTCTCCGGCAGGCTTCCCCTCTGGAACGCATCCCGAAAGACAACTTAAATCATTTGTAATGATTCAGGTTTAGTAAAGTTTAGTTTGGTGAGTAGCTTTACACAGAGGCTGCTGTAGGAACTTGTACAAGCCTGACCTTAAGATGAAGAGAGAATGTATGGGCAGAAAGAGGAATGAGAGAGGGGCCGGGGAAGGGTGAAAAACTGTAAACAAATCAGCGCACAAAGGATCCCAAACTCTTCTGCATTCAGGGCTTCAACCACAGCCAGCACTAAAAGGCCCAAATGGGGTTTCCAGTCATTAAACTGCAAGGGCCATTAACACAAAGGCCTGTTTCATTCAGGGACAACAGCTTTTACTTTTCCATTTAGGGAAAGAAGCAACTTAGAAGAAGTGGCCAGACATTTTCACCAGGATTGAAAAAAAAGATGGCTGACAGGTCACACTGCTGAGATGCACAAAAGAAAAAGAAAAGAAAAGAAAAGAAAAGAAAAGAAAAGAAAAGAAAAGAAAAGAAAACAACCTTTAAGTTCATCCGTACAGTTTGTTATCTTACCTGGTGAGGCCGAGCCTCTCGATCCACAAAGTGCTCCTCCTCAACGCCCTGCAGGTCTTTGTACTGCTCCAGGTTCTGACCCATCTCCACGTGCTCTGGGTTGGCCTGGAAGTAGGTGTGAGCCGCCGCTGCTGCCTTGTCTGGCTGCTTCAACTAAAGAGACACAGAGAGAAAGAAAGGGGTATGTTGATTAAGGAGTAACAACAGAAACTTGACTTTTTAAGGCACAACTTCACCTGTGTAGATGATGTGGTTAATTCAAATCAGTCATAAGAGGTCGACTAAGGCAGTGGTGTGGTTTCATGTTAAATCAGTCCTTCATTAGTGAAGAAATATGTGAAACTAGATTCTGAGAATCTAATCAGCAACAGATGGACAGGCCTCATAATTAAAATATGCTAAAAAAATGGACAAAGTTCAAATGTTACTGACTCTTTAAGTTGAAATGTTTTGAGGGGATGAGGAAAAACAGAATGACAATCTGCAGATGTTCTACGACTACTCGCCAAAATATGAGGGTGCATTCAAATCTTTCCTAAAACTCAGTTTTTGGCATCTCATTTTGAATCCACTTGAAATAAGTAGTATTTATGAATTTGGTTCACATGAACGGAGTAAAAGTGAGCAGATTTACAGGGGCGCACTGTTCCCATCCACTTCCTGTATTTATTGCAGCTAATGTGACTGATGAGGCACATGAACTTTATGGATTTTGGGAGTACAAAAGAGAAATAATCCTCACAGGCATCCCATCATTTTCTTAAGAAATAGATCTACCGTAAAGTCCTTAGGAAAGAGACAGTTTACTGTTAGTAGCTATGAGCAAGATAAGACCGACTGTGGCAGGGAAGTGTGTTAATGAGTGATACTGACACAGTGCAGACCACGTCCAGTGTGAAGGACTCAAAGATAGACAGGATGAAAAACAGCAGCTGTTTTCTATCAGTGTTGCCCGCTGGTTGACTGATAAACGAACCCAAACAGAAACAGTACATTTTAACAAAGTGTATACTTTATGTTTAAAGAAAACAAAAGTGGCTGTGTGTAGCAGTTCATTCAAAATATATTTTTACGGTTTGGAGTTTTAATTTGCACAAATCAAGACCACACAGAAGGATTTGAGAATAAAAACAGTGGAGTACGCAGTGACAGACAAGAAGCTGCGAGGAGCTCTTGATTTATCTGATATCTCTGTGTTTGTGTTGTCCTGAGATCATCATCATTATGGTTTCTTCTGAACCATCTTGTCAACATAAGTAAACCGACAACGTCCACATCTGAGACACAATGTTATACTGTTTATTTATTATTTTTAAGACTAAGCTGACTTATTTGCTGTTGTTTTTCAGAGACCCTTTCACAACGTCTTCCACATGTAAGCCAGAGTTGCACAGCTGCAGGATGACAGAAATGTGAATGATTATTTGCAATGACAGTCCTGCGTAGTCAGTATTTATGATGTAACAGCAACATGGCTATCAGATTGTGCCGGAGCCTATTAAGCCCTACAAAACAAAATCAAAAAGATAATCATTTATGAATCTGCCGATCATTTTCTCAATTTGTCCACAGTGACGTCTTTTAAATGTCAAAAACAGAGAGAAGCAGCTAATCCTCTTATAGGAGAAGCTGAAACCAATGACTCATGCTTGAGAAATTCTACAGTTCATTCTCTTTTTTATCAACTCCTTGGTTAATAGACTAATAGTTTCAGTTGTAGATCAGATGTCTGTTAGAATTTGTGATTTTTTTCTGAAAATAAGAAAGGAAATGGTCTTATTTCCAGGACAAGGTCTATTTGAAAAAAGGTCTATCACAAAACTACTACATTTAATGTACATATGACCCAAGTGACAATCACCTCTGATCGTAACATCTTCCTGAGGTTTCTAGCTCTGCATCAAGGACCCCATAGGTTACAGTACATCAGTTAAGACTCTTTCCTTCACCATCAAAGGCACGTAAACATCGACTCTGGTATCACTCAACACACAAGTGCTGTGGATCAGCAAGAACAACATAAAGCTCAGTGCAGAGAAGAAGATTGCAGATGTCTGGTGGTGCAACTGGTTTCTTGCAGCTTTAGGATGCTCCTTTATCTCTTAAAGAAGACATCGTTTTGGGAGAACTCAACCATCAGAACATGTCTGGTCCCTATCAGATAAGATCTTAATCACACTCAAGTTCCAGCATGGGTTCAACCTTTCCCTTGTCATATTCTCACAGGAAGAAAAAACACCTTGCACAAAATCCCTCGATGGCTTTGATTCATCACACAGGTGTTTGAACTCAACCCAGCCAGTCTACCCTCGAGAGGAAAACAGTTGAAAATATATTTAAACAAATTTATACAGTTTCCCAACGGGGGTTAATAAAGTATTCTGATTCTGATTCTGATTCTGATATGTTGCCCTATGACCTATGTTACTGGCCGTTTGTCTTCCTAAAATTATTCTCTATCGCAAAAAAAAAAACTCATCATGAATAAATAATCTATAAAAAAGTTGAGTTATGTTGTGTTTGGTAAAAAGTTGGAGAGAGAGTAGGAAACAGAAGGCGGATGACATGCTGAGAAAATAAAAAACAGACACTGAGGTGAAAGCAGACGAGGCTGCAGACAATGAGCGTGCTTTCTCCTGAAGGACTGGATATCTTGTGCAGGAAAATCAACCCAGTCACAGCATTGCAGAGAAACATCTGACTGCATTTGTTTAAGTCCTTCATGATCCCAACAGGTGCAAACGAAAAGCAGAGCCAAGTGTTCACAGCGTCTCAAGGTCAACAAAGCCTGGCTGCCAAAAACACAACTGACTGACTCTGCAACTCAGCACAAGCTCATGTTTTCCAGAGAAAGACAATGAAAATCTTTATACATGTTGTATTGTTTTCAAGGGAAGAATAAGAAAGATAAAGATCAAGAATTCCCCCATTTATCCAAGAGCTGAGAAATCAGTAGCTCAGTAGTCCAGTGACCCACGGAGATGCAAAAACACTTTGTGTTTTCCTACGGGGGAGGCGAACGATTTCCACAAAGTCTGCACAATACATAATAAAAAACACGCTCTGATAGAAGAAGCAGAAGTTCTTTTCCTCCCACAAACAACCCACTCGGTTATGAAGAATGACTCCCCCTGTCAGACAGAACTGGGTCTCTTTCATGTGGCAACAGAAGAGGCAGGAGTGAAAAAAGCCCAGCTGGACGTGCTTGGTTACCCCTGAAAGGCCAAAGACTGAGGTGGCGTCAAGTGCATTCCTGGTCAGATCACCTGGCTGGAGCCACCCTGAGAGACAGCCAGACTAACCAAGGGAGGATACTGAGTATTACTGATTAGGAGCAAGGCCAGAGTTCACATAAAATAGTTCAGATAAAAGTTAAAAATATTTTCCTGAGAGAGATTCATCAAACACGGGGTACTGATGTGAAAACAAAGTTGTGGGTCTTACGGGCAGAACCCCCCCCCCCCCCCCCCCCCGAGATACTGCATCAATCATGGCAACGTTTTTTTTCACATGGGAAAAATGATCCCATGCTTTTCTATTTCCGATGCAACTACAGTTACTATCGATTAAATATACATCAATATTCATCTCTCTTATATCAGCAGTAATCAGATGAGGTCGGATCTTGTGCACATTATATTGTAAGAACTTTATAAAATATGTAGATATAAATCACAGTCCAGTTAAGTAGAAAACACCAAAGACTCAAATGCAACACATAAGCATGCAGTAAAACATGGAGTGCATTAAACAATGATGTAATAAGCGTCAGTATGTGTGGGGGAGGATTTCTTTTCTCTAAATGATGGCGAAACCTCCAGCACACAACCTCCAGCTCTATCATGTGTCCTCCGCTGCTGCATTCCACACAAAGTCGCCACAAGATAATTCAGGGGGGACACCCTCCTTAAAGGATTTGTCGATGGCTTTTCTGGATTTGATTATTATCTGTTGATATGTTTCGTCTGGACTCAGAGAGATAAAAAGAGCAGAGATCAGAGCGGGCGGGGTGACACAGGAGGGAAGACGTGAAGGGGGAAGTTAGTCTGGTCGCCTGCTTCCTCATCCTCTTGCCTCGGCTGCCCTCAGCCCCTTGGGGACAACCTGGCTCGGGCCAGAGGGTCAAACTGGAGGAAGGAGGGAATTTCTCCAGTAGACCATCCCAGCACAAACACAGCTGTGCTCAGCCACTGCCAGATCTATTGTCCCGAGACTAGACATCCCAGAACCTTGAACAGAGTCTGAGTGAGTCTCACTGTATTTTAACCCTTTTATCACAGTTTCACTGTCAAGGCTAACATTTCTATCGGATATAGCACTTTGTTAAAAGCCAAAGAGTTAAAAGTAGTTCTATAGAAATTACCGTTTATTACGGAGGGTCGATATTAAAATGTCCAGCAGGCAAAATTTTAAATTTTCATTGGCTGAGCAGGAAAAATCCACCCCTGGAACGGTGGTATCAGAAGAAATTAGACAAGATCTACTGTGTGTTTCAGTGCAGGATTCACACTGGGGTGATTACATTAATATTCAACCGCACCTTTTCTCGCACATACAAGATGGTCACTGCTACTTTATGGAAACAGATAATTCAAAATGGAAAGTTTCTGGGAGTCGGAGCACTTGATCAAGCTGTCAAAAACCCCAAAAAGCGTCCAAGCTCAGAGATTGTGAAATGAAAACACATGCTCATACATCAAACTGAGCGAGTGAGCGCTTAAAACACCCCCTGAGGGTGACAGAGCACAAATCAATCACGGGTTTAAAGTAAGATTGCTATCAAACTGAAGTGAGAGAGAGAGTGTAATGGAAAACAATACAGCCTGGAAACATTCACGTGTGGGTAAATCAACATGACTCGTCTCTCCTGTGTCTGCCACAGAGGAGAACACGGATACTGGGAAAGTAAATCATTTTCTGTGAATACCTCTGTTAGCTATTGTGCTGCTTCTCTCGCTGGGACTGGGCGGTATGCATGAAATAAAATATATTCCATGATATAGTTTAATTTTTGGAATATAAGTAATGGAATAAATCAAATGTTTTGCCTTTTTTTTGCCTGGGAAAGTGTGTGTGTCAAGTCTCAAATAGTGAAACCAGATGAACTGATAAACAGAAGATGCACAAGGCCAAGCACCTTTGTAAGATTATTCAGACGATACCATCATGTGTGTAATACGATATCAATATGTAGTTTTTTAATATCACAGCTATGGAGGCTATGGAAATATTGCAATATATTGCCCCTAATCCCAACTCAGAACTTACAAATGACCCCCCAAAATGTTAATGAAAAAGTATTTTATTTGAATTTTATCAGTTTATTCTCTCATTAAACTGTACAAGACTTGAAATCACAACAACACTAAAACTCTGCCATCAAAAGCAAATCTGTGAGCACATTCTGAAGTGTACATCTTGTACGCCATGAGTGCATTTTTCCTCTCGCTTGAATTTCAAAGGAGCACCTGTAGAGGTGAATAACTAACACTCAGTCTAAGCCCTCAGTTTGCCCTCCTCGCTAAAGAGCGACCTGTGTTCGAGCTGCTGGACCGCCCTGCCACTCTGAGAGAAGTGCTCTTGATGTGGGCACCGAGGGGTGCCAAGCCAAACGTACATTTGCATGCCTTTCTCCTCTGGGCCTCCTGCAGGATTCACAGGTATGTAAATTGGCTTGGGCTGGCGCCGCAAACACAGAGATGATGTTGTGACAAAAAGCAAGTTTCCCAATCCTGTAAACAAGCCTGGAGACAGTCACACAGATAGCTTGTCAGAGGCAGAGGGCTTTCACCCAAATAATGAGCGAGGAGCTGGCAACAAGTGGTCAAACATGGCAACCACAATGCTGAATACTTGAGAGACAAGCTGTTTCAAAGCGTAATATAGGTCCCAAGAGGACAGGAAATTCTAGTGAAGTCGACAGAGGTTAGTGTTCAGGTTAACACTGGACACAAGAGCAGCTGCAGGAGATCAGAGGAAGTCCACATGCAGAGAGGATTCCAAGGTTAAAGAGAAAGTCCTTCAGACCTCCTGGCACTGGTTTAAAAGTGTCAGCACGTCCTAAGAGAAGTGCTGCTCGTACTGTGTGTAGGAACAGCATCTATAACCTCCTCACCTAAAAACCAGTCTGACATCAAGTTTAAGTGTTGTGTACGTCTGAAAATTTTTGTAACTCTTCAAAGCAGACTTTTGTGTGTACAGCTGAGTGCAAGGCAAGTCCTATTAGAATGAAAAATGTTTACCTCATGGTGATCAAGACAGAGAAAAACAAGAGGGTTAGCACCTGATAAGCCTTAAAACACACTGATGTTTAACTCAAACTGGACTTTCTAGATCACATTTCATCTTCTCACCGGTACCTCCAACAACACACCCACACAATTCCCGCAATTTTCAGCCTGAATGTTAAATAACCATCTGGCCCATTGACCCTCCCTGGAAAGGTGCATTAAATCATTGGCGGTTACCTCCAGTACAGCACAGCCTCACACCACTTTGCATCAAATGCATTCCAGCTGAAACATCTGTGAGCGCGATAACGGTGTCCTCACACAGCCAACAATGGATTTAATGCCAGTGAAGGAGAGAAGTCGTGTCTGCATTAGAACGGTCGATGTGATACAGCTGTTCAGGAATGTACAGTCACAAAATCCAATACAAACCTATCCATTACTGCGGGAGATGTTGAAGAGGTGTGTTTCCATGTCATCACACATAAACAACCAGATGATAAAGATGACTTTCTGGCCAAAAGGCCTCGTCTCTCCGGTGACGGCCTTTGTAAGGCAAACAAAAAATGTTTTTACTTACACCAGCGCTTGCAAAAAATATTTAACTGCCAAGAAAATATGGACTATAAGTATTCGAGCCATCTGTCTGTGGAGCATTGAGGTTGTTTGTACCCATTCAGGGAATGTTTTAATGGGGAGATTATTTAGTCCTCTGTAAACACAGAGGTCATTTTCCCTACCGGACCAATAGAAAGTTTACTGTCACTAGACCAATATTTGTGTCACGAGGCGGAGGGTTTGGGCCATTTTCGGCACCAGCTATTTATCCCCCAAACAAGCCAGTAAACCACATAATCATCTGTCTGTATTTGGTTCAGCAGAAAATTATGCATGCAGGTGTTTTTTAAGAAGACATAACATGGCCAAATACTGCAGCGGTGTAGACACAACATGGGGTGAACATTGTGATAAGAGGGTTTATTAACTGGATTGTGGCAACAAATACCTCGAGTAAGGGGTTAGCTGGCTCGGCTGCAAGTTCATCAGATGGGCTTGGTATCAAAACTGTATCTCACACTATCGGTACATTTGTTTCCACAGCACAGGCGAATATCAAGTACTGGAAGCTGCTGGCTTCTCTAATCATTTTCTATCAGACACCTCAAAATGAATGCATATTATACATATATATATATATATATATATATATATATATATATATATATATATATATATATATATATATATATATATATATATATATATTACAGGCGCTTGTGTTTAGGCATCATTTTAAATGAGAGAATTCTGTTTTTTGTTAGATGAAGGGTCTGTTTCTTAAATTAAGGTAAACCACAAGAGATTGTATTACCGTATTACTGATGTCGAAACTTAGGCTGCCATCAAAAAACTCTTCAGCAATGGCTGTGAAGGAATTTTTACAGGCAAGAATGCCAAATATTTAATTGTTAACAAATCTAAAATAAGAAGCTTCATGGACTCACAATAATGTTGTGTTTTGGACTCTTGGTCTATGATGTAGTGATCTGAATTTTTCACTCTTTTCTGCTGTTTTACAGACCAAACAATTAATCAGTTAGCTGAGACATTAACCAGCAGAACAATTGATAACTAGAATTGCACTCAGTAGAGCGCATACCTTCACTAAGGCCCAACAGCCCCCTTTTGTACTCACTCATAGACACCAGCGAACTAAATGTGCCAGATTTTTTTCATCAACATCCATGCCTCATCCCCCTGAGAAATTAACAAAAATGTTCTGATTCCATCTCTTTATCCAGACCTGCCAACAGACAAACAAATAAACCACGTGAGAACATCGCCTCCTGGGCAGAAGTAATGAGAATCAACAGACTGTTGCAGCACTACATGTAGCATTCTTTAAAAAAAAAAAAGTCAATATTCAGCCCCTTTAAACAGAAATACATCTATCATGACAACGTATCGAGTGCCAACATGGGATGGACAGAAGGCTTCTTATTAGATACGTCAACAATGGGGTCTTTGTGGTTTTCCACAGTTGTGGTCCATTTAATTAATGAGTCTCAAGCGTGACAAAACATATGGCACTTCAAGAGGCTGGCACTTGGACACGAGCATCTGGCCGTATAGAACATCGAGGCAATTTCACAATAGTTGTAAATCTCAGACAAATGAGAGTAGGATTGGGATTACATTTGTCTGGCGAGGAAAAAGCTGCACACGCACACAAACAGAGCATTTTATTGCCAGTTAGAGCTACAGCAGCTCGGCCTGAGGGGAGGCACTGGCACCGACGCCTGGCACGAGGAACACGCAATGGGAAAGTTTGTCTAAAAGGCTGATTACCTCCCCATGAGGCGAGCGCCCCGCTTCCTTCCACTCTGGACCTTTTCAAAGAGCACTTTGATAGACGATTCAAGGAACTTCAGAAATTCCTGGAAGTCTGGAAAACAACTTATGCCTGTTTCTGAGTGTTTACACTGGAAGATCCACCACTGTAAGACAATGCAGGACCACCCTGTCCAACCAGACTTAAGCAGGATTTGACAAGATGAGGATGAGACATTACTATTGATGCACATGTGTCGGATCACATGCTCGAAAACCTACAGAAGCAAAGGGTGCCCGTGCTGTATGTGTGACGCTAATTGGACAGGAAAACACTACAGCCTCTACAAATTAACCTCTCCATCAAGCACCCTGAAGTCTTTCATTAACTCACGAGCCTTCATAGACAAAAACCTGCTTCAGCACATGCTTACTGTACACACAAGGTCGCATAATGTCTTCACTGTATGCATGAGGTGTGATTTAGTCGCTTGATAATCTCAGCTAAATGAACCAGACAAGGGTTTGTTTTGGCTCTGCCTGCTAAATCAAATAACACAAGATGTGGACTGTGACTCCGTGGGTCAGGAAACCTGCCAGCCGGTCGAGGTGTATGTTACATGCAACACGGCTAACAGGTTAAGCACATGCTCGGGGTGCGTGAGGGGAACGCTTCCTCCCAGTGATGTCATGGGTAGAGTTGTCCACCTTGATGTCCTCCCCTCCCTCTCTTTCCTTGCTCTCTCCATCACACCAGCCCTCTTTATTCATCTGTCCGTCCTGCTGACAGCTCCTCACAGTGGCCTCTTTCTGCCTGTCTTCGCCCCACCCTGGGCCTGAGCATGGTTCCTCCTATAAGGTCATGTCAAAGGAATGCCTGAAAAAGCCTCACTGCTGTTGCTCCTAAAAAGCCTCTTTCACTACCCCGCGGAGACACTGGAGACATGACGAGCTGGGAAAGGCCGACCGTCGCTGCTCCATCCATCCGTCATCTTTCTTAAATACCCCTGGCAGGGGCAGTAGAATAAACTGTGGTAGAATAATAATCAGGGTTCGTACACTTTTTTAGCAATAGTTTTCCATGACTTTTCAATGACTTCTCCATAACCTTTCATTGAATTTCCAAGACCGAAAATCGGTGCCTCTAAATCAAACCACAGACACATCTTGATCCTATGAGTGATTTGACAAAAAAGCAGGAAAATATACGGCTCCACTTTGTCTCTCTTTACATTTATTTTGTCCCATTGTTGGCTTCAGCTAAGAAAGATAAAGTTCGCCCCACACGTCCAAAATTCTTAAAACAGTGTCTCCCCGAGATTTTTTGGTTAGCCCCCCAAAAGAAAATTTTGAAAAATAACCCTTTAAATGGTGACAACTGGTGAGATTTTTGAAAATAAATAAATAAATCATTTTCAGAATTTTAGAATCAGAATCTAAGACATGAGACAAAATAGTGTAGAGGTTGACACTGCTGCTTGAAAATATGTGAACTTCTTGAGCAGAAGTGTCAGTGGGTCACGACATGAAAGCTATTGAGAAAAAAATCACAATTTCTGCATATTAATATTCATATAAAATAGAAGAAGCACTAAAATACAATAAACATAGCTGTGTCTCATTCGTCCAGTTTACTTATACAATCTGCTGCTGGAGTCACTGGGTCACATGACATGGAAGATATTGAAAAAAACAATTATTTTGTATTAATATATTTATGCTAAGTAATTTAATGACGGTCCCTAAGTCAGTCTCCACTGATTGAGCGCGAGGCTCTGGAGGTGAGCTAACGTCCTCCTGCTGCTCACACTGGGAGAACCTCAGTAAAGTCTCGGCTGGACCCGAGTGAATATCCGCCGAATATCCAACCTGAAACTAACTTCACCCCGGTTCGATGAGTCGCCTGTTGCAGCCTTTGAATAGGATGACGAGAATTTCAGTCACTCAGCTTAAACGGTGACTTGTAGAAATTATACAAATAGAAGTAATGACAATAATAATCGATTTCAAGACAACTTAGGGTGAAGTGCTTTCACTGTGTGCAACTTAAATTCGCCATTCGCCCGTGATATTACACCTACAGAAATCACGTCTTTTTTTCTCTTTTTTTGGCAGCAGCGCTGAAAATCCAGCAGCAGAATGCATACAGGGGAAACACTGACACAACAGATAACCTTCCGCAGTGATTGCAGGCTCTTTGGTGGAGCTCTGCTTTAAATGAAGTTCCGTCGTGACAAACGAATGGACTACTTGCCGAGTGAGATGAAGACATGAATCAGAGGCACAAACAACGTTGACAACAGTGGCCGGTTTACTAATACCCGACCGCGCCCGTTTTAATAACACAACATCATTTTATTTCTGTTTTACGCATCCTAAATATTATCCACGCAATATTTCCATGACTTTTCCAAAACTTTACAGGAAATGTTATTTTTCATGAACTTTTCAAGGACCTAGAAAATGCATTTTCAATTTCCAAAACTTTTCCAGGTTTTTCATGACCGTACGAACCCTGAATAATAAGAATAACATTGCCACTGTACACAGGAGAAACCTTGACTTTGAATTAGTTTTGCGTGCCCTGGTGCTGGCTTGGCTTCGGGCGGAAAATCAATGATACTTGACCACAGCTGCCTGAACTCACGAGGAACCCAGAATGTGGAACAGGCGCTCGTGATCCAGCATCTATTACTTATCAAAACACAGTTCGGGTCCATTATGAGCTAATCTGGATCAGGAAACTCGCACTGAGGTGGTTGCTGTACATCTGTCGCTGTCTGCCCTGTGGCTGACATCATTTGACGGGGCGAGGGGAAATGACTGCTTCCATTTTCCTCTCCATCTCCAGTGACAGCCCGGCTAAGCTTTGTGGGAGCTGACACTGAGAGACAAGACGACCTTTTCTCTAAGCTATCTTGAGGCCACCTGACACTGCTACTGTATCCCCAGTCAACCATCACACTCTTTCCCCACGTCTGATCTCGCTTCCTGGGCAGTTTCAGGAGACACAAGGGCAGCTTTGTGTGGAAACCTTGAAAACAAGAGGTGTGTATGTTTTAAGTAGTGCAGACGGGGTGGAAAATCACCTATAATGTCTTCTTCCTCCTCCTCTGACGCCTACATGCACTCCTCCCAACACGTCTCTCACGTTCCCTCCTGGCCAAAATACAGTAACACACACACACTCACACACACACTCATTCTCTCAGGGACTTCTAAAAACAGCCCTGGTTAGCCGACGTCTTATTTTTACGCTAAGATCCTCTGATTTCACACTCCACCATTTTCCATTCACATAAAGGAGCCCTTTTTCAAGTTTGGAAAAACACACTGTGACGGCCCAGAAAGCTGAAATGTGGCTAACAGTTGTGTTTTGTCTCTTTGCCTTTGCTTGAGGATGTGGTGTGTGTATCAAAGGTGTATACAGACTGGAACTTGAGCCCACACATGGGATACCGCAGGTAGCAGCAGTCAGGATTTAAATGTGTAACCTTTACTGTGTTGCAATAGCTTAAAGGAGGTTTGGGAAATTTTTTGTTGTTTTGTTAATAGTTATCACCATTCTTTTGCATATGGAGTCTACACAGGAGGCGTTTAAGACATGTTTTTCATTTCAGACATCACGTGTGACTGATTTCACAGTCGTTTTCTCTGTTTTAATCAATCCAGCCGTCTAGACAGGACACAGAATGACTGAAGGTTTTACAGTCTCAGAGCAACTCAGAGCATATTTTTACACTTCAAGTCTATTTTCTCCTGTTTTACTTACGTAATTACAGTGATTATGTGATGGGCTGTTATGGGCAGTTGCAAAATGCAGGTGACCTACAACTAAATACTGTGCCTGAATGCACCTTGAATGCTGTGTCTCTAAGTCAGATGAAAAGATTGACACCAATTTCATGTCTGTACATCAAAAGTGTAGCTAGAGCCAGCGGCTGGTTAGCTTAGCTGAGCACAAAAAACTGTCATCATTCGGAAATTGCTAGGCTGGCCCCGTCCAGTACCATCACCTAGTGACCTGTAGTAAAAACAGCAAGACTGGGTGGTTTTATTGGGGATTGTGTGCTGATAGATGGACTTCTATTAGAGTTTAGATTCTCTGCCCGAGCCCGAGCCTGACCCAACCGGACAACTATATAAATATAACAGAGGATGGTGTTGAAGAAAACAAGATCTTGTAGCAGAACATAGGAAACTAAGTTCCTCTTGTAAAATCTGAATACTTTCACATTTGTTTCACTAGTGTAATGGTTTGTTTTTTGTTTTCTGGATTGCGTCAACTTTTTCTTTACTTTGAGAATCTAATTTTCACAATTAATCAATAAAATGTAAAAAAGAAACTGTGAAAAATGCTTGTCGCAATTTCCCAGGTCCCAAAGCAATAACTCCAGTTACTTAACTTGTCCAAAACACAAAGATGCTTCATTTACGATCATACATTTTTTTCAGTGACTTACCACATGACTCAATTAACAAAACAGTTGGCAACTAACTTACTTTTGATCGAATAATTAAGAAATAATCATAGCTCTATTGCTTATGTGAAGCCTGAAGAGACACATTTCCCTTTCAACAATAGCAAACAAGCAAAAAAGTGTATATTTCAAAAAGGCAAACTATTCCACTATCATATTTGTCTCAGATGTCGGCACTTTTTCAGCGGAGAGATAACATGAGACCAAACCACTTCAGAAATTTTGTAGACCTTTCACTCAGTTTCCCCATAAATCTCCAGATATGAGGGGATTTCCCATCTGACAGGAACGTTACGAGGAAGAGCGAATTTGAAGGAAACATTTACGAGCAAGCCGCTCATGGTCAGGGGTCAAAGGTTGCTTTTTCTACCCTGTCAGCGAAGACGGGCTGGGAAAAAAAAAAAAAAAGGTGAGCATGATGTGGTGTTTAAGTGTTAAATCTAAAGCAGACAAATGTTTAGTTCAGACACGACAAGGCGTTCAAGAAAGCACAAAGGTGGACGCTATGGGGAGCTGTGTGTGTGTGTGTGTGTGTGTGTGTGTGTGTGTGTGAAGCAGTGAGTATGTGTGTCCCTGCAGACAATGCCAGCATTCATCCAGCTTCTCAGTTCTCACCCTGCCCGGCCCCCACATACCCCAGAGAAATATAAAATATATTTGTTCATGTTGAAATCAATCTGGTGTTGTAGCAATGAGCAGCTTTTAAAAGACAAAGGGCATTACACAACGGGCCACAACAGGCGACTCCAGCTGAGGGGGGCTTAAATGCTTCTGAGAACCAGCGATGGACACAAAGATCACAAACAGCTGAGACTTTAACACAGGAGTTGTAAATAAGAAAACTATTGGAAGCCATCAAACAGACTATGCCTCTTAAGTTGACACAAATCTACAATCTGATGTTGTTTTTGCATTAACATGAAACCTCATGTCCTCATGTCAATAAAAAAATCTCATTCAGCATAGTTGACGATGACTGAGTCAACTGCCGTGACGGAGCATCATTTAAAAGACTCTTCAGAGTTTAGAGTTTAGAAGACTCCCCCCCGGATTATGGTATGAGAAGTTCAAGTGCCCTGGAGGAGTATTTCCTCGGTTCAAACTTCAAACGAGGTTCAGCCCCACTCTCTGATGAGGTAACGAATACACCTTTTTCCGGAGGCTAAATCATACAGTGACAGAACGATCCTGTCCAATGGTTTCATCACAAAGTCAGCCCATCAATCACGCCGCCACCCCCTGAGCCCCTGCGAACAGAAAAACCTCCCCAGGCATACTTGAAGCAATTAAATGAAGAAGGTCAAGAAATGGCCAAGAAGGTAAGCAAAAAACACAGTCAAGCCTGCATGATTTAGGGATTACCTAAAGGAGGGAAGAATGTACCCCCCTTCAGTTTATCTCTGGTGGTATGCGAGCTGAGGCTAAGCTACCCTGATCAACAGCAGAACAAGAAGGCTAAAAGACAACCGGAGAGACCAGCAATCTATTACACAAAGTGTTTTTTAATGCTAAAGTGGTCCTTCCCATCAAATAAACCCTGCGTTCTCAAGTACTGAACAGATAAGATGATGTGGAGTTTACAGTAAGTGTCTTTCCTCCTCCGACGTTACACAGATTAGTTCCCCTGCAGAGACCACCGCTACAGAGGATGCAACCGGAGCCAGAATACGCTCCCTTTGGGGGTTAAACAGGCAGACTTTCAGAAGAGCTTAGTGCTCAGCTGCAGAAGGGAGGCAAGAAATGCAGACAGGGGTTCACCATGTAAACACTCAGCAGGAGGCCAAAGGGAGATTCCAGTTGAGAAAACATAAGCAGTTTGACTTGTGGCTTTACTGATCAGAGATAAACATGATATTTCTTTTAATTTGATGTTTTTTTTTTGTCCAAACAGTTCCTTCTCTTACTATAAAAAAGTATAGAAGACACCTGTTTTTTTAACCATCCCATCCTTATAAAGATCAGACAGCATTCAGACTTAACTGCTGAACATTTACTTTATTTCACAGATGAGGAGGGAGGCCCATAACACCTGACTGAAGAGTCAGTCGATGGGTCGCAGTAGCCACAATTTAGCTCTGTTAGCTGTGCAGCTAACCAGGGGGAGGAATGAGCAGCAGAACCAAAGCCAGGCTAGTGGGCAACAGATCTGGTCTCTGTATTGTTCAATTGAACATGGCCAGACAATATATATATATAAATAATTAAATCAATAACATCATGACCATGCAATTACAAGTGGACTTGGGAAATATTTGGTTGGGAGCAGCTCTAGAGGCATCCATCACCAGCTGAGATGATTCAGTTTGTGTTTAATTACAAAGCAAACCTAACATCTTATTTAAGACTGGCCTTCAGTGGCGTCTCATAAATCTGGGACAATAGTGGGAAGCTTTCTGTGTTGTGAAGTCCAATGGAGAAAAGAAAACAGCAAAAACTACAATAAAAACAGAAACATGAAGACTTGTTTTCAAACGAATGGAGAAATGTAGTCTGTTATGATGGAAGATATATTGTGGTGTAGTAAATCCAGTGAGGCTATTTAAGAACGTAAGAATGAAGACTTTGATATAAAAGAAGAACAAAGTGTTGGATGTTAATTGCACCGACAGGCTGGAACATTTATGGTGGATAGAAGAAATTCTTGACATAGTTGGAAACCCAACTAATAACCAAGAAATGATTTAAGTTCTGACTGTAACGAGACTCGCACACACTTTAACATTCACACACTGGGAGATCTTGGCACGGACTGCTCATACGTGACAGCAACAATAACGTAAATTTATTGCAAAAGCATTTTAACAGTCAAGATACACTCGGCACGTAAGAGGATGATAGAGAAAGTGAATAAATCTGTAGTAGAAGTGTTGGAAGAATATGCTGACAAGACCTAATTTCAGACATTTTCTCAGCACGTCACCACTTCCCTCTGGGCTGCTTTTTTATTAAAAACCAGCCACGCCGTCGATGCAACGCTGCATCACTCGCTGTGTGGACACGTGGTAGAAAACCCCAAACTTGTGAGTTTGTTTGCGTGTGTAAGAGGCCGTGTCTGGCGGCTGGTGTGCATGCAACGGGCCATAACTCCTCAGTATGGGCGTGTGCACACACAAGGACACAAGGTACGTTACTTACTGCAGAGAGGCTCATTAGTGTTGCAGTGAGAAAAGTGAAATTTGTGTAAAAGAAGAAAGGCACAAAGTCAAATTGGTTATTTACCGCACAATATTTATATTCTCACAAAAATCTGTTGTGAAAACAGATGCGTTCTGAACATTAAGATTACATTGAAAATTACTTTTGCATCAGTCTCAAGCTCTGTGAGAGCTGTAAAACCTGCTGAGGTGATATCAGGGAGACGTTCCACAGTTACCCCAACACGCTGATGTTCTTTAGATAAGCATGACCTTCAAATTTTCAGGTCTCCAGCTCAGGTTATCAGGATCACCACAAGGAACTATGTGTGTTGTGGAAAATTAGCTTCTAGTTGAATTTCAGATCCATGGCACGCACATGCAGTTAAAACTCAACCCTGAGTTTTAGACTATTTATGTTGCGATATGAAATGATTGAACAAGTCTTGACTGCTCACTTGAGGCCGTGTGTGTATGTACAACAACACGTATTTCAACAAATATGCTTCATACAGGGTCCAAGGTGCAACTATTGGTCGCACATGCATCTAAAAATCTGTCAATCTGTATTCGTACCTTCATCACTGTTTATAGTCATTTACACAATGTGTTACCAGTGCAACCAATCTGAAAGGTTCGTCTGGAGCTCTGACATCAGATCAGATTGTACATACAGATTTCTCCAGCCAGATGCTGTTGAAATGATCAGGGGCAGAAAATCAAGGCAAGAAATGTAACCTTATGATTAAGCATTGTTTCTTTAGGTTGTTTATTTCAATTACACTAATTGAGATTTATTTATTTTTTCTTATAAAAGAAAATCAAAGCACTTTTATGGACTTAATTTTTCATGTGAGCCATCTTTCCCCAAGTTAATGTTCTTTTTATGTTGTCCTAGTCTGTTTCAAGGTCATTTATCATTCCTCATATTTCTATCGATCTACGTCTAAGCCTGATAATGTGTGCCAGGTTTTACAAATATAGAGAAAGAAGTCAAATCAGCAGAGGAAAAGTTCTTTGCTACCAATAAAAAAAACACACATAACACTTATGGTTGACACTCAGTTATGTAACTGAGTATCGCCAAAATGTCTAAAAAGAGTTTCCTCACCCTCAAACTCCATAATTTCTATCTACCACAAGATATCCACTCTGTTTATCGTTTTTAGGAGTGTCATGCTTCCATGTAATGAGACCTTCTTTTCAGCTTAAATGGATTTCAGGGTATCTACTGGCAGAAATGGAATATAAGATTCATAATTACTTTTTAGTAAAACTACAAATCATTCAGTTTTTTACCTTAGAATGAGCTCTGTACATCTACAGAGGAAGTGGTTCCTCTTCCACAGAGTCTGACAAGTTGCTACAGTAGCCCAGAACTGACAAACTAAACACCGACTCTGGAGTGGGCCTTTCATGTTTTTGCCACAATGACACAAGGATTGTTCAGTCGGTTACAATTTCACACCGCTAGATGCCACTAAATCCTGCACACTGAGCCTTTAATTAGTGGGCGTAATTAGGCACCACCAACAGGGTGGCGGTGGTAAATCTCTTCAAAGGCCTCTGAAAGTGATTTGTACTCCCTTCATAAACACGACAGGTTCCTGTTGCTGCTGTCACATTGCACAAATCTACCATTCGTGACACACAGCATGCTGACTGGAATTCAGTACAAATAAACTCTCTCTCACTCTCTCCTCACACACACACACTCACACACACATCACATGATATTGATTACCAGATATTTTTCTAAGATCCAATAACGTCTCAGAATTCTGTGACTTAAGTGTGTGTGTGTGTGTGTGAGTGCGTTTGCTCAAATGCTTGTCTATTTCATACCTACATGAGCAGATGTTTTCCACCACAGTAAAATTCAAATGATCAGTTTGTGCTGCATTTGCTTTCAGCAGAAATGTTATTGGTTCTCAGTTTAATAGACTCAAGAGATAAACAAGACTGGTGTTAAAGAAACGTGTTTCAGCAGGCAAGTCTGTGCCTGTCCATCTCTTCCTGTGTACTGCGAGACCCTCTGCAGAGGGACTCTGGTCTTTTCCTTTGATTGTGACTGGTTGAGAGCGGCTGGAAGGGGCTGAGGTCAGGGGTCATGTGGGTGCCAGGCTGATGACTTTAGTGGTGAGACTTCCCAGGAACCAGCGTGCTCCACATTCTCAAGACATGACGGAGGAGCTGTGTTGTTCAGACATGTTGAGTCAATTCAGTCACTCAGTCCAACCAGCATGAAGTCGTTTAATGTGTTTTTGTAATGTTGGTCAGTCCATCACTTTGGTGTTGACTCAATCTTAATCTTAACTTAATCTCAACAACAACTGGATTGAAACTTTGTCCAGGCATTCATGGTCTCCAAAGAATGAATCTCTTTACTTTTCTGGTTTTGCCGTGAAATGTCTCAACAACTATTTGATTGATTGCTATAACATTTGGTAGCCTGCACACATTCCTGTCACCATAAGGCTGAATTGGTGGTCAGCTGACCTCTGGTGAAATCATACATTTCAAATGTAATTAGTCTAACACGTTTATTTAAGTTTAAGTTTATGACCAAATACTTGCAAAACTATGCCTTTCATCTGTACTTTGCGTTGAGTGCTAATCATCAAATGGTAGGATGCTAACACTTTTGGATATTCAACATGGTAAACATTATACCTCTTTAATATATTAGCATCATCATCATGAGAGTTTTGTGATAAAGGAATTATCATTTAGCTGAAATCACTGCAACCTGGGCACAAGTTATCGAGCTAACACACCAAGTTAGGTTGGTGAACATGTACATTATACCTGCTTAATTAGAATTTTGTCACGATAGCTTTAGCAATTACCTCAAAGTACAGCTGCCTATGCATTGGTTAGTATGCTAACATGCTAAACTAAGATGGTAAGATGTAAACATTGTAGGTGCTCAACATATTGGCATTGTAAGCTTTACACTTTTGTCATGATAACATTCGCATTTACCTCAAATCAATGTTAGCAATCAGTTAGCATGCTAGCATGATAAAATAAGATGGTGAATATGTTAAATATCATACCTCCCTAAAATGTTAGGATTGTTATTGTCAGCAGATTTGGTCATAATATCTTTAGCATTTAACTCACATACTGCTGCCTGGGCATCGGTTAGCATGCTTAGAGACTAAACTAAGGTGGTGAAGTGTTAGCATTGTCATTGTGAGCACATTTTGTAGTGAAAGCATGATATTGACCTCAACTCAGCATTGGGCATCAGTTAGGATGGTAACGCTAAACTTACTTTAACATGTTGTAAGGATAGCCTTAGCATTTACCTAAAAGCACTGCTTGACCTAAGCACAGCCTCACAGACCTGTTAGCATGGCAGCAGACAACTGTTGTTTTATAAAACAGGCAGGATTTAGGTGACCCTCGGTAATTTGTCCACCAAAGATAAATGCTTATAAAAAATTCTTATAACTTTACATCTGGTAAGAACTACGCAGAGCTTGGATCACAGTCCGTGGAAAACTCAGCTCAGGACTTTCCATCTGTCCTTTTTGTCATGAAACTTTGGTGTGTTTTATTATACATCTGCAAATCTAGATGTAAAGAGATGTCATCAAAAGGCTCACCAGGCCACTAGTGTGGTTAAGAGGAGTCACGGTAGTGACAGTGGTACACCCAATTCTGCTTTGCTTCATAAAAGACACTTTGTGAGTTGTGTTGATAACACGGCAGGGCAAAACCACTCTAGCGCAATGTGTTATCTACGTTGTGGTTTTGTTAAACATAAATTCAAGTTGGATCGTGCTTATAATTTAAGTGATGCTGCTGGGCTCGAGTCATCAAACCAGCACATCTTTTTAAAAAAGTTGCTACGATGATACAGAATCAGAGGACAACGCAGTCAAACTCTTACCCGAGAAATAAATACATACAAAACTAAAGCCACGCTAATCCCTTACAATCATAAATTCCAACCTGGCAATAATATGCACCATGTGTTTTCCCTTGAGGCTTTAAATATGGTTCCAGCAAGGATTTCCATCCTTCATTATGAAAAGCTGCTTCCACTTTACTCCTGCCCTACATTGTTCTTTGTTAGAAGGGCAACCCTCGCATACCTCTGCTGAGAGAGGCACTGGGACCACGAGCAATGTGGGTGCAGGTGAACGGAAACTAATTGACCTGGTTGAGTGCAAGCCTGTCCATTCGGTTAAGAAGAGTAGAAGTCTGTGCCCCTATGATTGGGCCTATTTTGAGAAACTGAACTCTCACGAGCCACAAAAACTAAATCCTGGCCTAAATTCTCCATGGTGTGTGATAGGTAGGCAGCAAGAGGGACAGAGGACAGAACTGGTCCAGATGCGGGCAGCCTGTTTACAATCTTACACTATTTGCTTGTCTGTTGATAACATCGTTTAGATTCCATTTCCTGTTCTAGCAAATCCTGCACGGCCACACACCGAGAGCCCCGGTGTCCTTGTGGATCCGTGTGTGCGTCACATAATGTTTCTGTATGAATGAGAAAATGTGTTTCCTCCACCCTGTAGACTCAACAAGTGGCATTTCTATCAGTGAGAGAGTTGTTTTATAAATTCACTGTGACTTTTACCACAAGACAGTGACTGTTTCTCAAAGCAAAAATGTACTCAGCCCTGAGACTTACAGCAGCACCTGAGGCCACAATCAGAGGGATTGCTCTGTGGGAGATGAAAATAATCACCTCCACTTCTCTGACAAAGAGCTCATATCCTGTGGAGAAAGAGCCTTTTCCACATCCCTTGAGAATGGCTTTAACATAATTAAAGCATATATGATTGACTGACTGACATCACACAGAATCAAAGTGTTATATGATCTAATTGTGATGCTTTTCCCACACAGATCTGATATGTTGTTTCTAAACAACACAAATGGCTGTTTCTGCATCTAGTGATTTAAATCCTTCATGTGACTGGCACCTGACCACAAAATTTTGCTTTGTCAGCACCGCCAAGGCAATATTATTCAAAAGAGACGATGGTTTATAATTCTGGCAACCATGTCAGCCAGGGCTTAGACATCTTCAGCTTAACGCACAACAAGAACACAATGGAGAGAAAATGAAAGAGTTGACTGGAACCGGCAATTAAGGAAACACTTACGTTTGAAATATCCAAGCACATAAAACAATGAAATACATTTTTACAATGTGGGGACAAGAGTAAGAGTTCATAATCATGATCGACTCCGGAGTCAAGTCAGATTTTGTTGCTTCAGAGTCAAAGCTCATAAAAAGCTAAATAATGGAGGACCTTTATTGTGAGGAATTTATAGGAAATGAAGCCTGTTTAACAGCAAGTTGAACTTTGTTAGTGGTAATTCTTCAATAATGCTGCAGGGAGGAAAACCACTGACCCCTACTCAGGACAAGCACATCAACACACTTTTAAGAGGCTAATTCTGTTGTTGCGGAAATCCAAATCAGTGCCACGCTGGGCTGATGTGCCGAATTAAAACGAGTCAAGCCAATCCAGTATGGAAAAGCCTCATCGGTGAGACTGTACCGAGGTACAGCGATCAACATGCAGATTTTTCATCAGGTTATCTTTATCAAAATAATTGAAAAATTGGAACCGCATGGTGGCTCTAAATGAAAGCTCAGGGGATTAACAAACTCAGTTGGCTTCAATCGCTAAAATTCCATAGCAATCCATCTAATAGCTGTTAAGATATTTCAGTCTGAATCAAAGTGGGCTGACCACTGAAGCTCTGTACTCTGAACGTTGCTTCACTGAATGATGGAGAGGCTGTTTGGCCGACTAAACAATAGCACACAATTAATCATGAAGCTGTCTCGACAACAAAACCACCAGCAGCACCACCCTGACAGTGAATGACTGACAGCAGCTAATGCCCCCGAACCAGCCATCCTGGAACAATTAACACAGAGATGGCCATAGGCATCCCTCAGTCTGCGTGGCGCAGCAGCCCACCTGGCAATGGTTTCGGCTGAGGTCATGCTAGGTCACGGGCGAATCAACACACTTTCTACTGTACGATCGAAACACCGGCCCCCTTCCTCCAAACAGCACCTCGAGAAATAAAAACATGTGCTGAGATTACCTGTCGAGGTGAAACAAGAGTCACCGTGAGATCAGCCTGGATCGGTGAAGATGTGTGTGGGCAGGAGGATGCATGTTTTGAGTTATTGCTTGTTGATTTGTCCCACCTGAATCGACTTCCCTGTCCGTGTGTGTACGGTCCTGCATGTGTACACCTCGGGCATGGGATGCTGGAGCATCTGCGTGCTCCTGCATGAATGTGTGTATCCGCACGTGTGTACTCTGATCACCCTGTTGGGGTTGAGAGGTTACCGACTCTCCGGTTTAATAAATCATTTTTCAGTACTGCCCCTCCAAAATGACGTAGATGATCCCTCAACCTTTGCACAATTTTTCTCCCCGCGAATGTCTCCACCTCCCCAGCAAAGCACTCAAGCAGACAGAGACAAACTGTCCCTGGTTTTCTTCTTTCAAACACCACAGCACAGGCTGAGAGGATCTCCTCTTCCAAGAATCTTGAACATTCGGTCTCGGGCAACACAGACTTTCCACTCCACTTAAAATCGTATTTTCAGGGCTGTGACACTGGCAGGAAACAATGCCAGCTGCCACTTAAAATAGTTACCAGAGACGCTTCTGGACCTCAGTGAGTATTTTGAGATGTTTGTTGGATGGATGTCACCTGTAACTACAGAGGTGAGAGACTGAAAGGGCTGAGGTTTCAGGTCTGGACTCTGCCCTGTTAAACTACTGTGAGGAAGTGGTTTGGCAAAGAGGGACATGGAGGAGGTCTGGAATTAGACATCTGTTCATTATAAGACGTCTGCTTCTCTTTGCAGTCTGTGGTCAACAGACCCCCCGTAAACATCTGACTTTGTTTCAGAAACAGCTCCATCCTGATGATGGAATAATGAAATAATCTGTATTACATCTAAAAACACAGTTGATCTAATTGGGCATGAAAGAAAACACAAAAAAGATACATATCTCAAAAGGTCTAGAAATACCTAAAGTGCTAAACAATTGAATTTTCATGAATGATTGGTCTATCAAGCTGTAGGGTAGCAAGCTTCAATCTGAAGCGTTTTTTCATCAATTCTGTATTAAATTGTTAGAAAATCAGGTCTTCCACAAGCATAAGCAGGACAAAAGTCTCTGTTAGGTGTAAAAAGCGATGCTTTAAGTCCTGGTGCTCGGATTATATCAAGGATCATAAGTTTTATTTAGTTCCGTGAGTCTTTTGGAAGAGGGGTTTTGGACAGACGTGTTGTAGGACATCTGTTCCAACCCCTGGGGCCAGCTGATCGAGCTGCCAGGCTGTCAAACACTGCAAAGAGTTTTGGTTTGGACAAAGAAAGGTTTTGTCAAAGGTGACGCAGTGTGCGTCAAAACATATTCTTCCCTTTACGAGGAATTGTGTGGGTTTTTAAGCTGCTAAATGCTTAATTAGACGAGATAATAGGGACTTAAACCACTTTTACACCAAAGCTGATGAAATAGGCAATTGACTCCTATTCCATTACCAGTAGATATGTTTACCTTGCCATTTTTCTTTCTTGCTCAACAATTTTGTCATCATGAATGCAAAAGAAAAAAAGGAAATGTAGGAAGCAGCAGACCATATACATAAAAAAATTATGGAACCTCTGGTGGAGGATACCTTTTAAGCTAAGGTGACAACTGCTGTGAAGATAATATACAACATTTAGAACAAATATTTAAAAAATGATCTCCCTGAAGCCCATCTTCCTGAATTCTGCAAATTCTCAAGCTGATGAATACATTTGTGTCTCCTGAAGTCTGATGTGGATCAATTTACAAATTCCAGACTCACAGTCTTCACACACACATCGTGCTCATAACATCCTGAACCAGAACTTAAAATCAACGAGGAAATGAAGAGAGGAAAATGTCTGATGCTAAACTTGAACAGGATTCAAACTATGAGTCAGGAGGCCCAGGAACACAAGTTTACTCATGAAACTCATGAAAAGGCAAACAAGGTGCAAACAGGCGTAACGTTGACGCTGGCATCAAGATGTTTGCGTCTCGCTCTGTTTGACTCGAGTGCGTTTTTGCCTTCAGCCTTTATTGACTGCATGAATCCCCCGATCCAAACCACGTCAGTAAAATCATTATAATCTAAAATGTCAGGACTTCATCATGACTACATAACCTATTTTACAGTATGAGAGCACGTTTTGGGCGTGACTCTGCAGGGATACTATTAATGAGAGTCTTTCTAAGGAGGAAAAGAAAATTACAAACTGACATGTTAACCCACGTACAGGCCGGGGAGGCCAGAGGTTACCCCACCCAGTTGTTTAACAAGAGGCCTGCAGGCACAACTGGCCTATATTTCTATCAGTCTCCTTCCATCTATCACTCTCTGGAGAAATGTTGCATGACACAGAGCAGGCTCGACCAAAGTGTTGTCACAATGTCTGATTAATCAGGGTCGGAGTAGACGCTGAGGCCGAACAGGCATTAACACCGAACAAAAGTCATGTTCTGCTTCACTGGGGTGTACTTCACTTAAAGGTACAACACAAGAGAAATCTACAGGGACAGGTTTTTGTAATTTACTTTCTTGAATTCACAGCTAGCGAACATTAGTTTCGGTCCTCTAGTGGGTTGGAGTGATTATGGCGGGAGCACTGGAGGAAGTCAATGGAGGTAAAAGTCTGAATTTGAGTTCAGAGTGGATTGATGGGACAACAAAACGCCTGACTCTGCTTTGTGACCAGGATTTTAACCTAGAACATGATCTTTTTAACCTTGATCAGTTCATTAACAGTATTTTGTCTAAACAGTCCCAACTTTGAATTTTCAACTCATTCATACCTCCTTGAACTATTAAGAATGTTTTCAGTTTTTCCTTCCTCAGAAAGGAAATCTTAGAACAACAGAGCTGTTATATTAATCTCCCCTTTAAAAAGATTTTCCTTTTGTCCAGAACTGAGTCATCCCACACACAGCTGCTAAAGATATAGAAAGACTGATCCATGTTTCATTTCCTTTTAAGAAACTCAATTGAAAAGCTTAATGGCTATATTTCCTAATCAGGTTAAATATGCATCAGGTGCAGTGTTGCGAAATGGGAGTTTTAGATTAGAAAAAAATGCCTGCATCAATCAAAAGTAGTACATCAGAGGGAAGAAAAGGTCCGGTCACTGTAATGAGCTCTTTCCACTGAGTCACAGCTCAGATAACAGGATGTCCCTTGGGGGGGGGGAAGGAAATCCCCTGCAACCAGGAGGGGAAAAAAACCTCCCAAAACAAACCCTTTCTGGAGAGCTCGACCACCACCAGTATTACGAACTGGGCCAGGTGGATTTTCTGCTTCGACAAGTGTCCTGTAAAAATATATTTCAATAATGAAAAGAGCCGAAGAAATGCATCATCATTACTGGTGATGTGAATGTGTGGGCGGTTCCAAAAGTGTGACTCCCTGAGTGGGGACTGACCTCATTTCCTCCCTGTTCACAGATGGCTCATATCGAGCCCCTGAGTATTAAACCAGCCATATCTTCCCTTGTATCGTCTTCCTGTCTCCGTTCACCCGGGACGGAGATGTTACAAGGCGTCCAACCACACAACTGCTGTTTCCATTAACTTCATTAGCTGCAGACCACAGTCCAAAGACACAATATTCCAGTGACAGCTCTTTTGTTTCGGGCCGTCATTGTGGGGCTGCGGTGCCAGGAGTTGCAGTGATATGTATTATGAGTGGCACTGCGAGGAAGACTTTTAACTGGAACCAGGCAGAAAATGAAATAATCACACTCATAAAACCTGAACTTCACATTCTTCACCATCACGTCATTGGAAAAAGGGATTCACTGGATGGTTCTGATAGCCTGAGGAGGCACAAAGCTGCTGAGTCATCATAATAACATGCTTACAAGATAGGGGTAATTCCCAAAAACACAAAAATTACAAAGCAGGAGGTGGCAGGTATGCGCCAAACTTTCACTGAACAAACCCACAAAACATACATACCAACATGTGCATGCCACAAGTGTTGGAATAGGCCACCTGTAAGGCAGTTAATAACATCTTCTGTAGTCTTTCTAACGCCCACAGGATAAACAAGGATGAAGGACTGTTTTGAGCGTAAATGTCTGCACTAAGCCATGACAGCTGTAAGTGGTAGGTTCGACAAAAACAGACCAAGCGTGGGACATTTCCAGACACCATATGTAGCTTGTAGGAGACAATGGAAAGGAGACCTCTAATATCTTTTAATTATAGTTCTGAGAGGTTCTTCTTATGTAACAGAAGGGCAAAGGCCAATCATCTCCATTGTCTCACCCATAGCACCCACTCTTGACTTGAATGTTTGCCTCAGGGCACAGATGACAGGTTGAGGCAAAGGTGAGGGTGACTTAGCGTATGTGCTGCCTTGATTGAAAACACACAGGGCAGGGGTTCTTTTTCCAAATGCCTCAGTCTGAAACTGGTGATCCACTTCAACTAAGGAGATAATAACAGATCTGTACCAATATGCACAGAAGCTCTTTCCATTCCTGAGCTAATGCCTCATCTCAAGGTACTGTATACTGTGACAGAGTATCTAGTGTCAACGCTAGCACCACTTCAGCAGCACCAGAAATAATAGCTGAATGTGAACAACAGTCATGACCTACTGTGTTACCTCATGGTGATCTTTCACAAATGGAATAACCACTAGTCTCACCTAGGTGCAAAAAGTAGTGTAAAATGTAGTATAAAGAGCCAGAAAGGCTGATTGATTAATACAACTTTCACCCAGGTTACGAGGGTTCCAGTCCTGTGTGAAGCCAAAAGTCGATGGTGACTGTTTGAAGGAAGTATGGTCAAACCATGAACTTTTGCAAATCGCAACCAAGTTTGTTTTGCTAGCGTGACCTTGGAATGAGACCGTGCTGTTTTTTATGTGTAGGGGAGACCAAATGTGAGAGTGACACGACAGAGTGGCAGGTCTGTTACATGCTTTGTCTTGATACCAGGTTGTTCAGATAGTGTAAATGATTCCGCCATTACAAAGTTTGTCAACCGCACTTTCATTTCCACATTTCCAAAGTACATATACACAATAAGCGGGGGAAAAAAATCAGTTTGCAGTTATCTGACAGACTTTGAGATTGCGATATTGCTATTGTGATTCATTGACCTCGGCTCATACATCCTCATCTGATCAAACATCTTGATACAGTTTGGTGCCTGTTAGTTTGTTGTTCTTAGTCATCTTACGTACTGAACTAAAGAGTTCCAGAGTTTTTCTGTTCATACATGTTTGATGTGAATGTGGCAAAAGTGTATGAATAAAGACAGCACTGATCGCAGACGGAATTTGTGTTGGGAAAACTATGATTGCATGGCACGCATCATTCATTCCACATTTAAATTCTATTGTAGCGCCACTAATTCACATGAGCTCATCCCGACCGGGCAGTGACACGATGTCTGAGGCAGCCTCTCACACCTCACATGCAGCCTGAGCTGAAGCCTCCCACCGGCTGACGGTGCACTAAAACCTCAACGCCCCAACCATAAACCACTGCTGGGCAGTACAGTAGACGCGAAGCAGCTCATGGAAAACATGAAACACGGAGGCCTCGCTGTATGTATGACATGCCTACACATTACTGAAAACCACACGAGTAAGAGGACTTAAAGGGCTGTGTTATTGTTGGCTGTGATGGAGCCACTGTGAAGACACGGGCCCACACAAGACTTAAAGGAGACATATTATGCTCATCAATTCATAGGTGCCTAACTAGCATGTAGGCATAAATGTGTGACATGGTGACATAGTGGATTGTCACAAAATTATTGAATTAAAAGTGGGACAGGTGACGAGGCGTTTCAGGGGCACTGTTTGCCGTGGGAGAGAGGAGCTTCTGCTGGCGCAGACTTTGACCTTTTTAACTTTTAGGACCTTTTACATGCGCTGGAACAACGAAAACGCATAATAGGTCTCCTTTAAAGAGTGACGAGGCAGAGCAGATGAGAAGACTGCCTCATACGAAGAGCATCTTCAGTGAAGTTAATTAAAAAATACACAACATTCCTCGCTGAAGATGACCGGGTGTCTGTTTTTCATGACAGCGGGCCAAACTAATGCCGGCTGTGGCCTGATGTATATTAAAAACTGTCAAGATAAGGTGACACTGCCAATAAAAGGCTTCAGAGAAACTACACTATGGAATTCTAATAACCCGCAGCAAGATTTTCCCAGTCAAACTGTGCATGACAAAGAATAGTTGTTGACTGTCCAACATCTACATGATGTCATGAAGCAATTTTTGTACAATGGCTCTACTGTACAGAAAGTCATATTCCTCTTTCTGGGTCCATAAGACGGAACCTCTCGGGGAATTAACCGCTCATTTCCTCCGAATGACACAGTCTCAGAGATTCAGCATTCAGCCCAAACCATGTAAAAATTCCTCTTTGATGAAGAGATGCTATTGGCCACCACACCACAGACCAGCAACTCTCTCATTGGTTCTGTTTGTATCCCTGCCGCTGCTTAGAAACCAGCCCACAAGGTGAGCTCCCGCATGCGCTGGGTTTAATTAATAAGCAGCCTCTTCTGCGGGGAAGTAGGAACAGAACAATGCCCGACATGTCCCTCGACGCTGCTGCGCTTAATGAGATGTGGTTAAAGTCACGAATTTACTTAATTACAGTACACAGTTTATGATTTATATCAGCTGTGCCAGGGAACTCAAAACATCACGCTCAGGCAAAATCGTGCCATAAACATGTGAGATATTCTTAGAACTTAACACCTATAATTAACCAAAACCACCTTAACTACCAGGCCCAGCTTTATTTAGACCATTAAAAGCAAACATTTCTTTACAAGAGCTTGAGGTTTGACGGTAAATCAACATGAAAGTAAATTAATCGTAATACGTCACTTTTGAGTTTCCACAGAAAACTGTACACTCCTCTTCGATGACAGCAAGCACAGCTAGACATGTTTCAACTCTACTCACTGAAGACAGGAAGCTGTTTATTCATGCTTTGTTGTCTGGTTGAATTCAAGAGCACCAAGGAACCATCTGCATGTCGAGAGACAGCGGAGTAGCTCACACGTTTGTTTTACAGATGTTCATGAAGTTTGCCTGATTACAACAGATGGATTGTTGTCAGGGATTAAACCCACACAGCAGCACATGGCCTCTTTATCTTCACTGCTATCTGCTGTTACACAATAGTGCGATCTTTTAGTCTGAGCCAACAACGATAATTAAAACTTCATCATCGGTTCTGAATGCAGTGGTGTAATTATTATTTCAAGATAACAGAGAGTAATTCTGTCTGTCAAATAGATAGTTTTATAATTAAGTCAGTGCACTTTAGTATCAACCTGGCCAGCGTTAAGATAATCAACTTGTTATAAGCTGTTTAATCACTAAGATTAACATCTATGCTTGCAGCTTAGCAACATTAAACATATCATTACTTTCCCTACCCTATAAGTATAAACATTACCTCACATGAACTGACACTGTAATAGAAATATGTTGATAATAAATATTTAAAGAAGTTGTTAGCTGAGAACATTTTAACACGGATTAAATTCTAAAACTCAAGTGAACGTCAAGTCTGATCAGGTTAGTCTTGACCATCCCATGAGTGGAAATGTACTGCCAGGTTAGACGCCACCCAAAACCATAGTCTCATTTAGCCAGAACTCAGTGTGCCAGCGCTGGAGAAAGGTCTGACTGGCTACACCCATTACCCTTCTGGTATAGGCTTGTTTGGATTCTTTTAGACCAATCGCAATCGTCTTGGCCAGTGGAAAGCATTGATGGTGTCCCGGGCTGAACTTGTTGCGCAAGTGGGGAGGCAAGCCCCGGCATTAAAATGGCTGAATACCTGCAAAAGAAAATGTAAGAGCTGCTAGCTTGTTTATATTCGCACCATTAGCAACCAGGTCAGTGTTGGGATGATGTGCCATTTTCAGTGTGTAGGCTGCTGGCTCAGAGGTTGCTGTTTTCTGTAAAGATGGGGATTTGGCTGTAGCTTGAGAGACAGAGTAGGTCGTCCAGCAATCAGAAGGACACTACTCTGAGGAAGTTAACTACGCAGAAAATGGTCAGATTATTGTACATTATAGTGTCTCCTAAACATAGACTTTACTTGGGCGGGCCACCCAGGTGTAGTAATGGCTATCCATGTTAGCATTTCATACTTCCATCCAAGAGAGGGATGCCATATGTGATTGATTAACTAGTGGACAATCTGCCCCCCGGCTGCATATCGAAGTATCCTTGAACAAGATATTGAACCTCAAAATGCTTCTGATCAGCAGGTTGGGATATTGCATGCTAGTCTCTGCCATCAGTGAACGAATGTGTGTGAATGGGTGAATGTATCACCATTTACCATTTAACACGCAGAAAGGGGTTCTGACTGAAACAGTCTGCCAGGTGGGAAATGAGGCTTAAAATGATTATGCTTTAGGGAAAATTATTGTACGCAAGTCAAATCCACGAGAACAAACAGGCGTAAGTGTGTAATTTTACAGAACACATAGTTTAAAACAAATAACTGCTTGCTGGTGTATTCAAAACAACTTAACTTGAACAGTATATCTTAAGTTCAAGCTTCCCCTCCAAGACATTTTCGATGGAGTGTCAAGTGGGGGGAGAGTTAGCAACAGCTGTGTTCGTGAATTATCATCGACTACTTCAAGCACGAGGTCACCTAAGACACAGGATCCGTGTTTTGTTAATCTGATCATGTCAGGAAATTAACCAACTGAAACTACTAACATCAGTGTCATGAAATGGTCAAATTAGCGTACATTACAGTATATTTGGTGACCCATTTTAGCATTTCATACGTTTTTTATCCATGCAAGAAAGCAACGCCATCTCTAGTCGATTAACTAGCGGACAATCTGCCCTTTATCTTCCGCAGCAAGCAATGTACATCATTTCAACATTTCGGCTAAATATAGGCCCAATTTAGTCAACTATGTGTCACTCACTTCTCACCAAAACTGTCTTTAAAATGTTTTTTTCCCCACAGCAAAGTCTACAGTGATTACACAGTGTCTATTTTCCTGTCTTTGACATGGTCAACGCTTATAGCCACAAGTTAGCTCCACACTAAAACACCACATTAAAGCTTTTCTGGCGTTACTAATCAGTCACCAACAAGCAAGGCAGCGAATAAACAAACAAGCACAACTGCACGGAACTGTGAGGCAGGATTAATCAACGATCAGCAGATAAAGTTGATAAAGGTTCTCAGTCATCCAGGTCACAGTAAATCCAGGCGCTGTTATTTACACCTGGGCTCACCTAGCCTGAGCAACCCACGTTTGACCAACGACCCATAAGAGGCTCTAACGACTCTGAAACTCAGAGCTCACACGTGTCCTTAACGACTCTGTAAGGACACTCCCACACAGAGTTTAAAAGCCTGCCAACTCCCCTCCAGTTAGTTAGAACTGAAGAAGTCTCTTGGATGCGAAGTGAAACGTCTGCAAGAAACTGAAGAAAGTCCAGTTGAGATACTATTCTGCACCCAGTTCAGCAGATAAGATCAGAAGTGAGAAACATGTGAATACTTGTGAGAGGGCAGCTTTCAATGTGCAATAAGCCATTCCAAGTTGAGCACTATTGATGGCCATGATTACAAAAGGAACCTGTGGTTCTTTTGTCCTCTGTGCTAACATGGCACAGCGGCGGCCTGATGGCAGGAGTTCAAACTCTTTGTACTGGTCAGGACTGGGTCAGATGCCCTTGGCCTTCCAGAGGATTCACATTCTGTAAATACCTCTGAGTCGGGCCGAAAGCACCCCAAGTATTTTGCTGCTAAATTAAGAGGCCTGTCAAGTCTGTTTTATTGGCCATGTGGAAATCTCAGCATACTGGACTACAATAAAAGGGGCTAATCCTGTTTCTATTAAATTCCTATGAACCGGAGCTGTCGCAGCAGAAAGAAATGTTAATTTTCCTCCAAGAGAAAAAGACACAGCTGTCCTTGTTTAAATGACATCTATATTAAAATCAAAACGGTTTCTTTTCCTGCACAGCAGCCACGTATCTGTAATGTTCTCCCAGCTGGATTACCCTCACCAAAGAGCTTTTCCATAATCCATAATCATGTCTTTCACCTTTGCAAACTTGGGCTGAACATAGCAAACTTAATAGATACTTGGCTAATTGGCACAAAAACTAAAATAATGATTATGTAAATCATGAATCCATCTTCGTTTTTGTTAAAACACATCTACACCATTAATCTTATCTCCCATCCCTTTTCTTAATGAAAGCCTCTTCAATTAACACCAATATCCTCCATAACTATAACAACTGAGGCTTTAGCAAACAGGAACCAGAGATGGAACAACAGAGGAGCTTCAAGGACAAAACAAAATATGACTGTAAACGTGCCACACAATTATACAAAGCAGAATGACAACAGATACCATCTGCAACTCCAAAAAGACCAAACAGTCTAAACTTTCTAGAAGTCTCTTTTCTCCAGAACTGAACGGGTCTTCGGCCGTGTCAGGAGGAAGCGTTTATTTTCCAGTATTCCTCTGTCTCCAAACTTAAATGATTACTTCTGCGTGCAGACATTCAATAAGACTGATGCCTTCCCTTTATACTGAGTGCATGTGGTTGTGGGGGTAATACATCGTCTTGAAGTGGCAGTGCTGTGCTCGTTTTCTCTCAAACTCATGACTGGAGTTGACAGTCTTTGCGTGGGCTCTCCCACAGGGTGACATCACGGTCCTCTGGGTGCTCTACACAAACCTAACTCCCAAATATTCACTTTAATGGCTCATTACTAAACTTGCAAACAGTGACGGACATCAACACTAGCCTCGAGCAGGAGCCAACTGTAAAGAGCAGCTGTAAAATAAACTGTGACTTGGACACGAGGTGTGAGCTGACAGCAGGCTTCAGGGGTTTAACCAGGCCTTACATAGTTCAGGATGGGCCTGTTAGTGTAAATCATGTTGCATCATCCTTAATGTCTTAAGACCTATTAGTTACATAAAGAAATTCTAACAGAGGAAGACATCCATGGGAAGAAAAGTGAGAGTGAACAGTGAAACACGTCTAAAATAATATCATAATCTGTGCTGTCAATGACTTGTGCAATTCTCAGCCGGACATGACCAACACCAGCAAACATAATGGGAGTTTTTATATGCATGTACTATACATGACATTTTGGTTTACTCTCATCGTACTGTAAGCAATCGCATGAGGCAAGTAAGAAAAGCACCAGTACTCCACATTTTCACAATTTGCCATGCAATTTGGGGTGGGGGTTGAAGAGGAGGGTCGCCAAGATTTCTCCCGGTGCCTCCCACAGCCAGTTGGAACACGTTGACAGAGAAGGTTAGCGCCTAGCCAGTGACCATAGTGGAGCAGTTAGTGGTTATTTCCCTCAGAAGTTGGTGGGTAAGAAAGCAGATCAAAAAGGAGAGTGAATGTCAAACTTATTCTCGACAGGATGACAGAAACACAGCTCAAAATAAATTGCAACGTTATTCTGTAGCTTCAGTGTGTGTAAGTAAGCAACTGTGTGCCAACAAGTTCACATATCAACTTCAACAGTCAGTGTCTTTTTGCAGGTTTAAGATGAAAGATTCATTAATTGCTATGATAATCAGGATTCTTGATTTGCCATGATATAAAATTGTTGCAGCCCTGCTTTGAGCAGATGGGGACGAATTCTTTTAGACAGAAGATTAATTTGTTTTTAAGTCTTTTACTTTCCAAGCCATAGAGCTTTTAAGGACTTCCAGGCCTTCCGTGTCTTCTGCTGTCTCTTATCTTTAAAGCGTTCAGTAGGAGGAGGAACTGACCTCACTTTTACTTTTCACAGATGATATACTCCTGCTTTTCGGGAGAAAGTCCTAAATTTACAGGAAAGGTTCTCTGCCAGAGGACATTTGGCTCCAGACGCTTATGAAGAAAGATCAACACGTACACACACTCTTTGTTTTACATTTAATCCACTTCTCTGGAAGCCGTCAAGATTTCACCCATCCACATGTCAGGAGTTCACAACCACTTTGAGGTTTTCTGGGGGATGTATTGTTGAAACAGATGAGTTGTTTTTCTCTAAATAGTTGTCTCGGTTCAATTTAAGAAGCACGGATAATTGTGTAAACTCCAAGAAGCAGATGACACATTTCAGCCTAAACCTCACTCTCTCCCATTCCTGTCCCACCACTTTGATAAAGTTGGAGACTCCTTCTGCCAAACATTGTTTAGCACTTTTATTAGCTGTCATTCACAGAGATCTGAACCAGATGTGGAGGCACTGAGGGGTCAAGTCGGCCAGGGGTCAGGTCAACATGGGATCATGAAAACTACTTTCTCCTGTCGTCTACATAGGTGTAATACTACCTGTTCCACTGCAGGGAATAACCTCTCAGGTAGACGCTGATATCTAACAAGAAAGATAAGCAGGTCACAGAGCAGCAAGGGGATAAATCCTGGTGTTATGCGCTGCTAAGATTAATTATTCTTTGGCAGTCGAAGAGGGGGAGGCGGAGGATGGGGGGGGTGCAAATTGGAAATATTCCCCTTTTCAATGCCAGCTGTCAAACTCAACTTGGTGATGTGAAGCACAGGGTGGATCAGAGAGCTGTAATGTTGTCTCGTCATGGTGTGAAATAAAGACATCTGCACTGGGACGTTTATAAAACCAGACAGGCAGGACGTGGCTCAAGTACATATATACAGAACCGACCGGGTCGACCCTCTGATGTTAAACATACTCTGATATACAACCACATATCTTAAATTCTCTCTCACAGACCCACACATAAACAGTGTCACATGAGCACACATTTACTACAGAGTTACCATGGGACCCTCGCGCTGCAGGCTGACGACAGTGGAGTGGGACTGGATAAACAATCAACACTGCTGATGGAATTTTACAGGAAACAGCTGTGGGGTCAAAAAGGCAAACAAGCCGGCTTCAAAATATGAATGATTCTCACTTCTGAGGAATACGGGTCTGACTGCCAGTCTTGTTCTGTCTAAAGAAAATGTAATACAGTTGATCTTAATGTACTATCCCAATTATTTATCAGCACACATTAATTAACATCAATATAATATAAATGTAAATTCATTTTTCATCTGCAGTTCCTATACAGATTGACTTTATACATTTGAAGGGTAACTCCATTAATTTTACACATTAAAGTGTGTTTACAGACATCGGGAGGTACTACTGAATATATTAAAGTAGAATAAGGCCTTTTGTGGCTTCAGAGGAAGCTGCATATAATCTGATAAATTGCCCCAAGTGATGTCACTCTGTGACAATGTTGCATTGTGGGCAATTTAGGTTTTGAAAAGTACTCCACTGGTCTAGCATTGCACTCCTATACCACCACTGGACTCATTATGGACAGTTTACAAACAAATGATCACAATCAATACAGAGAACCTTTTTGATTCCACTGATTCTTCTTCCTTTTCAAGCAAAAAAATGCAGATTAAACAACATAACTATTTTGGACATGATTACTGTATTCTAGGGCTGCAAATAACGACTATGTATGGTACTAATTATTCTAAAAATATTTTTTTGGTCTAACTGATTTTTTAAGTCCATAAAATGCCAGAGCATACCCATCAAAGTGCAAATTCAGTTCAAATAGCTCATTTTGTCCAATTAACAGACCTAAAACCCGAAGACACTTTTATTAGCATAGGAAACCTACAGTAATTCAAATGTCAGGAGCTGGAGTCAAACAATCTTTGAGCATTTTTGCTTGAAAATCATTTAAGATAATCAGAGATAATCACAGATTTGTCACTGATTAATTTTCTGACAATTAACTAATTGTTTTATCTACTTCAATTGAAATAGATATAATTAATTTAGGTAAAAAGTCTAAATTAAAGTAATTGTAATCTGTGCCTCATGACTCAGGAGGGTTTTAAGCATCCGCTCCTGTCATATCTCGAGAAATAGATTCTGTTTACATTCGTAAAGATGGAGCACGGTGGTAGCTGAATGGTTACTTTACAAGCTGCTGATGACGCCTGTTCAATCTTAACCAGTGATCTTTGTTGCATGCTGAGTCCCCTCATTCTCCCCTAATTTCTTAACTGCGTCTTTACTCTCCCAGCCACAAACATGAAAAGAAAGCGTGGAAGAGCCGTAATATTCAGATCTGTACTACATCGCCTAAACAGCAACACAGCTGCAGTCGTCTATCCTGCAGGACCCACATTCATGTTGGTCCACCCAGCGTCACAGCTCAGTTGAAGGTGGAGAACATCAGTGCTTGGTTGTCAATATCAGAACAATATCAGTTCCCCATTGTGTGAGGGCGCAGTGGAAATTGCATATGATCGCATGACGCCATGCCATGCTAAATGTGTGCTTCATTGAGCCAGTGGAAAAAGGTCACAGTAGACATGTGACCCCGTGGTGGCTCTGAATAGGCTTCCTGCTACTGCAACCACAGCACAGCAGCCACATATTAAATACCACAAATCTTCTGCCACAGAAGACTAAATGAAATATCACCAGAGGAGCTCTCAGTTCAACACATGATAGGCAACACAGACTAAATATTTATTAAAAATGTACCGTGTACATTTAAGCTGCTGAGAGACAAAAGGACAATAGGATAAAAGGCTTCCATACTTTGATTTCAAATCAAACTTGGAAAACTACTTAATTAGCCAGTTTTCCACAACAGATTGGACTTCCTGTACCCTCTTCTCTCTTTGTGGTTTCCAGCCCAGAGCCCACAGCTCTCCACTGTGAGAAATGATCTGCTGAGGACAGAAGTAACTTGAAACGTTAGCATAATTTATAGCTCACGCATGTGCAGGACAAGCTGTGAGGTGGTTACTGGATACCTCCGAAAAACTTGAGAGTTTCACTCTTTGTGTGGACTAAACGGTCGGCTTAAATCTGTGCCAACACCTCTGTGAAGTAAAATATGTGTTTAGTCTCAGCACATTAAGACAGAATAGCACCTAAACTGGCTACTGGCTTCACATGAACAAACATCATCATTACATCCATCTTACATCCGTATTTTAACAGTGTGACAGTGTTTGTATAAATATAAGTAAACACAGATCAATGTAAGTTCTTTCTCCAAAACCTAAACCTTACCTGACGTTACACTGCAAATTTTAAAAGTTGACTTATTAGTTGTACAGGCTAAAATCGACTTGACTTGGTCATTTTGAGGTAACTGATTTCCTTGATTTTTTGAAAAAGTAAAGTCACGATGCCACATTTTACAGTGTATTAGAGGGATTTCTGTGTCTAAACTCAGCCAGGCCTTAAATACAGTGTTGTCACAATGTAAAATTGAAACACAAACAAAGGTCAAGTTTCAACATATCTGTGGTTTGCAGAAATGTACAATTCGAACATTTATTATAGCTATTGGGTTGCTTCAGCCTCACTATTGAATCCATAAAAGGTCCCTTTTCTCTTATGCAGCCACTGGAGTTACAGCAACCTGTCTAGAGATGCTTTGTCTGGAGCAGTGCATCCTCAAAGTCAGCATATTCATCAAACACACAAAAAAATCCATGCAAACACATCTCTACTCGGTTTGTAAAATAACGTTTTTCCGCTTTTATATGATGGATAGCAAAAGGTGATTCTTTCTGCAGATAACATGGAGACGGAACTGTTTTTCTCCCTGCAGCCCTGCAGCAGCCAAAGCATACTCAAAGTCACCATGAAGCTGAACAGATACCTGGCAAACTCAGTTTTTTCCATCCCAACCTTGATTTCTCCTCTCAGACACCAGGGAGTCTTTGGCAAGACCGATAATCACCAAACACACACAAGTTTACAAGCACACACTCACACCCACATCTCTGGTAGCAACAACTGTCCTTGCTGCCCACCTTTAAGTTACTGAACGACGTCCAAACATATACTTGTGTCTAAATGCTGTTCTACAGCTGGTTGGAGCTAGTCAATGACTTTTGGTCCAGATCCTCCCTTCTGTGACAAGGGGTATTGTGATCCTCACAGTGATACATATCTCAATTAATCAAGACTGAAGGTTTGGAACTTGAATCAGAAATGGTCCAGATTGCCTTCGGGCCCTTAAGCTCTTCTGTTTTATTTGGCCCTCAGCTTCACATTCACAGATGCCAACGCTCGACAGAGTCGTCTCGGAGCCAAGTCCATAACCTGCTGCTGTCTCATCCCATCCCACAAACCACTGCAGTGTTTTCAGCAGCGATATCTTAACAATCCTCCTGCCACCTCCACCCGTTTAATTGTTAATCAGGGCGAGAACAATATTGGTGTGTTACGCCACAGCGTACCCCCACATTCCTTTGGTCCATTATCCACTCAAGTCCAGTCATGCAGAAGGCCTTTGGCACAGCCAAGTGCCACAATGTCTGGCTGTTTGGGCAAAGCACTGCACTGCACGCTAGGTCAGGGCAGCCAGGAGGGCAGCATGGTGACACCGCAGGTGTGTGTGTGAGGGAGAAGGTCCATTGACCTATATTTTCACAAATCCCCTGTTTCCATTATCATTATGATTTACGACAGTGACACACAAGTTTATGATATTCCTGGAAATTTCAATGAGAGATGAATTGAAAACACGTAAATCTCATCTCAACAATTTCTGTCTCAACATATTGCTGCCCAGCGAGTTCAAGAAGACGAAACCTTTCTTTGATTCCAGTTATTTCTCGCTTTTATGTTGATAACAGAGGAAACACATTTTTCAGCTCTGCCTTCTTAAGCACTGGTCCTTTCCCTTTAGGGTTGAGACTTCTTCCTCTTCTTATATCACATTGTTACTTAATCGTCACCTGCAGAGTATCGAAGCCTCGTTCCACCCGTGTAATCCATGACGTATGTACCTCTAAAGCCTAGATCTGTTTAACGTTGCCACCACAGGCAAAACAATTAAGTGTAGTTGGGGTTGTTACCATTTGGGTCCTGGAGAAACCCCATTCCAAGAGTTGGGAAACAACAGGGAGACTGGTACTGACTCCTGAGAAGCTGCTGCACAAACTAACACACTGTGAGTACTTTTTTCTTAGTATGTAGTTGTTTATTACAGCAAGGTAACAAGCTTTGCTTAAGAAAAGGCGGCAGACAGAGTTTGGGAAATCCCACAACAGAGCGTAGCCAACAAGAGGACTTTAGTTGTTTCAACTGATCAATCGACGGTCTGCAAAGTTTCAACTCCACCTTTCAGTATCGGATTATTCTATTCTATTCTATTCTATTCTATTCTATTCTATCAATGCACTCGGTAGCTTTCACTTTCATGCCAAAACTTATTTGCTGAGACTGGTGTCACTGTTATGTGTGTCTTCTAAATTTTGAAGCGAGCAGCAGCTTAGCTTAGCTTAGCACAAAGAGGAAACACCTAGCATGGCTCTCTCCAAATATAATAAAATCCACCAACCACCACCTCCTAAAGCTAATTCATTATCGGTTTTATCTCATTTGTTTAATCTCCACAAAAAGCAAAGTGGAAAAACAGTTTGTTACGTTCATCAGTTATGCTCTGGACTATTTCTTGACCTGGCGCAGTGTCTTCTTTGAGGAGATATTTCTTTTCCAAGGACAGTGAAGCTATGCCCCAGTGTACTCTGCTTCTAATTGATTTACCCTGATAATCCATTAACATTACTAATTGTCACTCATTATGCCTAAACCTAACCAACCTCATGGAGTCATCAGTGTGAGGAAACATGAAGACTGCAGGTCACTAAATGTTGAAGTGTTCCTTTAAAGTTCCATGGAAATAGAAATGTACTTGACTTGAAGATGTGAAACATTCCTCCAGTGTAGAGCCCAGCCAACACTGGAGTTTTGCAGTCGAAAAGATACGCACGTAATAAATAAATAAATAACCAAACAATAAACTTTATTTTAAATGGCATCAGAGGACTGAAACAACAAACTTCACCGGGAAAGTAATGATTACAAAATATCCCAAGCATCTTTCTCTCCGTTATGTTCCGTGGAAAAATGGTTTAATTTCAGGACATATCAGATAACATGTATGTCTATACTGATATATCTGAGATAGACCTAAAATATCAGTCAACCAGTATATCAGTCGTGCTCTATGGCACTATTTTACCACTTAATGCAGGCGTTACGTATCAAAAACTCTAAGTGGACCTTTTCAATGAGGCACAGTCTTTATTTCTTTCAGTCATGCACACATGAAACTGGAGTGACAAAGTCAGTTGAGAGCCTATTTTCTACTGCCATCTACTCCTGCACTGGCTCCCAGTCACTGTGCAGAGAGGATAAACCGCAGAACAACCTTGCACTTTTAACAAAAACATAAATCTGACTTGGAGGCGAACAACCTGCCTGCCTCTGAGCAAATGGCAGCGCTACTGCTTGCTTTGACCAATCCAAACACATCGCTCACTCTCCCTCTGTCTTAACCCTATGTTCCCGTTATGATCAGCTGCAGATGAAAATAATATCTGTGACTTCCATCAAGCGCTGTGATCTCTGTCGCTACAAAATCTGTTAATTTTCCGCTCAAATGTTCGCTCCGTCCAACATTCCTTGCTGGGGTTTCCAGCTGTTGTGGGAGCTGGAAAATCATATCTTCCCAATGCTGCAGCCTAATTCTGTCGATTGCTGTCAATAAACTGAAAAGGGAATGTGAAACAAACCACAGCAAGAATTCACCATGGCATTAGGATCCAGCCCTTCACACATACACAAACCTGACCGAGGCTGTACTTGAGCCATGAGCTGCCTGCTGTGTCGTAATCAAACCATCGTGTTTGCAGAGGAATCACAAACAAGCAGGACTTTCGGGAGAAAATTCCAGAGGAGGCTCACAACTTCAGCAGGCTACAGAGAATGCTCTGACCTCCTGCCACCTTTGAGAATTGTGCTGGGATGAGTTCTCAAAACAAGATGACGATGGGAAGGTTATCAAGTTACAGTATGTGTCCGAATTCCAAAGACAAATTCACTTAATCAGCTCATGAGAAAGCTGACTCATTCACTTGCGTTACAGTGCAGTTGGAGGAAATCTCTTGTATGTGTCAAATCATAGTCAGCGTACATTTGTGACACTGATGGCTCCAAATGTCCTCGGCTCGTCCACAGAGTCATTATGGAGCAGCTCCAGGCTCTAATTAGTCGGAATTGCTCCCCCAAACTCATCCGGGACAGAAAGTCATTATCGCAGAGGATGTATTTGTTGGCAGCCCTGTAAAGCGAGCTGTCAAACAAACCTCATCATGGTCTGTGTATATGAGATGTTGTGGATTGTCAGAGTGTGTGTCTGGCTGTCTGTCTGTCATGTGCAGAGGATTCATTCCTCCACAGAGATTAATAATGGATAATTATCTGTGCAGAATATGTGTCATGCACAAGGCAAGAATTTTATTTTGGCAGAGGCGCTGGTATGTAGTGTCTATCTTATAGCTTGTTCCAGCTCTTCATTTAAACTACATGATGTTTACGTCGAGTAAAATATTAAAACCCAAGACTTTAATTTGTGTTTTTAATCAAATGAAAATATTCTCAATGTTTTCTGCATCACTTTTTATACAGAACCAACATGTATACATACATATCTCTGGAAATTTCAGTTATCTTCACTCTGATTCAATCTCTTTGGGTTTGAAGAATGTTTGGCTTCACAGCAAGAGGTTGTCATGACTGACCTATGAGTGGCTGGTTGAAGCTATCTGAAGATGTGACTTCGGCTCTAGGAAATTGTGATCTGCATGTTTTACCTTTTTTTTTTTTTTTTAAACATTTTTGTGACCATAAACGGGATTATAATGAAAATAACCTTTGGCTGCAGCCTCAGCTTGCAGTAAAAGAAAGTGATAAGAAAAAAATGGGGGAAATTCTGAGTATCTACTGGTTATGCACAAGAGTACGTCCAAGAAAAATAAAAATAAAGACACGGTGCTTGAAACTCATACTGTATTTATAACACCAAATTTGTACTGCAATATCTGGATTATGATGTTTATCTCATTTTCACTTATTGTTTCATAATCAACATAAACACTGATAAATTAAATAAATCTGAAAAATCAACCCAGATATAAAGAGCCCTGCTTTCACAACCATTTCTTGGAATGGCAGTGCTGTGAGAAAGATCAGATTAAGGGTGTAAGCGGCTGCAGATAGGATCTCTTCTTGCCCCTCTGGGGGCAGTTCAGGGCCTTTGATCGCGGCTGTACAGTGAGACCTGTGGCCAGCGGCAGGGATCACTGGAGGCCATCAGGGCCCGGCCCAGTGGCAGCAGCTACAGAAGTCTCCCTTTAATACCTGCAGAAGGTGGCGTGTCTCTTTTTTTAGAAAAGCAAACAGGCCACAACAGGAAAATAAAATATTTGCCCAGCTAAATGATGGGCGAGCTGGGGACATGAGGCCTGAGTGAGGAGAACAGTTGGTGACTGTGGAGCCTCTTCTAAGAGGACCAATGGCAGCCTTATGCCAGAGGCTGTCAGGAGGAGGGTGTGTGACGCTGGAATGTTAAATACTGCAGGAATGTTATTTATTTTCAAACACCACCAAGTGCCCCCATACTAACACACATGTGAGTGAGGGTGCCCGCACACACATACGTAGAGGGTCCTGATACTAATGTTTATATGTACACCGACTGGCCTGATGTGCTCTGATCCTCCCGTCCAATAGGAAGGCTCCAGCTCTGCCTCTCCTCACCTGTGGCGAGATCAACACCAGCGCTCTCAGCCTTGATGTGCTGCCATGTACTCGGTTCATAAACACCTCAACACGCGAGGAGACGCGAGGCAACACCGGAAGAGGGGGAATAAAGATCCTCTCAAACATTTGTGAGGGTTGTCAGTTTCTGTTTTGTCACGGGAGAAAAAAAACACAATGTTCCATTTTTTTTTCTCAAAGCAGATGTTAGAGAAACTATTCTCACAAAAGATTAGTAGTATTTTTACAGCTGGGCAAGGATCTGTGTTTCCGTCCATGCTCGTGTCTAGACAGGAGTGCGCGCTGTTATGAGAGGATCACATCAGCTCTTACTTTTTCTCTGCTGATTCAGAGAAAAATGGGGAAACCGCTTGCCCGCAGACAGTGACGGGGCAGATTAACTTCCCACCACTTCAGAGCAGTGGAAGCTGTGTGTCATCACCCTGGCATTTTCCAGGTGGTGTGCAAGTCAGCCGCGGCTGAAGTCGACCGGGTCTCAGGTTCATGTGAGGAGATGGTGCCAGCTTTCAGGACTGAGCTCCAACTAGGTAAAACTGTCACTCAAAGAAGCCTAAGCCACGCCCGCTACCACTGAAACTGCAAGTATCCACCCCCTGAAGTGTCGTCGAACCAAACTATAATGTTGAGGGATGGATGCAGAAAGACAATGTCCCCGCAGGATTCGTTGTATTATCGTTGCAACCACAGATCTTATTGTACACCAACTCTTTTCATCCGTCGGAAGTCTACTGGGAGACAAACAAAAACCTGCAGCGCTACAAGACAAGGCTCTTCCTAAACAAGGACCTTTGAATAAAAACATCCAGATGTGTGGTTCAAATCAGTTTGCGAGTGATTCCTAGAATACTACAAACATAAATGTATTTGCTCCTGGGGGACAAATGCAGCTCAGTCACACAGAGACTGAATAAGCACTTTGTTCCCTGCTCTCCTGTTTTATGTCTCTTACACTGTTCCCACGCCAAGCAGCGCTCATCATCATCCCAGCCAAAAGATGGACCTCATGGGAAATGATGTTCTGGAAAATTTGTACATACATGGAGGAAATAACTATGATTCCTAACATGTTAAGACTGAGGAATAGTGACAGTTTAGGAGTATCTGCAATAATCCAAACTGAATCTTTAAACAATTTCGAGATACGCACTCTTCTGAGGCACGTTTGCTGTGGCCGCTGTGGTATATGGGATGAAGCAGGGATAAGGCAAAGAAAAAGTTGGAGCTGCAACAAACATTTGTTTAAAAATAACAGAGCACACAGAGGAGCCATAAAAGAGCAAAGAGCGGTTGTAAACAAAAAAGGACTGAAGCAAGTGCACAGACATCTGTAGAGTCAACCTGCTGTGACGGGGCTGCTGAGTCTTGATGTGACAGGAAGTAAATCTAACGTCAACAACACAGCAGTCTTTGATATGTGTGTGATGCATGTAGTGGATGCTACATCACACAGTTGTCTGGATAGAAAAAGCTTCACAGCTCCAGAATATAAACATTTCAAGAGGTTGCACACAGGGATTCAGCTAGTCAGCAGAGAACAATATTATTGATCCGTATTGTGTATGTATCAGCTTGAAGTACATTCATAGGTATTTTACTCTATACATGTTTCCTATGTGATTCCGATTACAGGTCAACATGTTTAGATACTACACTCAACTTTGATGATAGAATTTATTGTTCAACTGTAAAGCGTCCTGCTGTAGCTGCAAGTTTGGTTTTACATCAACATCTGGACCTGAAAGGACCAACATCTGCAGTGCTGGTAGTTTCTCTAGATTCGTCAGAAGTCTGTCTCAGCTGTAAAGGTGACGATGACTGATAATTAACAGCTTCTTGTGGCCGATACCTGATTTCACATTTTTGCATTTTAAAAAGACATTCTTAACCTGTGTCTTATGCACACCTGAGGGTAAGAAAGGAAATGTGGAGAGCAAAGATGGATGATGGTTGATTGTTGAGTCTCATTCTGATACCGACACACGCAGAATAAGTCAGAATTTTGGGCCGAAGAATGACCCAAAGTGTCAAAGTATTTGACAACATCCGAAAGAGACTCAACAATCAACTATCTCTCTCCAGAACTGCCTTCCCTAATTTAAGTGTAATCCAACTGAAATAAGAGTTGAAATAAATAAAAGACATGTTTTATCAAGACTTGTAGACTTTTCCCCTCCTCTTGCCGAACATGTAGCGCCATCTGTGATTTGTTTTGTCCTCGACACTGCCAGGTGCAGCTGTACCAGAGTGTGTAGATGCTGTGATGAAAGCAATTTGGCTTCATGTAATTTGCTTCATTTATCACCTACACTTTCATTATAGGGCCAAATTCATCTGTCCAGTATCGAGCTTCCCTAACAACAACTACACATTATATCCCATTTAAGTGGGTAAGTTGCACAGGAGTGAGGTAACTTTGTGTGTTTCCCTTGAATCCTGGTTTCTGTTGTCCTCAGTGTCCTCTCATCACTTTGCATCACCTTGCCCTGAAGCATCACCAGCTGATGAGGACAGCAGCAGATAACTTGAGGCAGAGCATAGACACTTTCACAGTGCAGACCCCCTCCCCCCCTTACCTTCTGATAAGCCAGCTGCAGATAGTTGTAGGGGATCCTCCTGTGGAAGTCCTGCAATACATCCTCGCTCACTTTGTGCACGGACTGCGAGCCGAGCTTCTCCTCGATGCATCTGTTCATACACGCCGCTCTCCGGAGTACCGCGTCGGAGAAGCGCAGGTCCGTGAAGGTCTCATCAAACGGATGCTGGTCCTGGCACGTCAGCCGGCACCGGACTCTGGTGCGCCGGACCTCCGCGTAGCTGCTGAGCGCTCCCTCCATGTAGCGCACCACATCGTGATAGTCGCTGTTGTAAAACGCCTGCACGGCGTTGTCGTACAACAGGTCGTAAGGCTCCAGGAAGGCTGTGGAGGTGGACAACGCGACGGCGAGCAGGACTACTGACGAGATAGCAGCCGGTGAGAAGTTTGTACCCATCCTCTGAGCTCGGTGGAGACGGCGGGGAGCGAGAGGCGGAGAGCAGACTGTCAGTCACGAGCCTCGTTACAGAGTCACTTTAAAGCTCCTCACGGAGAAGACACCCGGGACGGCATCGGAGCAGGGCGGAAATCATGTTGCTTTAGTCGGGGACACACATTTTGTTATGACCCCCCTCTGGCTCCGCTGACTCCGCCCCTCCGAGGAATGAATGGGCCGAAAACAATCACAGCTCGCGCTCCTTCAGGCTCCTCGAGGAGCCGAGCGCGCGGACTCACGGGCTCCTTCATTGGAGGCACAAACAGCGACAATAATCTCATATGTTGATATAATGTGATGCATTCAGCACAACTGAAGGGAGATTGCTTTTATTCAACCCTCATGTAACGTTTGATACATTTTATGTTTTGAACTTTTTTTTTTTTGGTAATTTTGTCTGTTTTACTTCATGTTGCATGAACTCTGACAAAGGTGCTCAGCTCATATAATGTCTATAACACACTGTATATTAGGGACAGACATACGCATATCATGAATCAATAAAACCCATCGAAAGTATTTGTTTCCATCCCTCTGTCATTACAGCATAACGACCTTGATACCATGTTATCAGGCTTTCACTCTGTGGTCCTGGATGAGTGTAATTTATGCTATTTTTCACTTGACAGGGCAATTTACATGTATTTTGGCCCATATTAAATACATGCTATTTCCCTCGTATCCTATAGGGGGCTTTGCCTCATAATAAAACTTCACACTCATGCAACTCATAAAAGACCACATTGCATTAGTGCAAAAATTGTTCCCCATCGAATACTGTCAAAAAAAAAATACTGTATGTCAAGAGAGAAAAACTGGTATTTAGAGGGTTAAAATCCTGAAAATGAATTACTATCTGGTAGTTATTATCAGGAACTGGTGGTTGAAAAATGTAACCCAGTAAAAGTATATATATAATATATTTATATTATATATAAATAACGTTAATATGTAGTATTCTTATGGCAGTGTTTGACATGAACGTTTTTTGTATTAAATGATCTATAACATTTGCACACAGACAAGGTGGACTAATCAAAGGCAGTTTAAATTGATTGTGTTGCTTAAGAGACATGAGATGATTATAGTCAGTTATGATGAGATCTGTCCATCTAAAATTACCTGCTGTCCTGATTCCCTGAGGTTTCTCTTGTGTTCGGGGTTCAGTGTGAGGACAGGACTCAGTCAGGAACCGTCCACTTAAAGGAGACTGTCTCCCTCTGGAGGGTTCTTCAGTGTAGAGCAGCTCCATCACAGGACTGCTTCAAAATTCAGCTCAAATAAATGAATAATTAATCAATAATACACAGCTTCTGTTTAAACTGATCTGTAAATATAGACAGATCTTGTGTGGAAACGCTTCCAGGTGTTTGTTTCAATCTTCATTATTTCTGTGAAGTTTAAAGTCTGAAGCCAAACTTTTATCATACTGACTGAAATGTGTTTATGTTGATGGTTTAATTAGCCTGTTGAACAAAAGCTTTATCAAATGTGATCCTAAGACAAAATGTCAAGGCTACTTCTGTTGAAATAGGCCACCAGAGTGCAGTAAATACAGTGTTTTTACTTGCAGACTAGATTTTATTTTCAGCGACACAAACCTGCAGGGAAACCGTTAAATACACTTTACTGGCATCCTGAATAGTCAAAGTCAGAATTTTGATATTTACAATATAAATTAGGTAATAATACAAACTCAGAAATATTAATTTCCATAACTGAGTAAACAAGCTGTTCCCGGAACACTGTTTGAAGCCATAATGGTGGCAGGGTCCGCCACATATAAACAAAGTAAAACAGTATGAAATCGTGCCGTCCTTTAAGGTCAGTTTGTTTATACAGTTTAAGAAATAGCTTGTTTATTTAGTTTGTTTAGGCATAAACAAATCAGTAAATGAAAATCTTTCTCTTCTGATTAAAATGTCTTCTCAGAATCTACATAGTGTGCCTTTAATTACATTCATTCATTCATTGTAGTGCTGGATGTGTTACAGATGTTCCTGTTAATATGTCCACTCCCTTAGGAGTACAAGCCAAACTGTTGTTGTAATGAAGTTACAATGTTTTCCTCTGCTTTCTATGTAGGGGATCTTTGTTTCTGTTTTTATGAATGTATTGTGGAAGGACAGACTTATTCGAAATACATGAAAAGTAGGACAAAATTTAAAAACGTAGAGTTATCAAAGCATTTTTTGAGGTTTACTTTACTCAGGTGCAGATATGACCAAAAGGAGAACAACTATGACTGTTATTAAGCCACACTCACAACAAAACAGATGATTTAAGATGTTGGTGTGGTAAATATCAACACAGTTCCACTGAAACACTGAGGTGACTCACTTCTTCCCACAGCTTGGATGCTGTTCCACTAGTGTACTTCTCTTCTTCTCAACTTCGAGGAATAGGTGTGATGGAATACAGCTGAAAACGCTTGGGATTTTTCTTCCGTATATCCCTGCCTGATCGGCCCAGTGTGAAGTAATGTGACTGTTGACTTTAAAAAGTTCTTCCTCTCCTTACAGTCAGTTGTTGTCCATGGCAGCTGGATAACAGAAGCCAGTAAACACAGTATTTAGGGTAAAACGACAGCAGATATGAAAGGAAGGAAACTGTTTGAGTGTCAGGAAAGAGCTAATTAGGCTACTGGAACACCGTCTGCCTTTTTAGGGCAACAGGATCCTCAGTGTCACAAAAACAAAAAACAGCAGTGTAGATTTGTTTTCTCTGTCAGTGACAAAGTGTATTATACTCAAGACTATGTTGAGGTCACTTTGTGCTTTTTGTTTACTTCACTACTACAGCACATTCTGGAGGGAAATACATTTATTTTACAGCTTTCATTCCTAGTTATTTTGCAGATCGATATAATTGATGAAAAAGTATAATACAAAATATAAATCATGTATTTTCATAGATTAAACTATACCCGGCCGGCACTATTTAAAGGTCGAATGAACCCCACCTTTAAACATTTAAGAGATGCCTGCACATGAATGCATCAGTGATTACATTCATTTTCCGTTTGTTAAGTCCTTTTCGTAGTACTACTGGAATATTTTGATGCTAAAACATGCTCCTGTAGTTCTACTTTTGAGATTTTAACACGTGATTTACAGTAAACTTGTAATAGAGTTTTTTTCTCCCTACTTTTTCTTTTACTTTCTATCATGACACTACGAGATTATCTACGACTTCAGGCTGCAGCAGGGGCGTCAACATGTGAGTATGAAAAGCAACTTATCTAAGAAGGCGTCGTTAATCCAGAGCAATGTGTAGACTGAGACCAAATCATATTTTATCATATCATAGAAAACCTTCACTTGTATCAGAACCCATCACTATGGCTTGAGTGTAAAAAACATGTTTCAGATTGGAACTGACTGAACTGAATGGGACTGAAATCAATATTACACTATTAGTAAATGTTTTTGTCATGTGTTTTGTTGTGTATGTATATATATCACAAAATGTGAACCTGGACAGAAGGTAAACAGCTTTCCCCTGTTGCATTACATCTTATTTAGAACAAAATCATCACAATTATCATTTTGTTGGTTTATAATGTCAGTGTGGCTGTAGTCAGGACAACAGAACAAACATGCTTTGACTATAAAAAACATTTTCTAATTTAATTTCTTTTAAAATGGTCATACATAGTTCAAACCAGTGCCAAAATAATACAAACAACCAAATTACTTGATAAAACAACAACAAAAAAAAATACAAAACTTCAGCCATATAATCAACAACATACACACAAACAAATCTATATGAACGCCAGTGTGAAACTGAAGAGGCGACGGTCCAGTGTAAAAGTACAGAAAACTTGTTACAGAGGGTTCAAACTTTATGTTTACACTGTAAACTATTATTATTATTAAACACGTGCTCTTCATTGCTACCGGTGAAAAACAAAAATGTATAATTTCATATTTATTTACACTGAAAGAGCCTGACAAAGATCATTGTGTGTAAACTGCAGTCATTTAACAGTTGGATCCTTATGCTTTGCATTTCTCTGAATGGAAAATAACAGCTGACGGCAGCAGTAATCGCTGCTGTAACTGAAGGCACTGACAAAACAGACAAACAAACCAACAGACAAACACAAGTATTGGATTGAAAACAAACAGGCGTAAAAACGAGACATAAAGTCATCTCACACAGTCTGATCTGTTGTATAATCTTGATGCTGTTTACTGTCTGATGCTACTGATGTTCTGTACGTAGTATTTATAATCCTGCAGAGGGGCATTTCCTGCTCCAGTCTGTTTGTTATCGAGGCCATTTCTGGTTCCTTCACCCTCTGCTACACGTAGTTGGACGTTTGGCTGCTATTGGGGAAGAGGTGGTTTGCACTTATGGACTCGGTCGATCCGGACTGCCCGCATCTCCGACAGGTGAGGAAAGCACCGCCAGCCATGGAGAGGACGCCGCCTGCCCAGCTGATGAACACCGCCTTACCAAACTCAGAGCTGCAGAGAAAACACAGACATTTAAATTCATGTATGTACAGAATCAGCTGCTTAAATCATCCAGTGTGTGTGTGTGTGTGTGTTTGTGTGTGTGTGTGTGTCTGTACCTTTGCAGGTGATGAGATGCATGGAAGTTCTCAACAATCATTGTGACATACCAGGAGGTGATGATGGTGGTCAGCAAACCTGAACAGGGAAACACATCATCACAGAAGTGTTCATTTAAATCCTGCTAATCTTTCATTAGGCCCCAATTCTGTAAATGTTTTGTCTTGTACACTCTTCTTGTAGTTTTAGGGGTTGATTGATGGAGGAAAAACACAGGTTAAAGAAACAGGTCACCCAAAGGGGAAAATTCAGTCATCATCTTCTCACCCTCGAGTCATTTTATGTTGTCATTCTGTCTGTTTGCTACATTTTAAAACAAGTCCCCATCTCATTCAGTTGCTTAGGAGAATGCTGCAACTCCGTTTGGATGTGAAGCTCCAGAATTCTTTTGTGGATCCAACTTTCCGTAAGCATGACGATGAGTGACTATAAAATAATTTATCCTTTAACTTATTTTTTAAAATTGGTCTTAGTTATTCTTATTATTGTTTCAGACAGCTCTCTGGCTGGTTTGTTTGTTTGTTGTTTTTACAATGAAATCTTTTGCAGGATTGCATGGGGAGTGTAATTCGTGATTGTACCATCTTATTTGTTGTTATTGTTTTATCTATCTTCGTTTGTTTGTCTATAACTGAAAGTTATTGCTTACACGCCTTAAAGAGGTGTTGAATCTAAGCGAGGCTTCTCGAAATTTGATAAAGAGACTGAACACACCTGCAATCATGAAAATGATTCCTCCGATCATAGCTGTTGTGGCTTTGCTCCCAGGCTTGCTGTCCATGAAGTGAGTGCACTTCATTCCTATTGTGGAGACCAACACGGCCACGATGGAGAGGAGGATGCTGAGTATCATCACAGCCCGGGTGGCCTGGACCTCAGCTAGAGACAGAGGTGGGAATGTTAGTGAGAGAGTGAAGCTGTCCTTCATACATGGTCATTGAATTATTACACATGATACTTCTGTCTGTAACTGAATGTAGCCTATTGCAAATGCACAGTTTTTTTGTTTACAGCAGAAAATGATTAACAACAACAAAACGCTTTTTTTTTCTCCAACTAAATATAATTAAAGAGTGTACTCAAAAACTTGCAGCAGAATTGAAAACACATCCCTGTATATGAAGACCAGGCCAGTGTCATAATATCTGAAGAGGTTATACAACCAAGACGCACTTCTGGTGTAATTATAGTAACTTCATGTCAGTGGAAGGTATCTCAACAAGCAGGGTCTGGTGTTTCAGAGGAGATCCAGATGTGATAAAAAAAAAAAAAAAACAAACAAAAAAAAAAACAAAAAAAAAAAAACACTTACTTGCCAGCTTGAAGAGGGACTCGTAAGATTCACAGATTGTTTTCTCGTTAGAGCTGCAGGTCTCCCATAAGCCCTCATAGATGTGGTACGAATTTCCCTGTGTCTGCTTCTTCCACTCAACCATGAAAGTAGCGGCAACGGTGGCACCGAGGCCGACCAGTGCCAGGAGGAACCCGAAGAGCTGCAGTCCGGAGCTGGCCATCGTGTCCAGAGAGGAAGAGCAGGGAGAGATAAGCCGACTCAAAAGAAAACAGTCCGGCGACTTGTTCGGAAAGGTGACCAGGAAAGAAATAAAATAAAGACAAAAATGAACGATCTGAAGGGGTTGAAGATAAAAGCCAAAGTGATCTTCCTGTTAATGAGTCTCCAGCTCTTCACACCGTTGAGCGCGCGCTCCGCTGCAGCCTCTATTTAAAGGCGCGTGACGTATGTGAGGTCTCTACTCCACCTGCGGAGGATGATGGGAAGAAGGACGTCTTATCATGACCGAATAACAACTTACGGTTAATACAGACCATTAAAAAAAAAGAGCAATACCATAGAAATATGAGTAGTAAAATAGAGTATGAATGTACAGAACGGACATCCAATACACACACACACACACACACACACACACACACGAGGACAATTAGATTAAATAAGCAAATCATAATAAATACATAATAAAAATATGAAATTCATTCATTCATCTCTTAGAACCTAGTTATTATTTACAGGTGAGTTAGCTCGAGCACAAATTCACAGGTAAAACCAGACTGAGACTGAAAGTACAATTATCCAATCACAGGTGTCTTACATCCATAGGCGTAACATCCACTAGGGACAGGGGGGACATGTCCCCCCCACTTTCCGAAATCCCGTTTCTGTCCCCCCCCCACTTTTATTTAATCCAGCCGAACGCAGTAGCTCTCAAGCGTCCGATACTCAAACATGTCCACTTGATTAATCTACCCCGACATATACCGATGTGCTTAATTTACATTAATTTGATGACAAACTCCGCCCAGCTGATGCAACACCAGCTATGCCAGGTTAGTAATCAAGTGAACCCACTCTCGCTGTGAGTCGCGGACAGTTTGTGTAATGATGCTGCGTTCAAAGGCTGCAACAGACCACCGTCTTCGGCTGGGTCGGGCTCTTGATCAAACATTTGTGTTTTGTTTTTTAATAACTCAAATAATGACTATTTCCAGCTAGAAAACACGCACCTCTCTCCTCCCTCCATTGTTTGTGTTGCTGCGTGGTGTTACACGTGACTTGTGTGAGTTATCCTCGTGCTGGAAACGTGACCCCGAGACGCAAGAAGAAAGCAAAAATATATATTTTTACTGAGGAAAATGACAAAAGTAATAGTAACGCACAGTGACTTGAGTAAGTAACTTTTACCTGATAACTGGTTTGGAAATATTAACGCGTTAGATTACTCGTTACTGAAAACAGTGGTCAGAGAGTAACGCGTGGGCAATGACAACCTGTGTCAGCTTTACAGTTACAGTTAATGTGCCGGCCGGGCTCGGACACAACGTGCACGGGCGCGTTGGGCCCGATCTAAGCTCTACTCGGGTCCAGCCGCGACTTTACTGAGGTTCACCCAGTGTGAGCAGCAGGAGGACGGTCAGCTCACCTCCCAGAACATGGCACTGAATCACTGGCGACTGATTTAGGGACTGTCATTAAATTACTTAGCATAAATATATTAATTCAAAATAATTGCAGTTTTTTCTATATCTTCCATGTCATGTGGCCCAGTGACTCCAAACCAGCAGCAGATTGTATTAGTAAACTGGACGAATGAGACACAGCTATGTTTATTGTACTGATTGTATTTTATATGAATATTAATATGCAGAAATTATGATTTTTTTTCTCAGTAACTTCGATGTCAGGTGTCCCACTGACTTCTGAAACAAATTCTGTTTCCATAAAAATCTATAATAATACAGAAAATAATGGTAAAAAAAAAAAAAGTTCTCTAATGTCTCGTGTCTTAGATTCTGATTCTGAAATTCTGAAAATGTTTTTTTTTTTTTAAATCTCACCAGCAGTCACCATTTAAAGGGTTATTTTTCAAACTTTTCTTCTGGGGGGGGGCCATGCCCCTGGACCCCCCTAGTGTTGCTAAGTTATTAAAACAATCTTGGGGAAACACTGTATGTTCTAAGAATTTTGGACACGTGAGGCGAACTATTTCTTTCTTAGCTGAAGCCGACAACGGAGCAAAATAAGTGTAAAGAGAGACATACTGGAGCCGTATATTTTCCTGCTTTTTTGTTCTTTGCCAATCACACCTATGACTAAGCATGATAGCCATGTTCATCATAATGTGTTGCTTTTAAGTAGCTGGGAATATGATTAAAAGCATGTGGAAATGTATAAAATGGTATTCAAATCAGACCTCCACTTTTTTGTGTCCCCCCCACTTTTCAAACTGATGTTACACCCTTGCTTACATCCTCTAGTCAATCATGATATGTGAGAAGGGCGTCCACATCTTATAAAGAACCTCAACTTTACCTCTCGTTATTTGAGTATGTTTTTCAAACACCAGGCTGCAAGACATCGTCTTAATCCATGTACTAGTGTTATGTCCTATATTGCCTGTAGCAAATGTGCATTTTAGTGCAGTTTATATAACACAATAAGAGAGAAGACCCCAGGTCACGTATGTCAAGGATAACTCAGAAAAGGTCTACAAATTTAGGGGTTGACCGATATGTGGATTTTTCAGGGTCTGATACCGATTATTAGAAATCGAGACTGAACACTGATATTTTGGACGGATATGCATTTGCAGTAAAAACAAAATTCTTTTCGTCAAAATTTCCAACGACCAATGAAGAAATGAACCTAAATACAAATCACAAGAGTGCTGTTCCAAGGTACAAGTTCCAGGTACTTTACTCGAGTATTTCTATTTTCTGCTACATATGCTTCCTCTCCACCAAATTTTTTGATAACTTGAGCTTCTAGTCATCATCCAGATAATGAGCCCTAAAATAATTATTCCAATTGTGGTTCTTGATCTAACGGCAGCATTAATCCATGTTGCCACCAAAGCTGTATAACAAATACATTATGAAACTCAATATTTAAGGCAGTTAAGAATATACAGCAAGAACACAATTAACTGAGGCTATCAGCTCACTCTTTTAGCTTCCCAAAGCCAAAATACAACTTTCTTAAAGGCACAGTATGTAATTTCTGCCGCCATGGGTCTCTCCGTTAAATCAAAACAAAAGACTCACGTAGCGTGGAATTATGGGAGTTCACGTAATACTGTCGTGTTACACCCACAGGATGCATCAATCCAAACAATATGCAGTTGTTGCCGTATGTAGGTCAGTAATGGGCTGACAGAAAAAGGACTTCAAATTGAGAGATAAGAGCGTTTCACGTTTCTAACAGCCAGTGCTGTCCCCATCAGTTTATAAAAGCATCATTAGTTGCACCAAGAATACTATAGGGGGATTATGTAACAATGGTTAGCAAGTCACATTTTGAGAAAACACACTTTGGTCGGTGGTCTGCAGGAATGTAAACATGGCTTTGCAGTGAATGGAGAGAACGTACAGAATCAGAAGCTTTAATCATCACAGCTCTGTTCTTCAGGGCGGGTGCAAACGTGCTCGCTTGACCCACTTTGATCTGTGGCTGTGATATGACGTCAAATGTTCGCTATACCTACTAAAAATCATCCGCCCGAGTACGACGCAACAGTGTCTTTCTTTACATATTGAGTTTTGATTTAGTTGTAACAGCAGCGGCAAACGAAAATGAAACAAAATTGACAAAAACATCAGTAAAAGAAGAGGTATTTCTCCCAAAGGATCACATGCTCAATTGTCATTCCTTTGCTCAGCAATTAACGGCAACAAGCTTGTGTTTATGTGAACAAACAGTCTTCATTTTACCCAGACAATTACCAAATTATTTGACCATATTTGGTGAAAGGGATGCCAGTTTGTAAACACACTGGATCAGTGTCCACCCTTTTCCGGAAATAGGTCTTCATCAAAACATTGCGCGGTAATTAAAGTCATAGCCCCCATCTGAATCAGCCTAAGGCAAGTCATTTTGTATTCCTCCCTCACAAGCATTTAGTTTTTCACTCCCATTGTTTCATATCACTTTAGAGGTCCGCTCGGGTCAGATGGTCAGTGACAATATCAGGAAAAGTATACAAATAATCCTTTTGGTTCTTGTGTAACAAAAAATTAAGTTATAAAATTGTATTAAGAATATATAGTAAAAATGTCATCAAATCATGTGGCTGCTGTCACAATAGAAACAGACTTCCTCTTACAGTCTGCTTGGGGCCAGAGGAATGTGTTGGGGAGAACTTAAGATCACGTCACCTCTCTTTCCGGCAGACTGTCCTCCCACGTGAACATGCTGTTTGTAAATCAGCTGTGCTTCGTAATTAACCGAACACACTCCTTTACATGTGTAACAACTGAGTCACATCCCACAAGGACTTTCTGAGAAACAATTAGGGTGTAATAAAAATGGTAAAACAATCTGTGTGTGTGCTGAATCAACAGGTTTGCGCTGTGTAAGTGACAACTTTTTCTCATTTGGACTTGATGTTTATAAGATTTAAGCAAGGGCGGTTATCCTAAATATCTTAACAGCCCCTGCAATCAATAAAACAAATGATTGAACACACTGGCTTTCCATCAACCTGCCTACCTGCCTGCACTCTGTAGGGCTGGGTGGATGTATTGTTATTGCTATTAGTGAGCGAGCCACGCAGAATGGAGGAGTGAAGTGAAGTCAAAATCTCACAATGATAACATGCTAGCTTGACAGCGGTGAGAAGGCTGCTAACAAAAGCCATGTTTGTTGTTTACATACATTATAATAATGTTTGTTGTTTTGTTTTGTTTTTTACATGTGAGCAAAACATGAGGTGATGCTAGTTGGATACAATTAGCCATGACAACAGCCCCAGTTGTTCAACAGCTAACTTAGTAGCACAAATCGCACAGTCCCTCAACAAAGAACATAGCCGCTGCAATGGCAACAAATGTGTTCAGCGGCTAATATTAGCACAAAGCACACATCCCCTAAACAAAGAACAAAGCTGCTGCAACAACAACAGACGTATTAAGTGGCTAATGTTAGCACAAAGCACACAGCTTCTGAGCAAAGAACAGAGCTGCTGCAACAACAGCAGACGTATTAAGCGGTTAATGTTAGCACAAATCACACACATACAGCAGTAGGAAATAACTGCTGTACTGGGCCGCCTTTTAGGACCGAGGTACTGAGGTGTTCTGTTTATTCGTGTATTTATTAAACCATGGAAGCTAAAACTGGGCATACACTTCTCACATTGTACGAGTAAATCGTCTGCGATGTTAAGCCAGAGCTCACGATTAATGTGCTCACACTGTATGGCCTTATCATGAAGCCACGATCTGAGAGCTCAGACTTTACGTTTAAAAACCGTCCTGGCTATTAACAAACAAAGGTTACTTTTAAAGCTCTGAGGTAGGTATTAGCAACAATGCTAAAAATGCAGAAGCGTGCTGCCTTTTTAATCTGTGCAATCCTGTGTGCCGAAACCTACAAGAAAAAGAGTCGCCGTACACGTGGACACGAAGATGGCTCGGAAGAAGTGGACAGTATGGCTTGTCCATTTTTCAGAGAGAACTGCAGGTAATCTATGTATGTGCACGCTGCCACTTGCCATGCAGTGAGGAAAAACTGACGTTGGGGAATCGACTCGTGGCCCGTGTTTCAACTGCTTCAGCCGACCAAAATTTCTGACATCAGTTCTCTCTCCAACCTGTTGCCTGTCATACTGTTTTACACTTAACTTAAGAGAGTTTGTGGAACGTGAGAAACTAGACACTAACGTATCTCGCTGCTGGCCTGCAAGGAGCTACAGGGCAGTCGATTTAGCCGTCTCCCGCTGATTTTTCTACAACCTCACCAACCTCAACCTTAATAGGTGTTTTAGTGTTGATATTTGGCTTGTGTTACTTTGTTTGTTCCCGGCATGACAGACAATGTAACCAAAATGTGAGTTCTTGTTTGACGCTGTCTAATGCTAATAAAACAACACAAAACTTTCATCATGATGGTGAATCATTTTTCCCCTCTGTGGGCATTATATGTTTTTTTTTTTTTCCATTTTGCTACTAAAATTAAATTAGGCCTTTGCACTTCCCTTTTAGTAACCAAAAAAAGCTGTTTCCCGTGATCCTCAGAATAGAAATGACGTGTTTTGCAAAAAGAGGAAGAAGAGTGTATGTGGATGTACAAATTAGGTAGGACACTTTTTTATTTTCTTGGGTGATTCAAAACAGAGGAGGGGTCAGCGTGACTGTGATGCTGATCCTTGTTCAGCTGATACACCCACTCCCTATTGACAGTCATGTAGGGTCGGAGTCTATCTGCCCTAGATGAGGACATGTGGGAGTCAATTCACTGTGACACACTCGCGCACACACACACACGGTGGACATTAGATGTTAACATGCTAACAGGCTGAAAGCTAAGATTATGATCATAGTGAGGATTGCTCCTGCTTGGTATTACTTTAGACTAGTTATTATCAGAATGGTAGCATGTTCTTGACTCACTTAATGGATACAGGAAACAACTTTAGAGCGAATAAAAAAACAAACAAAATGATCATGACACTTAAATTTGGAAGAACTGACTGTAGGTCACTTAGGGGAAAATAACAAAATGTTATCACACACGCAAAGACTGACCCTCCAAAACAAAGGGGGAGGTAGTTTATCAAAAAACAGCAGGTTGAGATTGTTTCCTCTAACAAATACATGTCTGGGCTTGTATGTGGATATGAAATATGAAATGGCCAGAAAGTGTATATATCGTATTTAAAAAAGCCTGTTGTTTTCCTCAAGAAACTGAAGTCCTTTGAGATCAGCTGTGAACTTTTAATTGTTTTCTACTTAAGCTTTGTGGCCACTGTCTTGTTTTATGGCAGGGTGCTGTATTGAGGTAACAGCATTACTTCAATCTTTCAGGCGAATTTTAAGCACTGAGCGGCAGATTTCAAAATCCTTTGTGGTATTCTCTGTAATATGTACGGCTTATTGTATTTTCACAAGTGACCAAACCAGTGAGATGCCCCAGATCTGTTACAAGACACATAACAAAGTCCCTCTCCAATTTTTACATCCCTCTTACAAAATTGACGTTCTGGAGATATGCTTATTAGCGGACTTTCACATCAGGATAACGTCCTTGGGTGGACGGAAAAGAGGTGGTGTTATACAAACAAGGCTGCCAAATGGGCGACCTGAGTCTGTTGTGACATTTCAGGAAGGAAGGAAGTTGGATCATATCTATCTTTTGTGGCCACCAAACCAGCTATTTTGAGCCAAACCTTGATGTTTTCTGAACTCTAACCTATTGTTTTTTAGTTTTTAAATGCCATGCATGTGCTGCTACACTGTCAAAAGCATTTCACAGTGTAGCAGCACTCATCAAATGTAAGACACCTGGTTTGACGATAGGTAACTCAGAGCCGAGGTTATTCTGGGAGTTTCCTGATGGAGAAAGAACTTTAGTTGATGCTAATGTAACTGCTATCTGCTGCCAGCTATAGCAGCTGTTAGGTTAGCTCGGTTAGCCGGCCACCTCGGCATTCCCTGTCGTCAAACAGATCCTCTGTCAGTCTTGGAGGCAATGTCCTGCTCCTGGTCTCAGACTATGTCAAAATTGACTTGAATGATTCTTAATGACAATTGTTGGGCTTTAAATGAGATAAGGTGTATGGGCCGGTACAGGGCTCCTGTAAGAGATTACAAAGTCACCAGGTGCGAGTTCAACTTCTTGACATCTTGTTCAACATGCAATTCTCATTATGTGCAAATAAAATAATCATGCTCTCCAATTCAATGATAAACCAAGAGCTCCAAAAATGTGTCGCACACAGACTACAGGTACATTATGAGGTTAATTAGACAAGTTCCTCTCTAGTTTACAGGTCGTCATCATAATTCACTGTAAAAATGACTTTTCCCAGCACAAGGGGAAAAGGTCGGAGGTCCAGTCCATCTCCTGGTCCGACCGCCCAGGATCTCTGTGCCAGCTGGCTGTGTGTGACTTCCTGTACGTGAAGTCTGTCAGCCCGTAAGTGCTGTCTAATGTTCTCCATTATCACACAATTAGTGGAAGCTGACTGTACAGTGTAATCTCAGTTCTGGGAATAGTTTTGAGCCAATTATGCTCCAATATTTATTTAAGTTGCGTGGCTGAGTGGAGAGGACGGAATCGAAAGTAGGTTAAAGTGCGTTTCCATAATGTCCCGTCTTAATGACTCAAATCTGCGACAAGAGACTGGACCGTTTTACACTGCACAAAAAATAATACAACCTCTGAGAGGGGACGGCACCTGCTAATGCTACAACATGACGGGATTATCAACAGGCTTCTTCAGCACTGACCAAACAAAACAGAGGAAGGAAAGACCAAACACATTTTCCTCAGGTAACAAGGTGCTGGTGAAGAGGCCTCTCACACTGGTTAATATGTGAGGAAGGTGCCATCTAGTGGCTCCTTTGAGCAGGACAACCAGCAGAGGCAGGGGACACTGAGGACACGCAGAAACCTGCTACAATCCCTGCTCCTGACTGTGGAGTCTTTGTAGCGCTGATGATCAGAAAAACTCAGTAGAGTCACATCGACCTGCAGGATTACAGAAAGCTGTAAGCGCCTATTAATTTATTTTTAATGTATTTAATGATATTTGCTTGTAGTATTTCAGATTTATTCTTAAGTTCTTGATGTCGTATTAAGTCATTCTCACCAAACACTGATTTCACATGATAAGGCAATGAGTGTCACAGCACCCTGTGGTCTCAGTTGGTGTCTAGGTGGACTAAAGATTGACACCCAGGAAGTCTCTCTCACGAAAGGAGGGTTTGACTGGTAAAAACCAGCTTTCACTTATATCATTAACAATGGCTGTTAGTGGTCTTTTAGCTGTTTCAAGGTGTACATGCAGTCCATTATACCTGTGCTTTTTCTGCAAAGTCACACTGCCTGCTGTGAGGAAGGTCAGCATACGACAGGGTAAGTTGTGTTTGTGGACCTCTGGACATTCTGTAAGTAGTTCAACATTTAGCATGCTTGCTGGCTGGGATTTCACTCACTTCGGACAGGCACTGATACAAATCTCTCACTGAAAGAATGTTCAAAATAGCCTACAAACTCCCCAGAGGGTAGGCAGTCTACTCAGTGGGAGAAAAAATGCTGTCAGGCCCACAGCAAGCACCAGAAATCAGGATCCATTCTGTGTGACACAGCGTTTCTTTTTTTTCTTTTTTTTTTTTAATAAAGTCAATGCAACATGTAGAAAAAACACAAACAGATATTCAGCAGCTCAGTGCTGCCCCCCAAACACACTTCCATTGAAATCACTGGTTTTGCTGCATATACAGTAGATGGACTCCTTAAAGGTGCACTATGTAGATTTGGGGAGGAAATTTTAATCAGAGGAGAAAGATCTTCATTAATGATTTTTTTTTATTTATTTATGCCCAAATAAACTAAATAGTCAAACTGTCAAAGGACAACTCAATTTCATATAGTTTTACTTGTTTTATATGTGGCGGACCCTGCCACTTTTAAATATTTCTGAGTAAATTTACCTCATTAATATTGTAAATGTTAAAATCATTTAATATCCGATTGCTTAAAGTTAATTAATTTAGTTTGGCTCTGATGCAGCTTGATTAATGTAGTGGAGTGAAAAGTACATGATTTGCCTCCAAAATGCAGTGATACTGATGTTGTGAGATGGCGGCTGACGCGACCTACAATCCCAACGCTTTGGTATTTGATGAGTTGGGACTGAGACTCAAAAATCAACTTTCTTGAAAAACTGGACCTTTAAGTACAGTACTTGAATAGATGTATGCAGATACGTTCCACCACTGCTCATTATGCATTGCTATCATTATTTTACAAAGCTTTTTTTTAAAGTTAGTCTTATCAAACCTGTGTGGCACGTAATCGCTGCCAAGCAAGGACCCGGGACACGCTGCTTATTGTTAGATGATTCAGAAGCTTCTGTAGGAGGAGGCATCTTTACTTGTCACAGCAGATTTTCTGACTTAGTTAGAAAAGAAGACGTGTTACCAATAACCGACAATGACACCGACACAAGTCATGTCAGTGTGACAGTGAGTCGGCATGCACGATACTGAAGCAGCCCAGTGGAATTCAGCCATTATTTTTAAAAATATGTATATACATTTTACACTTGTGCTTTCTCTACTGTCACATGTCAAAATGTAGTAACTTGTAGACTACTGAAAGTCAAGCAACCTGTCACCTCAGATGTGTGAAATCCATGAACTTTAATGTGATAAACTAAGCTCTGCAGTTGAAGGTCAGTGTAACGCTCCAGTGTTAATGCTTTGTGTTTTACCTGCAATTGTTCAAGTGTATCAGTATCCTAAAATAAATTCAGTAGTACTCGCTCTTTTTGTGCAAGCTTAGACAGCGCGCTGTGGATTGCCTTGGCATGCCTACATGGGTGACTCCCTGCACAGATGGGCCTAGGTGGTGCTGCAAACCAGTTGGGTGTCATTCCTGCTACAGGCACAGCAGAGGAGCGCCCCTGGCCAAACGGCCTGCCTAATTTTTACACCTCACGATGAGAATGTTTGCTCTTGTCCACATGCCAGCGTTCAGGAGCTGTCACCCTCGGCAGCCGCGTTTTAACCTTTAAAATATGTGAGAAGCTCCGCAGAGACTGTGAGAGTCTTCGCTTTAATAGGTTCATGTGTGAAGATCTGAACCCGTGTAGATGAACAACAGATAACACAACCTTAATGCATGTATATGAGCAGGATATGATCTCTCGCTTAGGTGTGACTGCATCAAGTGGACTGACTTACAGCTATTCTCTGCAAGCTCTTGTTGGATTATGCGCTCTATTCTGCAAAAGCAAAGTGGATACATTTGAGTTGTGATGTCTCACGGCAAAATCTGCTACTATAAGCAGTTATCACCTGTGAAAAGACAGTTTGTGGGAGAAGGAGTGGCAGCTGTGCTGATGCAACGCAGTGAGTGTAGGATTAATACCTGACACAGGGAGAGAGAGGATTAGTGTAGCTATAAAGTGCTCAGGAAATGTGGTGTTTAAATGACTTGTAAGCTTAAATCTGGCACAGACAGGGCACCTATTAGACGCCGTACTCTTTGATTTTCCTATGTCAATTTCACATTTCAATGTGGAACTGCCTGCGACGACTCCCTCACAGCTGAAAGTCGGTTTGCCTCTCCTCTTGTGGCAGGGTTGGATCTGTTTGAAGTCTAATAGTTATCTGACCACCTCTACCGGTTTTTCCTGAAGATGTGCCCCTGGGCTTCATCGTGCAGGCTGACAGAGAAGGCGGGGGGGAGGGGACTTTTAAAAGTTAGAGATGACTGGAGCTTTTTTTTTATTTGTCAAAGAGCGTGGAGGAAGCACGTTTTTAATTTTCTGTCTCAGGAGGATTTACATTCTGATGCAGATCTGGATAGACAGAAACTTGCATGCAGAGGAGTGTTATTGCTCTCCCTCTCTTTAAAAAAAAAGAAAAAAAAAGTGGGTGTGTCTTCGTGTCTCGACACGGCGCGCTGCACTTGATAGGCAGCCGCTGCCCTCAGCCTTGTCTCACCTGCCAGGTGAGACCAGAGCGACTCTCAGTCCTCAGAACCAATGCCGCTCCGCTCGGTGCAACAGCCGGGCAGCTCCTCTCATCGTTCTCAGGCCGCCCTGAAGGACTGGATGACACCGGCACGGACAGGTGAGTTCAATCACCCGTGAATACATTTTGTTCTGTTTTGTGTGCAGCAGTTATGCAGCACTGTTGCGAACGAGCAGTGTTGCCAGTGACGATTGCGCGTCAGCGTCTTCCTTTTTTCAGCTTTCAGAGGGGAGACACCTGTTACAGCTGGCCGGTGCCCAGCGCTGCACACAGGGATGAGACCAAATCTGAGTTTGAGCCTGAGTTTGAATAATTCTTTTTTTTTTTTATTAGATTATTGTGTGTATTCTGTGACACGGTGCGAGTGTGAGACATTTCCACCTACACGCCAACTCCACTGCTGCCTCGGCCTGCCAGGTGACCTCTTGTTTTTCTCTCCGCAGGATCATCTCGCAGTACTTTCTGTTACCCGCTCAGCTGGAAACTTTGCCTGGGAATGTGTGTGCACAACTTTTTTCAGTCATTGTTTCTGGTCGTGTGTGTAACGTGCAATCTGAGGCCAAACAAGAGGCGCCACATCGAGGATGGATGGGTTGTTTTTGTCGCTTCGTTTATTGGACATTTTAACAACACCAGGGTTGTAGAAGGTCATTGAGTTTAAGTCTCTTGATGCAACACAGAAAAAGAAAAATGTTGGAACTTTTGTTGGGGGTGGCGGGGCTCGCGCTCAGCTGATTGGCTGTAGGTTTGAAGGTGGAGGCGCCATAAAATGTTTGTAATTGGATGACAACCTGAGGCACTGCAACATTTTCACCATCACTGTAGAACTGGTCTGTGAAAGCAGCATCGCAGCAAAAATCTTTGTAAACACCTTTAGTAGGCTTCGTGTGTGTGTGTGTATAAGCTTACTTTTTATAATAGATACCCAAGCAGAGGTTCATCTGGGAGCAGATTACACAATAGATTACCACAATTTCACCAGGCGCTACCGCCAGCAGTTACAGTACGTTCCTGGTTATGGAGGTGTGCTCTTCAGCAGTGTGGTTGTGACATATCCCACAGAGGGCACGGCAGCGGTGTTACCACACGCAGACGAGGCATCAGTATGTCAGGTATGTTGGTGAACCAGCTCTGCTCAGGAGGGATGGGTGTAACTCTGTTCTCCGAGAGAGTGGCATGATTGATTTATTCATTGCGCTGCCAATAAAAAGACGAGCCGCCGCTGACAGACAGGAAGCACCGCGCACAAGGAAATGACCGCACTGTGAAAACACTGAGCACACCACTTGAGTTTGGGGGGGAGAATTTGCATTGGATTGAAGTGTTTTTGTAGTGTTGTAGATTAGCTCATGCTTTCAGTGAATGTACGATTGTGTATTTTTGTTCTAATGGAAAATAAACCAGAGAGAACCTGACGCTCGTTCAGCAGTTATTCTACTGTTTACAGAACAGGTTGGTTGTCTTGAAGCCTGTATTGGTGAAGTCAATATTAGCACGGACAAACAGCTGGAGGTCAAACAGCCTTCCTCACACTCTGTTCCCTTTCATGTCTTTTGAGTCGACTTCCATGAATATTGTCCAACGGACGAGAGACACATCATGAAACTTTCAGAGCCAATGTGACAGGAAACTGTCAGCCAGCACAGGCCACAATTAAACATGTTACTGTCTTTTGTTGTTTTTGGTATGCAGATTTTCCTCCAGCAGGTCAGTGGCTGGAGGGAAAGAGTTTGGAGCAGAAGATAAAGTCAGCTTGTCTTTCTTGTCTGGCTTCAAACCAGGTCAAGAGACATTCTGGCCCTCAAAGGGTGATAAAGAAATCACCTTTCAGAAACCTGAAGGTGTTTTCTTCAGGACTAGACCTTCCTTCGTGTGTTTCAGGGACTTAATGAGTCAGATTCATAAACAGTGGAAATGCTGATACACTTTATTACATTTTGAGATGCTATAGGTAAAAGCAACTTGTTAATTTGTTTTACTTAAAAAAAAAAAAAGTTCAGTTCCAGCACACACATACAAGTGTTGGATCATGATTGGTAGATTGCATACAAGCCCTGGATTAAAGAAAAATTAAAAACGTTAACACTTGATGTTTTGCGATGTAGACAGCACTCGATTCCAAAGTAATGTCTGACGCACAACATCCACAAATACACAAAAACGCATCCTGATCAGTTTTCTACACTTTTCTTCATTTGTCAACATGTCCACAAGGTGGCGCTCTCACCAAAGAATAAATTAAGAGTCCCATCTTGGGGGTGTGGCAGCTCTGCTACAACCACAACAACTTTATGAGCTTTCCCCATTTTCAAGTCCCTGAAAAAATTACAAACGTATGGCACAAATCTCATCTGGTCAACAGCAATAAGCACATTATTATTCAGTAACACTGGTGGGTTTGTCCTCGTCAAACACATTTCACTCTAATTTTCTGTGGAGGGAATCATTTTGGAAGCACTTCAGGATCTTCTATTACAACATGAGAACCTGAAAGCAGCGCTGGATGTTCACTAAAGTGAAGTGAATCACTTTATGGCCAAAATTAATATTTTCCATAAACTCAAAAGTCTGAATGTGCTTTTCATTTTCCTTTATCATTCTTATTCAATATGAACAGAAAGTATTGTATCTTAGAACAGTAAAAACACTAAAATAGGTCCCTTTGAGCAGTGATTTATAATTTATATCCTGTGATCATGTGACCGCTTTCCCTCCATCCAAATGCACGACTATTGTGAGAATGTTTGCTTTTTCTGCAGGCAGGAAGTAATGTCTGCCTTAGAGTTTGAGACAAAGAGAAGACGACTGGAAGTGACAGCAGGAAAGCTTGAGGGAACGGAAAATCAACAGAACAATCTGAGGAAAAATCAATAAAATATTATATAAAAAATAAAATATAAGGCTCCCTTTTCTGAGTAAAGATAACCAGCGGGACACAAGATAAAGGGACTGAAGAGAGGGTCTTGTATTTTCCACAATGGAGAACATGACTTGGTAACACAAGTAAAAAAAAACAAAAAACAAAAAGGATATTTACATTCAAATAAAACAACAAATGTTTAACTGCACAATGTCTGTGCGTTAAGCACAAGCATGAACACAGACAAGCAATGTACATGCATTTCATTTTGGTACTGGTTCTTTTATGGTCCAGTTTTGGTTCGTAAATGACAAGCCGATATGAAATTGTGGCAGAACAGTGATACATAGTACAGTAGTATATAAGCTTCATTCACAAAAAGAAAACTATTTGCTTTTTGTGGCTTTAGCCCTTTCTGACGATAAAGAGGGAGCCAGATCATTTACAGCTGAAATGCATGTACACAGTTGTATACTTTCAGTAAGCATGCACATAGAAACAATGAGTCTTACACAGAATATCATCCATCCGCTTTCAGTTTGAGGGTGACGGGGTAAAAAAAAATAGAAAAGAAAGCGTCACGCACAAGCAGAGAAAAGACTACAGCCAATTAAATGTCCATGGATCATCACAAAGCTCCACCTCCCTCTGCATGGGAACAAGGTGGCGAACACGTCGGAGCCAACACCACCAGCATCTTGATAAAGGCTTATTTTATGTTTTTTGTGTGAATACAGCAACAGAAAGGTTTCCCTCCAGAGTCAAACGCTGCGTGGAACGGGCCTGTGTGGCCTCGTTGCGCGGCGTGACAATAGAACAGAACTGCAGCGGGGGGTGTACAAAGCAGCTGCCATGTTGGTACCTAAGACACTGTAGCAGCCATGTTGGCGCAGACAGGCACGTCCCATGAAGAGTCATGAGGAAATCGGAGATTGCATGGTTATATCCAGCGGAGGCCTTGAGCCCTTGTGACGGCATGGTCCACCGATGGGACGAACATCAGCACGCGACGACCACAGCAGGTTAGGAGGCGGTTCCTTGATTTCAACAGCTGAGAATCAGGGGCGTTTATGTCACGAGGTGCAGATTTTAGCTTGTCTTGATGTTGAGTCAGTTAAAAAGAAATAATAATTTGAAATCACAATAAAAAAAAAAGGATGATGATGATGATGATGATGAGGAGGAGGATGAGGGTGAGGATGATGACGATTACTGTGGTTCCAGCACTCAGAGACCCACTTCTTTAACTCTGGGCTCAACTTTGGAGGGTATAAAAATTTTTTTAAAAAATCCCATTGCCAACTCATTAGATTGTCCCAAGGCTTTTGGTCAAAAGAGTGTGAATGGTTGAGAACAAAAAGATAAATAATAAAAATAAGAGGACGAAGGAGGACTGACAACATGTCTGCACATGGTAGAGAGCCTGAGTCACCGCTTGTAATAGGCACCTGGAAAAGATAGAAGAGACAGAGATCCATCAGCAGCTTCATACATCACACTGCAATTTCACTTCTATTGGCCTTTCTGCGCTGCACTTTTTGAGACATCGTTTTTTTCTTTTTGGAGGTCATGAATTTATTTCTGTTGATTATGTGAGCTAACCTTCTAGTTAAATGAAAATGTTAGTGTTTCAATAAAAATACATAAATTCCCAGAAACTAGGAGTATAAAACAGCATTTTAAAAGTGCTCATTAACTGAAAATGGACTAATTATGCCTGTGATAACTGCAGTAGGAACATTTTCTAGAAGCACTGCAACAAATAATTAAGCAGTAAAATAGTTTCAGCCATTTAAATGTAAGGATTTGCTGCTTGTATGTGTCATTGATGATAGAAAATGTTGAGTCTTTGGGTTTTGGACTGTTATTTTTTCATCCCCAAGTCAAAAGAAGTTTATAAGAACAAAATACAAGAATAGAAATCCAACATGTAACAAATACATGTACATATCTAATATGCTAAAAATGATACATGTACAGTTAACAATATGCAACATGTCGCTAACATGTAAAAATGAAAAACCACACTAGTGTTGTCCTCAAACAAAAGTAATTGATGAAATATATGTTATGTGAGGATGGACTAAATACAGCAACTCTGTCACATGAACTACGTACCTTTGTAAGCAGCCTCAGGTCTGGCAGGAGCCCGAGGGGGAACAGGATGATCCGAGTAGCCGTAGCCAGAGTTCACATTCTCATAATCGTGCGCTCGAGGCTGAGGAGGCCTGAGACAGACGGAGAGAGAGAGAGAGAGAGAGAGAGAGAGAGAGAGAGAGAGAGAGAGAGAGAGAGAGAAGGAAAAATTAATGACATTTCTGCTCCTCGACTGAGTGGAAATATTTGGTTTTAAGAAGTATTCTTGCCGAGTGTTGGTACCTGGCGGGCTTATTGTGGTTCCTCTGCCTCTGGTAATCATACTCGTCTCGTGTCCTGGGCCGGACGACTTCCTCCGAGTTTGGCTGGAAATCAAAAAAAATTATAGTCCCTACAATTATGGTTCTAGTACCACAGTGGAAATACACTTTGTTTTTTATGAAAGAAAGTCACAGGCCGCAAAAATATTTCACCCCAAAGCACACAATTTAAAATGAGTATGGTTACAGAAAATTACCCTGTAGTCTCCCTCTGGCCGCCTCCTTTCCATCGCCATCTTCTCCATGGCCAACCTCTCCCTCTCTCGCTCCTTCTCTTTCTCCCGTTCTCTCTCGTGCTCCCGTTCTCGATTCTTTTTGTATTCCCTTTTCTCTTGTTCCATCATGAGCCGGGCGATTTCCTGCAAGACAACGAGACATCACACACGTCAGAACCCGACATGATTTTATACACTCAGGGTTATATGATAAAAAAAACCAGAGCTCAGGAAATGAAAGGATATAAAAAGAGGTCAGACAGTATAAGTAAAGTTTCCAGACTTCATGCCCACTCACCTCATCCTGCGCCACTTGGGCTGCACGCACATGCGACTTGCTCGCCTGAAACCAGACAACAATCAAAAAAGTCAAATTTCCACGGAGCTGGAACACATTGTTCTGACATTATATAACATAGTAAATAACTGAGATTGAGGCCTTTCAGTATGTTTTTTTGACCCTCTGGCTTCAAGTCAAGTACAGCAAAGGCCGAGTGTGTCGCTTATTGAAGCTGACCAAATCAAAAGCAGACATTACACAGTTTGATTCATCTTAACAAACATCTTACACGTTTTTAAATTTCAGAATCTTTTGATAAAATAAAGCATTTCATGTTATTATGCCCTGAAACCTTATTCTATAGAAAGCTTAACAATGCCTATTATTTTTTATATCAGATTTACTGTTATTTAGCTGACTTGACACAATTGAGCATCATACAGAAGCTGGGTGTTAGGCTTCATTCAGACCAAATCAGGCATTGTCACCATTAGCACAGGCCTGTTCCATGTGGGGGAGGATATAAGTGGTAGTGTCATCGTTTGGTCCATTAACTTCGCCTGGATTGTTCCAGCTCTGCAGCTCCTGACGTTAGAGCAACAACTCTTCCAGATGGGTTTTCTCCATCTGTAAGAAGTATTTCTTCTCCCCTGGTAGTCGAGTCTCCTGGCTTTATTGTTGTTTGAGGCACCAAGCAACATTATAGAAACTCAGGGCATTTTGGCGGACAGCTAAATGTTTGTGCATTTGTCTTTTTTTGACTAAAAATGACGATGCCTGATTTGGTCTGAATGAGCTCTTTGTAGCCTTCTGTCATACAGGTGGCTGTGGCTCAGGAGGTAGAGTGGTCTACCACCAATTGGGCAACAAACTGAACTTGAGGTTGGACTTTGTGTACAGTATCTAATGTCTGCACTTTAACATGTTAGTAAGACATTTTGAGATTTCTCATTAGCCGCTTAATGGAGGAGGAGTTGTTAAATGTATAAAAATGTATCATATCTTCAACACATGGTACTGTTTACTTTATCAGTTGTTTGATTTGTTTTGATTTCAGTCATGTGCATAAAACTGTTCACTTTTTCTTCGGCACAAAACCCCCCCACAAAATGTAACACTTCTGTGCCTTCCTTACTCACTTTGATTTCCTCCTCTTGCAGTTTCCTGGCCACCTCCATGTCCTTCAGCTCCAGCTCACGGAGATCAAGGTTTGTCAACCCCTTGGTGGCCTCGCTCAGTTTGAACTCAGTTTCTGCTACTACCGCTCCACTCCCTTTGTGCACAATACGCCCTGCGGATGTCAGCACATTACGGGAACAATAGATTAGGACTGCAACTAACAATCATTTTGATTAGTGAATTATCTGGTAATTGTTTTCTCATCTAGTTCTTAGTCTTTTTAATGAAAAAAACTGTGATAAAAACATTTTCCATTTACGAATCAGAGCTTTTGTTTTTTCATATTTTTTGTGATAAATTACAAATTCAAGGCTTAAAATGATCAAAACATTTTATTGTTTGATTGTTGGATTAAAGCCATTAGGCACCTGAAAGGGCTGCAGTGCATCTCTGCTGCGTTTTGTTGAATGTATTGAGATAAAATAATAAAACGAGCTCACCAGCCCTGAAGCCCTCCGTGAATGCCAAAACTTTGACCCATCAAAATCCACACAGCTATTCCACTACAAAATCACAGCATACGTTTAAAGGCTCAGCACATTGTGAACTTTGCCTCGCTCAATGCAACAAGAAGCCAGCGACCCCCACATCACAACAGCAACAGATTGAACCATTTCAGACCTTTAAAATCACATCAATCATGAGAATTTACCGTGAAATCACCGCTGTGCTCATGAGAAGAGAAAATTAGTGTTTTCATTAGTGATTGCGATGTTAGAGCAACCCACCACCTGAGATTGACACAGCAAAGAAAGCAAATCCAGCACACCACACAAACACCCCCGCAGAGCCCAGAGGGGGGCTCAGGGTGGTACCTGTCTCTTCGTCGGGGTGAGTGTCACTCCGTTTTCTGCTGGGACCCTCCCACTGTCTGCTGTCCCCTCTCCCTTCGTTGCTCCTGAGCTCCTCAAACACCTCTTCAGCGCCCGAGTGGATGCGCTGCCAGCCCCTCGCCCTCCTTTCCCTCTCACCATCATCCCAGTCCTCCTCCAAAGAAGCCCTGCCCTCCCTCGGCCAGTCTCTGCTGGGCCATGGCTCTTCTTCAAGTCCCCTATCCATGCTCCTGGCTCTAGCTCGTTGTCTGCCTCTCTCCTTCTCCTTCTGTCTCTGCCTCTCTGTTTCTCTGTATCTGTCTCCACTCTGTACTCTGTCTCTGGATCTTTCCCCGTCTCTTCTCTCTCGCCTTCTATACTCCTGCTCCCTGTCTTTCCTCTGGTCTTTTACCATCTGCCTCTCCGATTCTATGCCTCTTCCCCGAACTCTGTCCCGTTGCCTGTCCCTGTCCCTTTCCCTCTCCCAAGCCTTGTCTCTCTCTACGAGGCTCTGTGGTGGAGGTGGTCTGGCTGGTCTCTCCTTCCTCCTCACCACTGTTTCGGGTTCCTCTCCCCATGGGCCCCTTGCTCTGCCAGTCTCTGTGGGCTCATAATCTGGATACCTGTCCCAATGCTTCCCTCTGGAGGGCAGCAGATGCTCTGGGTATGGATCCGCATGCTTGCTCCGCCCCCCTTCATCCATTAGGTAGTGCTCAGGGTATCTGGAGCGGCTGTGGTGTGCCGCTGGGTCCTGTCTTGGGTACCTGCTCCTTTTGGGCTCTACGGAATTATAATCTGGGGAGTAATCACGATGTGAGCTCACTGAAGCATGTGCATCGTAACGGCCTGGGGATGTGGATTTGTGACGGGTGGGTTTGTCTAAGTCGAGTGGTCTTCTTGCAGCAGCTGAACAGGGCAGAGATGAAGGAGCGAGGGTGGGAGGATGACAGCGTGGAGAGAATGATGAAGATGGTGATGGTTGATGAGAACATGGAAACATGAAAAATGACACATAGGAATTACATACGCCAAGATGGTTAGTAAGCACTGAGTTAGACAGCACCTGTGAGGAGAGGGATGGACAAAAGATACAGTGCTGCAGATATAAAGAGGGTAGGTGCCCAAAATGTCCAGAGATGTTATTACTGCCGGAAAAATAAAATAAAAAAAATAATATTGAAGGTTAAGACAGTGGCCACAAGTGTTTTGAGCCTAAATAAAAAGATGCTAAACTATGGTTACATATCTTGTCTTGTCAAGCCTATATGCAGAGCGTGATTAACTATAAGGGGAAGAAACTGAACATGAGATTGAGAACAACATGTTCCCTTAAGAACACCTGCCTGCTGGGAGTTGGCCTGTGACTGACAAAAGTTTGAATGAAAACAAATGAGCTGAAAAGCACATTGAGCAAGCACACAGTAGAGGCCGGAGGTCTGAGCACTGACAGTCAGCTCAATGGAATTCACTTATCTAACCGGCTGCTTAACGTCTAATCGAATCGACAGGACTTTGTTGATGTTCAAGCGTTGAAAAAAAGAGGCAGGTACAAAGACCTGCTCAGAGTGACCAGGCAGGTTAAATATACTTTCCCATCGTTATCTCACAATTTTTTCACAGTCGTGTATCTGTCAAGCGCAGACAGGTTCTGCCCACACACTGGTTTGTGAGCAACTGTAATCCACTGGATTAAGACAAACACAGCCAGCAGCATCTAATTTCCTGTGAGGAACAGCCAATTACATGACTACTGATGAAAAGCAACATAAGGATATACAAAAAATAAATACTGGGGTTGAGACTTCTAATGCGAAACTCTGCTATGAATTGACAAAAAGGCATTTTTGTAGAGTCTGAAAAACTGAACACCTTCGTGCACAGTGACTATCTCTAACCTGCATAAAATCTATCTGTACTCACTGTGACGAGAGTCCCTTACAGCATTAGCTGCAGGGTAAACAAAGGTGCTGAATCTTTGTTCTACTGCGTACATTCACACTGCCACTGCCTCACATACACACACACACACACACACACACACACACACACACACACACACACACACACACACAGATAGACACACAGACACACACTCAGCAGGGACATTACAGGTGTGTTGTTACGGAAGACAACACAGCAAACAGAGTGAGCTTGGCAGTGGCACAAATATTTGAGTGTAAAGAGAGCAGTCAGCATCAGCAAGCTTCATCCAGCCCACCAGCAGGTGATCCATACAGACACAACAGGACAGGTAGACTGACAGCTGGAGATATTTGTTAAGACGTGTTTATGTCATAGACACTGTAGTCTGTCCTCCCTCTGTCCTGTATTGCATGTTTAACTTACACGATATTCAGAGAGCAAAAGGGGTGGAAAGACTCAAAAGCCTTGTTTTAAACAAAACAGTGCCGTGATTGTTCAAGTAAATATGAAATACATGTTTTCCAAGTATATGTGTAAATGTACATGTATTTAGGGCTGCAACTAACAATTACTTTCATGACAAATCAAGTAAACATGTAGTTTATCAAATGAAAACTCACAAAAATGCTCATTATAATTTCCCAGAGCCCGCAGTGAACAAACACTCCAAACTCTCAGTCTAACACTCTTCAATAGTCATAATGACAATGAAAAGCAGCAATTCCTTACATTTTAGAAGTTAGAGGTTTACTGTAAACCTGCAATTCCAATGTGTAGATGATGCAAAATCAACTCTGATCTGAATGCGAATCGTCTACACTGGCTAGTTGACTCAGAGCAACCCTTTACAAACAACACAAAGAAGAATGAGCCACAGTTTGTGTTTCAGTAAAAAGCGATCAGCCCTTCAGTGGGATGAATCATGCAGGGTGCTGTGTGCATGAAAAGACTTGAAACGGATTCCAATTCAAGATGTTGATAGTTCTCAAAAATATGTTTTGGAAGCATAACAAACAGATTTTTGGACAAAGAAGTCTTTAGCGAGTATGTTTTCTAAATACATCTAACTGGAGATTACTTTGATATCCTCTGAACTGATACCAAAGCACATTTAAGCTACATCTTAAAACTGGAGCACTGTTAAACCCATTCACAGCGGTGTTTGCTCTTGAATGGGAGCGAAATGACGAATAACGTCTCCGTAGAAACATGTTAGGTTCCCTTCAAGGTCAATTATGAGCTTATAAATGCATTCCAAAACCTTCGCTTCATGTCAGCAACAGTCTCCTGAGCTGTGCGGCATCAAAAGCACATCCTCACACATTCAGAGCTGGAAGAAAATCCCAGGCCAAGGAAGAGGACCATTCCTTCCCATGTCCTCACACGCATACACACATTCATGCCACAAACACAAACGAAGAAAGAGACAGAGGAACAGCCAAACATAAACATGAACCCGCTGTGCTGTACCCACCTCCATGATCCTCGAAGTACTCCTCGTCAAAGTTCGCTTCCAGCTGCTTCTGTCGCTTCCTTTCCTCTTTCATCTCCTTCTCCTGCAGCTTGCGAGCGATGGCCTACAAGCAAGCAAACAAACATGGCCACAGTAAACACGCTGTCCCACAGGAATACAAACAAGTCTCCATTTGGGTTGCTCTGTAACAAATATGTCACTGCGTTTTGTTTGTCGTCCACCAGTCAGTGTCATTTCAAACATGTCAGATTACAGTGGTGAGACGCATCATTCTCTGATTTTTCAAACAAGTAAAGTGCTGTGGAGCACTTCATCAGGCCAAATAGTGCCTTTTTTTACAATAGAAATTAGATCAATGGGACGCATCACTTCCTCAATTTAGAGGCAAGAAATGCTTACCCTTTAGCAATACATAATATACTAGAAATGTAAAATAATAAACTGTCAGGAATGATGGATGGACCAAAACTAAACCAGAGCCCTCTGTCTTATCTCACTGTGGAGATAAATCACAGACACTGTCAAAAAAACATCCTGATTCTGTGCCATCAGAATGTAATTAAATCTCTTCTCTTATGTAGAGCATTTACACATGTGATTAATACAAAGAAATACAGGTTGGGTCACTGTGGACGTCATTCAATTATGACAATGAGGTGGCACAAACAAAGTGATGATTCGAGTACATGACCCACCCATGACAGCTCATCGATACTAGAAGTCAAATCACTGATGGGTGGCTGTAACTCACATTGTGCTTAAATCGGCAGAAATGTTTGTGTGTGTGTGTGTGTGTGTGTGTGTGTGTGTGTGTGTGTGTGTGTTTCTTACTGCATCCTTCTCTTCCTGCTGTCGCTGTTGTTCTGCCTGTCGGACCAGTTCTTCCTGAATCTCCTGTGCGATCTCATTGTCTTGGCGCTCACTGAGGTCCCCATAGGTCGGCATGTGTTCAAGTGCATATGAAGAGGGGTTTGGAGAACAATCAGATATAAGTGACGGATATATATATATACACACGACATTAAATAGCCTCACGACAGAGAGACAATCTGTTTGCAACCATACAAGTAAGGATGTGGGTGATGATTAGGGGTGAGATTCTCTACTTCATCATTTAATTCAAATAAACTGCACAAGATCTTGCTCATCTGTTACGTTTCACCATCCAACTGGTTGAACTGTAAGATAAGTACAGCCCAGTATTACATTGTAATTGTTACAGGTGACCATATTGTTGGTTGATTTAAATTTCAGATTACTGAATTTTCTGCAGACAAGACCTGATCTTTCAATAGAGAATCACCATGCATCTAAGAATCTTTTCCCCCCCACCCTTGAAGATTGTTATAATGGACAATAGTGTTTAGACAGTAGAAATGAAATCGATTTCAATGCTTCTCGTATAAATCCTTCAATGTCTCCCTTTTGAGCAGTTTCTGCTGATGCTTCTGCTGGCATTCTTCTGACCCTTGATCCTTTTATCTCATGCTCAGTGTTTTACCATTAGATTGAAATTTACTCTAGCCTTAATCCAGACTGGATTAATGCAGCAGACTGAGACTTTCAAGGAAAATGAAACAGACCGAATTTAACAGAAGATTAAAACATTCCAACGCTGCCAATCTTCACAGGTTTTAATCCTGAAAACAATGTATTATGGATGAACAAGCTGCACAGCAATTTAAAATCAGAGAAACATGATCAGCTGTGAAGCTACTATCTAACAGTTGCGAGAGGCAGAGTGTGTGTGTGTGCTTCAGGCAGGAGCATGAATATCTTCACTTTGGCTTACTCATCTTTAAACGTTGTGATTTTGACAACACCAGAAGCCTAGAGATCATTTCTCTTCTCCGTTTGTATTCATAGACATACATGAGTTTGTAATGCTTTGCTTAAAATACACACTAACAGCTTAACTACCTTGGTGCTGCACCTGTTTTTAACCTGAGCAGCCGGCAGCTCAGGAAGACTTAAGCTGGTAAAAGAAAACATTGTTCCTTCATTATAATGTTCTGAGAAACGAGTGATGCATTCTTCTCCTGTGTGAGCGTGTGTGTGTGTAGTCAGATATCTGAGAGTGGGTGAACATGCAGGGGCATTGGCAAGTGCAGAGTGGATGGCAGTATGAGCTCCCAGCATGACAAGCAGTATTGGCTTGCCTGCATGGATGGTGGAGCATCTGGTCTCTCCCCAGGCGCGCTATCCCACTACTGGAGCCTTCTATGTTTGTGAGGGTTTGAAGTAGCACTCTCACTAAGCTATGAATCGGCAATTTTATTTTCCATAAAGGGGGAAGGGGGGGCAACTTTGGACGAGCAGCTTGAGCTGATCCAAACCCCTTACAAAATATAATGATACAGCAGAGCTGTGGAAACACCACACAGACCACAAGTATTGTCAATGGTCTGCTTGCGTTTTCTCCTACATGTTTATGCTGCTAGTTACAGCTGCCAATAGTAAAGACAGCATTTATCAAACAGAAAACGGGTTTTATATTATTTTTCTTTTCAGTAAAGCTGGAAAAAAAAAAACATTTTCTCCTCTAGCATAGCCTTTACTAGCTAAAATCTTAACGTAAAGCCACTTTAATCTGATTTATACTGAATGTAGGAATATAGCATCCAGTAATCATGGAAAAAGCATGTTGCTCTCTACCACCAGCTGAGCATTCACAAGTTTATTTCTGGTGATAAATACAACCAACTCATTTTCAACATCAAAGGGTTAATCCTACACTGAACGGTAAATCAAGTTGGAGTTATCCATGGCAGGACTTCTGGATCACCTCGCTGGAGAAGCATAAATCTGTTTTAGGTACAGAAATTACACTAATCTAAAACAGATGCTATCACATATGTCCACAGCTATCACTGCAAAGGATTGTGATGATTGCTTGAGGCCTTTGAGTGGCAACAGGCATTTAATTTAGGAAATTCGGCTAATTAAACCAATACAGATTTAGCATTCTGCACATAAAATATACAACAAGATAAGAGCTTTCAGGTATATCCTGATTCTGTATAGAATTACATTTCTAATAGACATGTCTCCTCTTTATAGGTCACCTTCACGCACCCTAACAACTTTTATTGTCAATTTCTTCCATTGGAATTTTGCTTTGGTATAAGCATGTATAAATTAACTGCATGTGTGACTGTTGGTGTGTGACTGTTGGTGTGTGTGAGAGAGACATACAGCTCAACAAACTGTTTCTTGCTCTGGACCTTGGCCCTCTTATCCTCCTCCTCCTGCAGCTTCTTGGCCACCTGCAGGTCCTTCTGCACCAGACGGCTCTTATTGACGTTGGACGCCAAGTGGCTCTCAACTGTGGACACAAACACATATAAGCACTGCTCTTAAATCTGTGTACACACAAACTGGCTGCCTGGACCATACTGGTGATGAAGTGATGGCGAGTTTATTTACAGATCCACGCTTTCTTGATGTTTTTCTCTCTCAGGGGCAGTAGCATTGTTTAGATGGTCTGCAGAGAAGATTAACGTTGAGGATGCGGACGCTTCTGTCCCTGCTAATAAACAGAGGGCGCTCTTAGTCACTGAGAAATGAATGTTCGCAGCTGAGGTGCCATTCCAAGGTTGTGTGATGGCATGTTGTGGGCCGTAACAGATGATAAATCCTGCCTGCTGACGCACTCCTGCCACTTGGAGAGCATGGAGGGCATCACTCACTCGCTCAGCTCTCTTTCACCTGCCTATCGATCTGCTTCCAGCTATCGTGTATAAAGGACCGAATTACGTTTGGCAATTTTCTTGTGACAAGCGCCATAAAGTTTCTGCTTTCTGACTGGTGGGATTGAAAGAGGAAACTGTGAGTCACAGCTGTGGCAACTTGATAACAAGTCAAGGGGTTGACATTGATTTTGTTTGGATGACGCTGATCAATTGTTTCAGTTTACGACACCGTACAAGAAAATATTTGAAGGCAAAACTGATGTCACAGCCCAAGATAAGGCTATCATTAATCCAGTGCCACGTTTTGTATTGATTCATCTTTCAAGGCAGCAAAACAACGAAGAACATGACCGGATACTGTGATATTGGTTCATTCAACAAACTCAATGATGTCTCAGGTCATTCAGAAAAAAGGGGAGTTAGGGTGAGAAAGCAGAACCGTCTGAAGCTCAGACACGTCAGTGTGGAGCTACCCACTGAAACAGAGAAAACACTTTCCAGAGACTACGGCGCCTAGTGCTGACACAGCCATAAAGAAATAATTCCCATGGGACATTTGGATGCTTCAGTGTTCTGCATGTTCAACATTTTGAAGGAAAATGAAATCCAGCTGTAACTCTACGTTAACTTGAACTGAATGTGTTAAAAAGCCAATTCTATAGGATGGTCATCTGTCGATACGATCCAGGGGAAAAAAAAAAAGTCAACTTTGGGCAGTATTCTCCTCGGATACCTCGAGGGTCAAAGGTCAAACAAATGTTTTGCCAGCTCAGGCTGATCAGTTGGTTTAGTGACAAAGGGAGACAATCCTCAGTTATAGATCGCTAAGGCTTTAAAAGGGTAATAACAACACAAGGACAGGCCTGCCAAAACCAAATTAATCACAGCTAAAACACTGCCTAATCTGCAGTTAGGCTATGGCTGGGTGACATCTGGCCTTCTAGCTTACAAAGCATGCTGCATTCTTTACCCTTTTATGGTGACATAGAGTGACATGTTTACAGAAACTGTAAAACAACTACTATTCAAAGAAGTGGTTATGTTTCTATATCTGGGCACACTAAAAACAAAAGCTCATGAAAGAAATCTGAACATTAACTGACTAATTTCCTGCCGTCCCCTAAAGCAGTCGCCTCTTCCCGTCATTTCTTGTATGAGAAGATGTGGCGGGCTGGCAGCCATTAGCCTTTTGTGTCAGGAAGAACCTGTTATGTCTGGGTCTTTGTTTGTCAGCGTGTCCTGGAAGAATATGTCCTTTTCAAACAAACTCAGTAGAAGATAGTTTAACCCCCAGTGAGTTCCTGAGATTATTTCTACTGGAAACGCTTCAGCAGAAGAGAAAACTAAGACTCCGGCTAATTAAACACACATGTGCTTTCATAGAAGAAGCAGCCAATCTAATGACGCATGAAGGGACAAACACAGAGCTAACAAATACACTGTACATGCAAAATGATCCGCCTCAGTGCAAACATACAGTGTGTCCTATATAAAAACCTTCGTTAAGCTATTTGTGCTGTCTAACTGTAGATCCAGATCACACTGCATCCAATCACAGCCCTTGACTGATATAGCATTGTTGTGGCATTCTGCACCATTCACAATGTTAACAGTGTGGCTGAAGCGGGTTTATGTCGGCTTAATCAGGCTGCAGCCACTGACACTGCAGTTTATGCTGTTGGTCTGGACACATTTTCCAGAAGGGAGAAGAGGAGGGTGCTGGACAGCATTCGCTTTTCTCCTGCTGTGCTCGGAAAAAAACATCTTCCTTTGTTTGTTCTTTTGCAAAGTAAGCATTAAATGACCTTCTATAGGAATGGAGCAGGACAGCTTGACAAAAACACCTAGCAGTGACGTGACGGCTCTGATACAGAAACCATAACAATTGAGGTTTTTAAAGAGACTGTCTGGTAGAAAGGAACTTATCAAAGGCAGCTGAGCTTTCCTCTGGACCAAAGCAGTAACATTTAAAGCAGAAAAGAAGGGGATATCCCCATTTTTATATAAGTACTAGTAAATTGTCTCTTGAAAACAGGCAAGCTATTAGAGGACAAATCAGAAAAAAAACAAACATACTTTCTTGTTCCTGGAGGTTGTAGGCCAGGCAGTGGTCCTCCAACACGGCAAAGTCTCGGCACACTGCAGAAAGACAAAGAGACTGAAATTGAAAAAGAATACCAATACAGCCTTTTATTAAAAGTATGAAAAAGTTTCACCTCTTTCCCTTTTGAATAAAGTCATCATTTCAACAACCCAGATGTTGGTCCTCATTCACAGTTTCAGATGTTCAACATCCGGCCCATCTGTCTGCACACATGCTCAAACGGAAAAAATACTTAAAATGACCCACACCACATGACAGGTGGTGGAGTTTAATGGTTAAACTAGAATATACAAGCAGAGAATCGACTATGCAAATTAGGACAGAGTCTGTTTGTGTTATCTTATGAGCCGACTGGTTTGTTTCAGAGCAAAATGAATGAAAACCGCCAACATACTTAATTCTATGACTTTTTATAAAGTGATGTAAGAATTTGCCCTGTGAGCCCAACAACAGGATATGAGACATTTACAAACTGTACGTCTATAGTTTCTCAGATTAGAAACTAGGCTAAACAGTCTGATAAGGAGATAAGGAGACATCTTGCTTGTGGGTTGGTTATTTTCGGACTGCAAAGACACAAAGTGAAACTGAGAATGAGGAAACATCACTTGCCCTCATCCTGTAAACGCCTCAATAGAGACAGATGTTTGTCAGAAGTTATTTAGAGGTGTGAGGAACCTTAAGAAGTGAGAAGCAGGTTTATTAGTGACTGACATGCTGCTGGTTGATATCGCTGAACTGGCCGACAAACGGGCAGTACACGAGTAAAACTCTCCCCCTGGAAAAACATTTTGTGTGGGTTAGCAGAAACACATAAAAATGTATTTATATTTTGGTCATTCATTATTCAATTTCAATCATTTGATTTAAGCCCCATCCTAAAACATTACAGACAACAAATCTAGAAAATCTAACTGTTCCAACAAACCTATTTTAACGTGAGTCATATTTACTGTAGCAGAGTTTTTGACACCAACTTATCTTTTTTTATTCACTCTCTTCTCTTCACATTGCTAACACCGAGGACTAAAACTGTATGGCTTTAATTGTGATCTCACTGATCGCTATATAGAGTATGATCACATTTTTGATGATCACAAGCCTTTCCTTTAAGAATCAATATTCTTCTGCTTGTTTTCCCTCCTCACAAACACCAGCAGACTTTCCATTTACAGTTGCAATATCACAGATACTGCCAAAATGCTGTGAACATTCATTCTGGAAACAATTATGCAAACTGCTGTGGGAGGGAAGTTGTCGATACCATCGCCACACATGCATCTGAACTGTTGTGAAATGAGGCAGATAGCTTTTTGGGATCCACCGTTCTTCACATGCTGACAGTTTCCTGTGTAGGAAACTGTAGAAGCGAAGCGGACATCTAAGACCTTTCTCACAACCTCAGCTAATTATGGGTTTGTGGACATTATAGCATAGAATGTACTGTATATACCCTGTAGCATTTTGCTTCTAGGGTTCAGTCGTCATGGATCTGACTGGCCTCTGTTTTGCATATACTGTCCCACAGTCGGAAAATGTTTTGTTCAGCAGCAGAACTCACGTAAACATCATTGCTTCAAATACAGAAGAATTAAATGAAGGCATGATTTCTTCTAGGATGTAGTCATACACCGCTTTGCTCAGTGACCAAAATAAAGAGTCGATTACTGACTCAGACTGTTTCTTTTACTTACTCTTGTTTAAGAGTATTCAAACCATACCATACATCATTTCATCATCAAAGTCATATAAATCCTTTCTTTGACATTAATCTTATACTTAAAGCTCTTTTCCTCCCAGGTTTCATCACAGAGCCTAGCCACACTCAATAACCTCACATCACCAGGCTCACAGCCCAAACATTACTTCATCCACATAAAAAAATTAATAACCAGCTACGGTCTGTGTTAGTGTGCATTAAAGATCACACTGAGAAAAAAACAGATTATCGGCCAATATTATCCACAAGCACAAGAATGCCTGGGACTCAAACAAATGCACAGACGAGCGGTCCAGATTGTCTGGTCGTATTAGATAGCACAAGACTGTGTGAATGGTTGGGCTGAAACAGATGCTGTGAAGAGAGGGCAAGACCTTGGCCACAATCCCCTCCACCTCCTCAAAGCAGTATGGGATTTGATTAACACGGACCATTTTTCAACCATATGCTTAATCTTCTTAGCCAAGAAACCTGAGATTAATTCTGGCTGGTCGAGCTGTATACGTGAGACATTTTAACCACTGTTACGATTTGGTGTTGCGTGACAGTTCCTTGAAAAACGCACCATCTAGCTCTTCAGAACATCATAAAGCAACAAGTGACAGGCAGATTACAGCTCCGAGGCCGAGATTTAAGTTCTCCCGCCATCATTTGATTGCTTTGAGCTTGACTACACAATGCACAAGCCTATAAGGGTCAGGTGTTTGTGCTTCATGTGTGCAGTTAAAGCGGTGTGCAACAAAAGCAGATGAGGGATGAAACTGAAACTTTTCCAGCAGCTCTATCAGTCTTTCGCCACTGCAGACCAGCCAAGTAGCGGGAATGCACGTTCCTTCTTCTTCTCTCTCTGACCAGAATACCAAGCATCCTGCTGAGCAGCTGCATCCCTCCCCTCCAAAATCTGCTCCAGAGCATAAAAGACCCTCTTCTACACCGGTTTTTAGCCTTTTTAATACATCAATAACAGTGGTTGACACAGTTTTGGGTGTATATAAAAGTTATGAGGGAAGTGGCTGGTATTGCATTTTTCTTTTCTCTTCTTTCTTACTGCTTACAAAGTCTTTGAGGCTAAGGTTTCAAAGCAGTGACTGGCAGTCAAGACACATGCAAAGTTAAACCAGATATGACAAACTTGAGAATAAAACAGAAGAGAGCATAGGTCACTTTCAAATCACTGTCTACGTAGCTTTCATCAGAACGACAAATGCATCTTGAACTACATAGCTCACAGCAGATAAACACCTCCATGTGATCAGCACTGGACTCCTACACTGCACTGGCCCACAGTAGTGTCGTGCCAGATTGTGTACATCCCATTAGCCCACAAAGCTTTTTACCACAACAGTGAGATAAACATGGAGAGGAACCGAATGAACCAACCTGCTAGAAGAACAATTCTCCTTCTAGCAATGAATGAAAACACATTCGAACAAAAGAAACCTGGCACGACGCCAGCACCCAGGCTAAGAGGTCTTATAATCAGTGCTGGCCACCTGAATCCTGACGTGCTAGCACCACCTAGCAAGCCGCGCTAACAACCATAACAGAGACACCTGTGTTCACTCGGCTAACGTTAGCCTCGCTGCTGTCACCTAGCTAGCTGTACACCTGTGATGCAAAACATGTTACCAAGCTCGCTTAACATTTAGCCGGGAAATGTGTAATGGACGTTACCCTCTTTCACTCCAGGTAGTTTATTCTTGTCGATGCTAACGTTACATTCAGCCATGTTGTCACCGATAATAAGTCACCCAAAAAAAAAAAAAAAAACACGTTGACGTTGAATTACACTTCCGCGTTTCTTCCGAAGGTTAACCGCAGGCAGATTGATCGCCTTTCCTCGTACAGCCGATTGATGGTTCAGGTGCTGGACGGCCTTTTTTGATTAGTTTCGGTCGCCACCCTCCCTCGATACGTCTCTGCTGTAATTGCCTTGCAGCTACTCTGCTGAAGCTAGCGTGTCACGGTTTCTACGAGCGTCCCTCCCTCTGATCTCCCCCGCAGCCCGCCAAGCCACAGCAGGTACCACACAACTTCCGCTTACACGTTTCAAAATAAAAGCTTGTAACGGTTGTAAAAATCCTGATCGTAGACTTCATCACATAATATTTTGTCCAAATGTCCCCTGCAACTTTAAACAGTTAGTACTTATCCTACAGATAAATAATCTCACGTGAAATAACCATTTTACAATTTTAATATTTAGTGCTATTAAGGCTAGCTGTTCTGGGGATCAGCTGAGTATTTTATTGTTTTTTTTGTATATTGTATATTTACATTTAGGGCATTTAGCAGACACTTTTGACCAATCGATTTACAGTAATTCATACATACATTCATACACTGATGGCGGTGGCTGCCATGCGAGGTGCCGACCAGCACATCAGGAGCAGTTTGGGGTTCAGTATCTTGCCCAAGGACATTAGGAACGACTGTGGCCATATGTATATATTTCTTTATTGTTTCTATATCTGCCCTTGTATTTTGATCTTATTGTGTACATGAATTGCTGTCACTGGCAACTGGACTTGTTTCAGTATAACCTCTCATCCAAGAGGCTTCTTCAGTTCTAACTAACTGGAAGAGATGTCCACTTACATCTGAAGGAGAACACAAGTGACAAAAGTCAAGCTTTTACACTTAATACACAAATCCATACTTATTTACTTATATACTTAATCTCAGGCCAGCTGACAATCTTGCCTGGGCCCGGGACGAGATAATCTTAGATGGGCCCCCCGTGCCCAGATCTCTCCCCTTCCCTTTCTCTTCCTCTCCTGTTCCTCTGTTCTCGCTGAAATTAAATGTGTGATCAGTTATAATAGTTGTTCAATTTTTAATTAGTTTTTATTTTAATTTTGTTTTTATTTTTTTTTATTTCAGTTTAGTTTTTAATTAGTTTAAGTGATTTAAGTAGTTTAAATTCAGTTTATATCTAGGAATGTAATTTTAGTTAACTATAATAACCCTCGTGCGCGCGCACGCGCACGCGCGCACACACACACACACACACACACACACACACACACACACACACTCAGTGTGCCCAATCTGAAGGTCCTCTGGCAGAACTATACATCGATAAGGTCCGACCGCGCTGTTGGCAAAATGCCACTTACGTTCCTGATACTTCAGACAGAAGAACACACGGAGCTGACTGTGAATCTCACCAACGCATTTCCTCAAAACAAAAAGGCGATGACGGAAGCGGCAAATGAACGTACATACCTAACTACATGTAATTTAAGACCTATACGCAAAGTATGGCCGTATTTAAGACTTTTTAAGACTCCGTGGAAACCCTGTCTCTCTGTCACCGACAGCCTGACTCCGTCCCTCCCGCATCACTCTCTCTGTCACCTGACTGCAGCTGGAGCTCTCTCCTCTCTCTCTCATCCTCTGACGGAGCTAACAAATTCATCTTTCTGTCAAAGATAACGTGTGGTGTTAAGCTTCTATACAAGCTAATGGACGATAACATTAGAGCTGGGCTGTTAGGTTTGTTTTGATCAGTGGCCAAACCATTTTTGGGTTTGGGGGGGGGGGGATCTCGACCACTATTTCAAGGAAAATTAGGAAGAAAACAATGAAAATGCTTTTATGTAACTCAAATATTACATATTTTTTTCCCCACAAATAGGCCTATTTACATTTTTTTTTTTTTTAATGATTCCCTAATTTAATGAGGGCCCCGTTCTGGGCCCCCCCTCTACCCTGGGCCCGGGACAACAAACCCGTTTGTCCCCCCCTATCGGCGGGCGTGCTTAATCTATCTAAAGAGGTACATCAGCAGCAATGCTCTCAACTGTAATTTAAGTTTGAAGACTGAATGATCCCACTTCCGGCATGAGTCTAGCTCCATGTGGTCGACTTGACGCAACTCCCTCTGCGAGGTTCAGTGACTGGAGACAGACTGCAGCTGCAGCTTACAAGAGGGCTTCGGTGTGAAGCAGAAGGGAACGCACCTCCGTGGGCCAAAACTACGGTCTGATGGATGATGATGGCTCGAGGCGGTGCATGCGGACAATATGCGGGATGAAATTTCAGAACAGACGGAGTGGACTGACCGCACGCGCTAGTTTGTTTGAATGAAGATGACACACATTGAGCTCTACAAACATTACAACCTTTGTCTGTGCTCTCTTTCTCATTTACACAAACACACACACACACACACACACACACACACACACACACACACACACACACACACACACACACACACACGTGTCATGTGACCAAAACAGCAGCTGGTATTCTCATTACCTATATGTTAATGTGTTTGCTCCCTCTAGTGTTCGACATTTTAACGTGCAGGACTGTAACCCAGCACACATGTGCCAGCCTTCTTTAATGAATGCATACATAAATTATAATGAGTTGGTATCAGGGGTCCATTCACTGGCCAGTCAATAGCAACATTAATAGATGGGATTAACTGCTAAATTAGTCCCAGTGTTTATTGTCCGGTTGGATATTATGGTCCTGAGCTCTTTCATTAGTGATGCAGGAGACTGACTGGGAGCAGAAACAGGATTAGTGACTGCAGGGCCTTGGCTGAGGCATCACACACATTTCTTACATTAATAGAAACTCAGAACTGGCTCAATTGTCGGCAAAACGCTTTGAACTATTGCTGTATCCTTTAGGCTTCTTAAGGGCTTAGGCTTCACTTAAGGCCTCGGTGCATACAGCTGACATTTACTTGTTATGGACAATTAGAAAATACATCTCCTGTGTTGTCGTTGTTTCAGGTGCCTCGTCAATATATTTAATTTTACTTTACAGGAATGTAACTGCATATTTGTGGACACTCCCCTAGGCTCTTTCATGTTATTCCACATTGCTAAGTCTTCGATCGGGTTGTGTATTCAAAAGCTGAATGACAAAAGTGATGGATTCATGAAAGGCTCCTGGATTCGAGGCTTCCAGACGTCACCGGGCTCCTAAGTTAAGTCTGAAGGGGTGCATGGTGGCCCTTCTTACAAGACCCTCACATGCCAAATCCAGTAGTTGCCAGCCAGCTCATTTCCCTAAAACTGCACAAGCACAATGGCTGCTCCTCTGGCAGAGGTATGAGATGTGATTTCCTTGATGCACAAAATAGACCACAGTGACTGAGGAGGTGTTGGCTAGTTGTTGGCTCGGCCGCAGTGATTGATGTTCCCTCAGTTCCAAATCAGACCCCAAGCCAAGATTGAGGAGCTCATCTCCGGCTACGATGCACTTAGAGGCTGAATCAATTTACTTCACCCAGACCAACACACTCCTGTGTGTCTATTTACAGAAGCAATTAATGTAAAAGAAAAAGACCTGCAAGTGCCAAGAAGAACATCTGATTCTGGTCTCTCAAAACCAACAGGCTGATTTATAACTTCCTCTCTCGGTTTGATTTGCGGCTGTCAGAGTGATGTAGTGTTACCGGCCTCGCCTACAACGTCATATCCCCGTATTTCATTCAGACGCCCTATGGTCCACGTGTAAAGGTGGCCTATTGATGAAAACCGCGACGTGTGGTTATTGATTTAGTACACAAGAGGCTGACTGGCCCCTCCTCCTGGCCCCTGGAAGGATAAATATATTGACGGGATGGACCCAAGGCAGTGGATTGCTCGCCTTGCTTGAGGGAGAGTTCGGACCTAGCTTGGGACCATACAACGAGTATGATGGATAGGGTTACAGTTGTGAACTTCTGCTTAGGACTCCTGAGTTTGTTACTACTGCAGGGAGTGCTAAACGTGGAGGGAAGGAGCATATTTAACCCTGGTAAGTGTGCAAAAAGTGTATTATTTATGCTGCTGGGTCTGTTGCATGCAACACCCCTGAAACTGGTGCCATCACTTGTTCAAGGGTTAACAGATTAAGAGATGATGCATGACTATGTCATTTTCTGTTCATGTTTTGTGATGCTTGCGGTGCCTAAAGTTGCATTTTTATGTTTGCTTTGTGTTTGCAGGAAACAGTGTCTTTAATCTAAAAGAAGACACAGATGCCCAGAGCAAGATTCTAGCACTGTTACTCCACAAGAGCTTAGCTCCTGTTGAAAAGGACGATCCTCAAGGTGAGAGATGAAAACATGAAAATAGTGAAACTAATATAAATGAAACAAATTCTTGCTGTGATGCTGGTTTGGTTGTCTTGTCTGCAGGTGTCGAGCTGGCCAATAAGTTAGCTGAATTAGAAGAGGTAAGGAAGCAACTTTGGGGGCAAAAAAATGTGGGTTAGGTTAAAAAACCTGTAAAGATTTACAACAACGTATAACTCGGATGTTGGCATCTTGTATACATTTCTGTCTCCTGAATTGATGGCACACCAATAGTGCGATGGCGTCTACATGTTTAATCTCGTGTGTCTGCTTGTAGCTGCGGGCGCTCAGAGAGGACCTACAGCTGGAGAGGGAGATCACAGCCAATCTGGCAGAAGGCAAATCCATAACTAGGAAGAGGGGTGAACGTGAGTTAACTTTGATTATGCGTATCATTTGCAGCATTAATATCCTGCGTGTAAGGTGTCACTCTACAAGTCTTTATCTCCTCTCCTGCAGCTTGCTTCTGGAAGTACTGTGTCTGATGCCAGGGGAGGAGGAGCACTGTGAAAATCTTGCTGCAAAGCCCAACATAGCCTTAAGACTCCACACACCAGTAATATAATCACACTGTATTTATCCCAGCAATATAGAGTTGTTCCGTGATCGAAGTCATCAGTAAATGTTTCCACTGCACCGAGGTGCTTGCTGTACATCTTTAACCTGTAAATAATCAGCCACTCACTGGAAATACTTGAGGGTCTCATGTGACAAAATGTACTTGACTGCAAAGACATATTATGATTTTTAGCAGGGATTTATTTATTTTTTTTGCCTACTGCTTGTTTATGTCGCTCTCTTGTGGCAAAATTGGGCACAACATTTTTTTGTACCACTGCCAACAAACATCACGTCTGTCACTGCTGCTCATTTTACAATATAAATAAAATGATTATGTGAATCTCTACTATTTGTTTTGCTTTTGTCTTCTGATTATTTAACCATTTTTATATACAAGTGTGTTTCTTGCTATCTAGGGTCCTATGTCTATTGTTTTATATTTAGCTGTATGGTAAACTAGGTATTTTCAAGTTAAATTGAAGTTAAAATGAAAGATGAATGATAATGATAATATCAAGCAGTAGAAGTAGGCACCTCAGAGAAGGAATTTTGCACCTCTGCGGTGACAGGTGAATTACTGTGCAATGGAGTTTATTTGGCTGGGTCTTTAGAAAGAGGGGTGACAAAGCTGAGTCACAGGCTGAGTCTAAACAATAGGACAGCTGTTCTGAAAATATATGAATCACACAGAGCATGATGAACACGGGAGGTTTCAGGGAAACCAGACTGCATGTGACGCAGAGCTGCGTTTACAGTCAGATCAAAAGAAAGTGTTGACTTTTGCTTTCAGTACTCTGCACTGGGTACTTTGGACCCAGTCCAAATGCTTTGGACTGGATGTTTTCAGAGCTTAGACATGCACTTCCATACAGACAACAAAAGCCACATGCACATGGGATAAACCTCGCACAAATATCCACACCATAACACATTTATGTCAAATACTTTATATAACAACATTTTGATCAGGGAGTGCTTCAAGAGTTAATGTCCAAATTTTCCTTAAACTTTGAAAGGAAAGACACAAAGAAGCTGCTACGTGGTACAATCAGCTGCTTCATGGTGGTCCATCACATCTGGGCGTTCAACATTAACATTTTTGCATTTTGTGTTTTAAAACCATGAAATCAAAATAATTCATATTTCCTTATTTGTTTTGGCACCCTATCTGCTATCATGTTGCAAGATAAGAGCTAGCCCAATTGATAGTAGGAAATTTAGCCTACTCTTTGAGATACAGTCATTTTTGCCTCTCCATTTAGGGGGGTTAAGCTGACTCAACATCCACAAAGTGTTGTACAAATATGGCTAATATGGATATTCTGTGAACCTGTTAGAAATCAGGAGGAATCTGTCATCACTTCCTCGTACTCAGTTAGAGGTGAAATTATAAACACTAATAGAACACTTTCTCTGCCTGTCTGACACATACAAGTTCAGAGGTGTCAAATCTATTTAAAAGTGATAGCTGTACTAATTTTGTTTCATAGTGGTCAGCCGACAAGTTAATACAGTTATCCTTCTTCTCACTCACACTGCAGGCATCAGACACAAACAGCCTAACTGACTCGACAGAGGAGTGGGTTTTTATCTGTTTCAGTTCAGTCCACAAACTGGAGCGCAGTCAGACCATCCTGTCAAGATTAGTCCAAAGGAAATGAACCAGCATCCTCTCTGTCACTCATCTGTCAAACATACAGCACCCAATAAGATTTTTCGACATGTCAAGCGTTCAAGTACAGTTTTTCTAAACAGCCCCAGACGAGAAATAAAAACTAAAAAAAAAAAGTTTTAGTCAAACCAAATAAAAGGCAAGTAAATGATTAAAAGATGGTGTACCAAGACAACAAGTGGGACTGTGATCCTACTGTAAAATTACAACAGCTCCAGTATCAACATATCTTGTTGAGATCAGGGGTTAAAGGGAAAGTTCTCCCAAAAATATGAGTTCAGTTATTATCTAGCAAGCCCCATCCTGAAGGAAAGTTGGGTGAAGTTTAATAGTCCACAAAAGATTTCCACAAACCAACTGAAGCAGATGAGGGCCTGTTTTTAAATGTAAAAAATAACAACTGGACGCCCCATAAAAATAGTTCCACACAGCTTGTCTGGCGTGATCCAGGTTTCTAGAAGCCCTGAGATCTGCTTTGATCCTGCACCCACTTCAGACAAGATGTGTGCTAACATTTTTAACTCAGTAGCTACAGAGAGGGTTTAAGATTTTAAAAAGTTTAAATAATTTCCTTTCAAATCATTTTGACTAGGCTTCTGGAGACTTATATTATCCTAGATAATCTTTTTTTTTGGTCGTTTCCAGGGACTTCCCCTCGGCATGGAGGTGAGTAGTTCACTTTTGGTCGAACTGTTCCTTTAAGGTCAATGGTTGGGCATCCTGAAGGAGGGTTTTTGGCTGTACATTTCTGAGCGGAGGGCAGGGTCACTTGATAGACAGGGTGCCCTGCTCTGAAAGACAGACACTGAGAGAGGAGCAGCACAAAGACACAGTACTAAAGTCAAACGGACAATGATGGATTTTTATTTCAGAGGTTGGTAAAATATTTAGTTTTTTACCTTGAGTCATACTTAGTCTTTGCTGTTGTTCAAGTGTAGAAAAAAAAATCTAAGACTTATTTTAAGGTATACATTAGATTCTTATTAGGATGCATATTAGCAGCATATTAGCTCTTTATTAGTCATTATAAATCACTTATTAATGCCTTATTCTACATCTATTAAACCACAGACTGAACAAAACATATTAAGATCATAATCAATATATAACACCTTCATTACTTACCAATACGCAGCCTGACTAGGATGTCTTTTAAGGAAAACTGACATAATAGCTGTAGAATAAATGCTTTATAATGACTAATAAAATAAATGCATGCTAATGAGCAACAGGTTAATGGTGAATATTTACTCTTAATATAAAGAGGCACATACAATATATGTAACAAATATCATTTTTATTATTATTGTTTGAGAACTAATGGTGTCAAGAATTGAATTCCAGTTGTGCATTAAAACCTGATTTGATAAAATGCTTAAAGATACATTTGGATAGACAGTGAAGTATTACCACTACACGCTGCTTTATGGGATGATATTAGTAAGACATAATTTCAGATTTGATCTCGTGTCAAAATGTGTTTTTATGTCAAATGTGCAGGCACCTCGTGGATGATACTCCTCCTCTTCACACTGCCACACCTCATCTGCAATGACGTCTGCCCCAGCAGCTGCATTTGTGTAAGAGGTGGTGTTCACTGTGTCGGCTACACGCTCACAGATATACCAAAGCACCTGCCTCTCCACACGTACCTGCTGCAGCTAGATAAGACAAACATGCGTGTCATAAACGAGCGGAGCCTGGCAGACCTGGACCTCATGCTACGTTTCAGTCTGACTCACAGCCATCTGCGCACTATCCATCCCAGGGCCTTCCACGTCGCTCAACAGCTCAAGTCTGTCAAGCTGTCGTACAATGATCTCTTTACCCTTCCTGCTCGGGTTTTCACTCCACTGACCATTCTGGAACAGCTGCATTTAAATGGGAACCAGTTCGAGACCTTAGCTCCGGACATGTTGGAAGGACTTGTTGAGTTGCTCGATCTGGACCTGAGCCGGAACAAACTGGGTAATCTTCCTTCAGATATTTTTGACGGACTGACCAAACTCAACTTTCTGAACCTTGGCAGGAACTCTATAAAGAAGCTTCCTCCTACCATCTTTCACTCCTTGACTGAACTTCAGCACCTCCTGATCTATAACAATGAGCTGGAGGTGCTAGAAACTGGGATATTTGATCGACTTGTCAACCTTGAGGAGCTAAAACTGCACCATAACCAGATCACCAGCCTTCCTCCTCAGATGTTCTGGTCCCTAAAGAACCTGAAGATCCTCACCTTGTCCTCCAACCGACTGAAGGCAATCCCTGACAAGACCTTCTACAACATGCCCTTGATGACAAAGCTTACCATTTACAACAACCCCCTATTATCTCTACCTGACCAGCTGATGGGTCACATGCCTGACATTAATGAATTTTATCTGTATGCCACCAACCTCACCACTGTTCCTGGAAATTTGTTCGCTAACATGTCCGGACTCTTGACCCTTAACTTCCATTTAAACGACTGGCTATCTGAGTTGCCTTCAGACCTCTTCTGCTGCCTTCCCAAACTCCATAAGCTGTCACTGAAATCCAACAACCTCGTTTACCTGCATCCTCAGCTTTTCTCCAGGCTAACCACACTGGGCATACTGCTTCTTAATGACAATAAGCTGCAGAGCCTTCCAGGAAACATCTTTCAGGGCCTTGGGCAGGTTCTGACGATTGATTTGCATCACAACTACCTCAAGACTCTACCAGGAGATATCTTCTTGTCAAATAAAGTTTTGAGGAATCTTACTCTGAGTGGCAACCCCTGGGACTGCACCTGTAGTATCAGAGGTTTTGCAAAATGGATAAGACAGAATGAGCGTGCGGTTCTTGACAGAGACGATGTGCTGTGTCATAGTCCAGTGTACCAACTGCTGCGTACCGTTGGCTCACTGTCTGATGGCGAGTTCAACTTTTGCAATGCTAAAGCGCCCGCGACTTATTTTCCAACGCAGAAATACCTGCCTGAGCCAACAATGACAACGTTCCACACAAGTTCAACCACTGGACTAAAATCCACTGCTGCTTTAACAACCACACCACCCACAACGACACCAGCCCCCACTCAAGGAGCCACCCAACAAGCCACCACCCCCATTACCACCATCCCAACAACAACAACAACAAAGAAAACTCACATCATCAGTCTGCCTCACAAATCAGCCACTTTCCATGACACGTTGGTTATTGAGCAAGGACCCGACTTTGTTCACCACAACCTCCACAATGGATGGGTCTATGTGTGGTTTCTGCCTTCGGATACGTCCTCGACTGGGTTCCTCATGTTTTGTCACATCTTTCTCGTGGCAACAGGCTTGTTCCTCATTCTTACTGCCATGTATAGCATGTATTGCCTCAGCAGGGCCATGTATGAGCTAAAGGCAGAGTCTGCAAGTACTCCAGAGTAAGACAACATGTTATCAGGCCGAGTGCACAGGAGACCAAGATAAACTCTTCCCAAAGTTGCAGTCTCTTAGTTATTATCTTCTAGAGTTACTTTAGGTCAGTCAGTCTCGGAATATGGGACAAAAAATATTTTGAGAGAATTTAAAGATGAAGATTGATACCAAAACTTTATTGCAATTGTAATAGTTAATAGTTAGTTATTAGCTGTACAGTATACAGTGTGGAAGCTTCTAACACTGAGCTACGCAGATGTGATTTACTGATTTTTGCCATTGTCTTTGTTTGTTCATAATCTTATATAATTAATGTTAGTCTAACTTAGCTTAATGAGTTGATTAATCAGTTAATGATTAGAAGAAAATAGATAAGCGACTGAAACACAGAATAGGAAGGCTGTGTAAAATGTAAATTAAAACCGGATGCAAGGATTTTTAGATCCTTTTTTTTTGGACCAATATTCAGTTGATTACAGAACTAGGACGATACATTCAACATTAAAACTGATCAACTTTAACATTATTTTGAAATACACACTCATTCTGGTTTTGATGCCTGCAACATGCTAAATTAGAAGAGCAACAGTGTTCAAGTCACTCTGGAATTGGGTTGTCATTAAGCAACTATCTTAAGAATTTTTCTGGGGATAAGGCCAAACAGTTGCCGGCTCCAGCTTCTCCAATGTGAGACTTGCTGCTTTTCTCTGTCTTATATGACAGTAAATCTTCAGGTTTTGGACTGTTAGGCGTACAAGTTAAGCAGTCTGAAGATAAAACATTGGGTTCTAGAAAATCTGTTTTTCTTTACTTTTTGACATATCATGGACCAAACAGTTAATCAGTTAATCAGGAAATGATCTATTTAATCAATGATACAAAATTACCAGTGCTATAATAATGTCAGTTGCAGCCTGAGATATACGTTTTTAAGTCAATATGTATAAAAAAAATCTGCTATCTCATTGTCTTACGTTTAGTACAAATACTAATCTCTGATCTCTCAGTTTTCCATACTGTATTCGTCTGCCCACCAGTCTACTCAAGCAAATGTTCAATAATGTGTAAAATGTGCCTTGTCTCTGAGAAATAAAATAAAATAAATCTGCTTTTCTCTTACGACAGCAAAACTTACAAAGTACAATGTTACTCTTCATGAAGCAAAGTTAAGCCAATGACATCCATAGAAATCACAGGTGATTTGCTTCTCTCTAGTGGTGAAAGCATCAAACTGCTTTAAGAGACACAACAACCTAAAAACACTGAAACTTTGGAGCTGTTTGACAATACATTTTATGTATAAATCACGTTGAGTGCAGATGTACTTCTGTAATTTACCATGTTGATAAAAGTCAAGCCTGTTTCTCTGAAGATTTAAATGTAAAAATGCCTTCAAGCTCTGTCATGATGAGGTTTTTGCTGCCTCTCCCATCAGTAATTACACGGCTATTCCCATCCATCAGATGTTATCTGTTTGCCTCTAATCAAGGCCATGTGTTACACTGTAGTAATAAGAACATTATCAATATCATAATAAAGATGGTTTAAGGACTGTACAGTCAGGGATATTTGAATCTGCTGGTCTCATTCTTTACTTCTCTCTGAAATGTAGTCATAAATCTTAGAAATGTAGTCATCAAAGTATATTTCCGAAACCCCACTATTATGCAGTCTGGTTCATCCTTGCAGATTCTCTCTCTCTCTCTCTCTCTCTCTCTCTCTCTCTCTCTCTCTCTCTCTCTATATATATATATATATATATATATATATATATATATATATATACATATATGTACCAATAAATCAATGTCTACCCATATTTGTGTGCCATCTCACAATCTTGTGCCAGAACATAATTCACCTCTTATATCGTTTTCTTATGAGGACAACTCATCCTGGAACGGAAATGGGGGAGACAAGTGAATTCCCAAAATGAATCACATCTTGGAAATTGGGAAAATTATACCATCATCTCTGTAACAGCCTTCAAAACAGGAAGCTCTGATTAAGTCATCTGTCAGTATTCAGTTGGTCAGAGCACTAGATAACATTTGTGAGGACAATTTCACAAGTTTCTGTTGAGAAACAAAACCACATTAATTCCCTTTTTGAAAGTGTTCCATGGTCACTTGCAACATAACAACATTTACAGTATAGATGGATGCCCTCACTAAAGTTTGAATGTTTTTACACAAGAACTTTGGAGAGTTTTATTTATGAGGCTCACATTTTAAACCCCGTATTCTGATAATTACACATTGGACTACTAACACAAATGTTACATTGTTCGCCGGAGACAAAAAATAAAAGAAGACTGCTGATCAAAAAAGCTTTCAAAGCGTTTAAACCTTTGCAAAATGACAGCGGATGCCACAAATTCCACTAGAAGTGATCGGACTTTAACACAAACAGCAAACAAAGGAGGATGAATTGGTGAACGGCACCCAAGTTCATTGCTATGACAACGGAAGATTAGGCCTTTCCAGTACGCTGAGCTAACACAACAGTGGGTGCTCCCACACACACACACACACACACACACACACACACATACACACACACACACATACACAGTGTGGGTGTGGGGAGATGGAATCATACAGCAGGGGTCACAAACCGGATTCAGCCACAGTGAAAGCAAGTGGAAAAATTGAGAAAAGCATTTAAACTTTCTTTGTCCGTGATGAACTTATTCTAACCTGCTCTTCACGTGGATTTTCCTCAGCACATTTGTAACTCAGTTCCCAGCAGATTCCTGGCTGCAGGGTAGAGAGATAAGCCTCTTACCGTAAGTCTAATAATTAACTGTTAGATGGCATTCTGAAATTAGCACAATAAAGTTTTAGCATTTAGCTCAAAACAGCCACAATAACATCACTGCAATGTGTTTCTCTTCGGTCGTTTTAAAGGGGCTTAGTTGACATGTTTTGTTGTGTCCAATTTAGCTATGTAGACGACAGTCGTGTCAGTCTAGTGCCAATTCACCCTCAATCTCAAACACTACTAAAGCTGATTTAATGACTTCTAGCTGATGTAGAAGGGAGTGTTGTTATTTGTTTGTGTCTATTTTTCCTCAAAGAACAACAAATAAAGTCTGGTCGCACTTTATTTTACAGTACGTTAATAAAACATAACGGGCCGTTCTTATTATCAAATTAGATAAAACAACACGCCAATAAGACGTAACAAGCTTTACATTGTATCAAATTAGACAAAACAACACGCCAATAAGACGTAACAAGCTTTACTTTGTATAAAAATTAGACAAAACAAGACGCTAATAAGACGTAGCAAGCTTTACTTTGTATCAAATTACACAAAACAAGACGCTAATAATAGGTAACAACCCGTACTTTGTGTCAATTTAGACAACTACAAATAACGTAATCTTAATTAGACAGTAAATAAGAGAATTATGCCGTAATTAGACACCTTTTAGCCTGCCCAAATTGTGCTGTAATCAGAAACTGCATATACAGTCGTATTACTTAAAATCTAGGCTATTATACTTAGACACTTTTATACCAAATTACACTGTAATCACAAACCGAACCAGAGATCCCAATACACTATTAACCACCATTTTACAAGAACCTCATCTAATTAGAAATCAAACAAAATGTAGTATCAGATACAAAATAAGCTAGTTAGACGCCACTCCCCCTCATTAACAAATTATGTACTTATGAATGTACATATTATATTGGACACAGCCATTGTAATAGTCTGACAAAACACACAGAGTTCAGAAGAAAATATATTTATTTGAGTTTTATTTAACATAGTTTCAATTTCTTACAGAGTCATTTATTGATCATTAGAAGAAAACAGTACCTTAACTAAAGTCAAACCATATAGGTTCACATCTGGTCGCTACTACACACGTCCCTGGTAACCTGGATGTTCTCTGGAGTCTTGTGGAGTTTGTAGGTGGCTTCCTCGACATTCTACTCCAATAGTTAAGACATCAAACATTTAAAGCCACGTCACTTTCCAACCCCAGTGACATTTGACCAGCTATTGAAGCTGCCAGGACATTGCATCTTTATTTCCCACTGTTAAACCCTTACTAAAGTCTTATTATACTTACTTACAGGGTAATTAGTGGCACATAACAACAGAACTGTACTGTAAAATGAAGCGAAGACGTACTGACTGTTGGACCCTTATCGCAGTCTTATTAGGTCTACTTAGGAGGTAATTAGTGGCACATAACAACAGAACTGTACTGTAAAATGAAGCGAAGACGTGCTCACTGTTGGACCTTTATTGCAGTCTTATTAGGTCTACTTAGGAGGTAATTAGTGGAGCATAACAACAGAACTGTACTGTAAAATGAAGCGAAGACGTGCTCACTGTTGGACCCTTATTGCAGTCTTATTAGGTCTACTTAGGAGTAGTTACTGGCACATAACAACAGAACTGTACTGTAAAATGAAGCGAAGACGTGCTCACTGTTGGACCCTTATTGCAGTCTTATTAGGTCTACTTAGGAGTAATTACTGGCACACAACAACAGAACTGTACTGTAAAATGAAGCGAAGACGTGCTCACTGTTGGACCCTTATTTCAGTCTTATTAGGTCTACTTAGGAGGTAATTAGTGGCACATAACAACAGAACTGTACTGTAAAATAAAGTGGTTCCGCTAACTGTTAGACCCTTTCAGACTTTCTTAGAGGGTCGCTTTTCTGACCCTTGTGGACGGCCTCCAGTGCTTCAGAGCCCTGCTAGAACAGGGCTAAAGGGCGCTATGTGGCTCACGATGCGTCACTGTGGCCGACTCTTCACACAGGGCCCTGGGACCTCCACAGCTGCTTGTAGCCGAACTGGAAAGTCCTGGAAGTCCTTCTCTGCAGGTCTGCTGAGCTATTGAAGCTTTCAGAAAAACAACGTTATCTCCTAAATTTATGAACATGTTGCACACTTGCACAATGATGACAGTGTCCGTCCAAGTGCCAGTGTCTTCATTTCACAGGAAAATACTGCGAGTACTGCAAATACAACAAAAAAACAGTCTTGTGTGAATACAAGGCTCTCCATGTTGCTATCTTGACTGTCTACGCTTCCGACTGAGCTTAGCTTCCTTGTTAACCAGATTAAAGCCAAAATAATATAAAAATAGCTATTACTGTCTTCATATTAAATTGATTAAATTAATGCTTGATACACAAGATGACATGTACAGCCTACTCATACCCCAAACAAACAAACTCCCATGTTTGCTTACATACACCCACTTAATTTGTTATTTATTCATTTATTTATTACTTTGTTATTATGATGGCCACTGAACACGATGTTTATGTGTACCAAATGAACTGCTCATATAAACTGCAGAACATTATGTGTTAAGTTGCACTGAACACCTTATTGTATGTGCAACACCTCTTATAACTGCTTCAATCTGTGGCTTCGTGTCAACAAATTCCAAAACTCAACATTTATATGCATGAGAACAATACAACAGGACGGTGAGGTCACCAACATTACGGCGCGACGCCATTTAGCCTCGTTTAAGCTCATAGGAGGCTCTCAGTCTTAAGCGAGCGCACTCCACATGCTGATGTTAGCAGCTAAGGCTAGCAACTGTTAGCGGCCTTATTTCTTGACATTCGTAACGCTGTAGACATAGCAACCTAACATACTAACTTAAACGTAAGTGAACAGGGAGCCTGTGCGCTTATCTCACCTGCAACTACAACAAAATGCAGTCTTGTGTGAGTTCAGGCTGCCCATGGTGCCGTCTTCACTGTCCTGTGCTTCGCAACTGAGCTTACTTCTTCCTCGTTTGCAAGGATTGCAGCGCCAGTCACTCGCCTTGAAAAACCTATACTGACACCTATTGGCGAAAGTGGATGTTGCCACAGTAGGACACATCTGGGGGAGCGTAGCTTTGTAATTAATGATAATAATAATAGTAATAATATCATATATAATAATAATAATAATAATAATAATAATAATAATATTAACTTTGAACATGATCACTTTATCAATTTGTGATGTAAAATGAATAACAAAATGCAAACAAGACTTCTAACCCTTTTTCTAAAAGTGTCTGTATTTTAATTCAGAATAGTTTTCATTTAAATTACACAAAACACAAAGAATATATGATAAGTTTTACCTATTTGGGCCATAAGTGGTCATATTGACCGCACATCACTTCACAGGGTTTGCTGCTTTCTTTGTCTCTCTTGTCTCTAACTGTGTCAGCGGTCTCCAGCTGCGCTTCTCTGCGAATTTACTTGTAAGTTGATTATTATATAGCCTAGTTGTATTATATCGCCTGTTTGGCACCATGAGCAAGCAAACACGGGAGTTCCCCCTTCATGAAACAGCAAGCTGTTCAACACTCAAGTGTGGTGAAGTGGTGATGCGACTCTGACTGTGTACCAGGGAAATCCGAGGAAGAATGTCTGCATCCTGAGCACCGTGCACACATGTGTGGGCACCTTTAGTGGGGCGACGGCAAAGCCAGAGTCTGTGGTGTACTACAACAACACGAAGCACGGCGTGGACGACCTGGACCAGATGGCCAGGGCGTACTTCGTCAATGGCGGAGCACCAGCAGCAGGAGAGCCCGGAGGAAAGTCCTGCAGCAGCTGGCAGAGGAGCTGAGGACAGAATACAGGGAGGGGAAAGCGGCCGCGGCAGTTGGCACAAGGTGGGCAGCAGCGGAAACAACCACCGCAGCAGCAGCTGACACGGAGACGGAGGCAGTGCCGGTCCGAAAGAGCTGCAAACGGAACCAAACGTCGGACGCTTGAAATGCCACAAGACTGTGTGTGGTGAGCAGAGCGGAGATCTGTGACCAGTGATCAGAACGGTGTTATTTCGTTTTTTAAAAAAAATATCATGACACAATGAATGCATTCATCACTCAGTTGGTATAGGGTTTAAATCTAGCGGTCAAAATGACCGCTTACTGCCGCTCTAGTAGTGTTGGAGTTCCGGCTCTTCTATAGACGTGTTTCAAGGTGTAGCCTATAAATACTATTTATTGAATGAATGCATTCATTGTGTCATGATATTTAAAAAAAAAAAAAAACCGAAATAACACCAAAACGTATATTTTACTTACTTTTCAAGTTTAATTATGCATTTATCAATATTCATATCGTCGCACACAGTAAATCATAATTAGCTACTGCACATTTACACACGATTTTAATAGAGAAAACTCAGAACAAGGAAATTAACAATTAAAAGTAACTTATATGATTATGAAACATTTTATTTTAACAGTTAATAATATAAATTAAGAAAATAATAATAATTGATAAAGCTGGAAACGAGCTGATCTAAAACAAACAAAGAGCCGTTCTGATGACTGGTCACAGATCTCCGCTCTGCTCACCACACACAGTCTTGTGGCATTTCAAGTGTCCGACGTTTGGTTCCGTTTGCAGCTCTTTCGGACCGGCACTGCCTCCGTCTTCGTGTCTGCTGCTGCTGCGGTGGTTGTTTCCGCTGCTGCCCACCTTGTGCCGACTGCCGCGGCCGCTTTCCCCTCCCTGTATTCTGTCCTCAGCTCCTCTGCCAGCTGCTGCAGGACTTTCCTCCGGGCTCTCCTGCTGCTGGTGCTCCGCCATTGACGAAGTAGCCCTCGCCATCTGGTCCAGGTCGTCCACGCCGTGCTTCGTGTTGTTGTAGTACACCACAGACTCTGGCTTTGCCGTTGCCCCACTAAAGGTGCCCACACATGTGTGCACGGTGCTCAGGATGCAGACAGTCTTCCTCGGATTTCCCTGGTACACAGTCAGAGTCGCATCACCACTTCACCACACTTGAGTGTTGAACAGCTTGCTGTTTCATGAAGGGGGAACTCCCGTGTTTGCTTGCTCATGGTGCCAACCAGGCGATATAATACAACTAGGCTATATAATAATCAACAAGTAAATTCGCAGAGAAGCGCAGCTGGAGACCGCTGACACAGTTAGAGACAAGAGAGACAAAGAAAGCAGCAAACCCTGTGAAGTGATGTGCGGTCAATATGACCACTTATGGCCCAAATAGGTAAAACTTATCATATATTCTTTGTGTTTTGTGTAATTTATATGAAAACTATTCTAAATTAAAGTACAGACACTTTTAGAAAAAGGCCCAGATAGCCATTGGACGCTGTAACAGAACAGGGCCGCAACCGCAATACGATAGAGCAGGATCTGGCCCGGCTCCGCCTCACGGACTCGTTCCTGAGTCCAAACGCACATCGGGCCGAAGCCGTTTCGGATCTGTTTTTCGGGGTTGTTGCGGATCTGTGCCAGGGCCGTTCCAGCGCCGCCTGATCATGGCGTTACAGATTCGGAGCAGGTCCGTAAAACGACTCCGCTTACCGGACCAGTGCCAGATGGGATACGATCCTGCTTAATTCACCACCGGATTCACCTTTTGCCTTATTTTCGGCATTTTTGTCAGTTAGGCTAGGCCTCAAATCTAGGAAAGACACTATCTGGCCCATGTTTGCATAGTTTTACCGAAACAGAGGAAGTGCGTTCTTCCAGACAGCCATCAGAAAAAATACGTAGGCTACAATTAAATGAAATAACTCGTTTTAATGATCAAAACACATATCAAAACAACGTGAACAAAATCAACAAACGTATTAATGACTACTGGTGGATGGTGTCGAAGAGCAGCTTCAGGTGAGGTTTTGATATTGCTGCTGCTGCTGCTCCTGCTGTGCCGCCTCTCCTGGCGCACGCCACTCCTATCTGTTGACAGGGCAAACCAGCGAATGCGCCCCGATCTCTGCTTCCGCCGCCTTTGCCGTCAATGAGCATTGCGCACTGCACCTGGTGGGAAAACACAGACGTCATTAGAGATTAGGTTGAAAGAAAAATTTGGATCAGTGCGACAAAACAGGCCTACATGACATTTGCTCAAAATGAAGATTAGCCCATCGTTCTAATTACTTTTATAAGGTTCCTCAAAGGCGTGCGTGTTGTTGCAGTTCCCAAGTTCACGTCGGTATTCTTTCCGAATCTGTGCAGAGAGGAGGTTGAGTGTAGCCTACAGCAGGCGCGTCGTCAGACCTGGGCATCCGAATGTTTTGGGAATAGCCCCGGATCTCTGTGCCTTGAAAAAAAAGACATCAAATATAATTGCCTAATGGTGAAAGGTTTTTTATGTGATTGCATATCGAACGGCCAGCAGCCACAAATGCGACATTGTCACCAGCGCAACATGCGCGGAAGCTGGCCTGGCTTTCCTCATGGAATATGCCATATGTGAGCAGAGATATCAATGATCGATATCTTGGCTAGGGCATAACAGTGCGCTCTCCACATCCCTAGAGTTAGATCGGGTCAAATTATATGTTTCTGATTGGACCAAAGTGTCAGTTGGACTTCAGAAAGGCCAAAATTCAACAATACTAACGGCCGTAAGCGGTCATTGTGACCGCTGGATTTAAACTCTATAATATCTCATGTAAATACCCAACTGAGTGATGAATGCATTCACTGTGTCGTGATATTTAAAAAAAACCCAAAACGAAATAACACCAAAATGTACATTTTAACAAGTCCAACTGTGCATTTATCAATTTTCATATCATCGCACATAAACCGTAATTATTGCATTTATTTACCCAAGATTTTAATAGAGAAAACCCAGAACAAGAAAATTAACAATTAAAAGTAACTTATTTGATTGTGAAACATTTTATTTTAACACTTAATATATAATAAAATAAATAATAATAATCGAAAAAGCTGGAAACGAGCTGATCTAAAGCAAAAACAAAGAAGGAGCCATTGTGATGTTTTTCGGGGTTGTTGCGGATCTGTGCCAGGGCCGTTCCAGCGCCGCCTGATCATGGCGCTACAGATTCGGAACAGGTCCGTAAAACGACTCCGCTTACCGGACCACCCGGTATTTTATTATTTAGGTTACATGACAGATTATAGAGTTTAAATCTAGCGGTCCAAATGACCGTTTACGGCCGTTCTAGTAGTGTTGAATTCTGGCCTTCTGAAGTCCAACTGACACTTTGGTCACAGGGGATCCGTTGACAGCGGAGAGTCAGCAGCTGGATTTTGCGCCCACGGTCAAACGAACAACAACCATCCCGACCATTATTCATTGTATTATTACTTTTGTGGGAAGTTATTACAATAAAGATTTTCACGTCCCCACAAATAAATCCTGCAAAATCTCTCTCTCTCTCTCTCTCTCTCTCTCTCTCTCTCTCTCGGTCTCTCTCAACTCAGTTCAATTCAATATGCTTTATTGGCATGAATGTAACATAGACAGTGTTGCCAAAGCGTCAAGTAGCCTAATAATAAATTATAAATTAAAAATAGCCTAAATAAATGAATAAAATAAATCAATAAATAAAAAGCATCACTGTCCTGCTCAAATGACTTTTGAGCATGCCCTTTCGGGTAATATTGCTTAAATCTATACTTTGACTGCAGGCTATGATTTTCGAGACTATTGGCCGTATAGGCTATATGTCAAAGGCGAATTACAGGCAGCACACTTGCACAAACACAATCGTTTTCGCTCAAAATATCCATGCAACTACAGGAATATAAATCGTGTCATCAATGTTGGGGTCATATTAAGCGGCCGCTTGTTCCAGGTGTATCGGCATATAGCCTATGCAAGTGCTCAAATGTGAGGAAGCGTGATTAAACCTCCCAAAACTCGATGTTCATTTGCAGCGGTCACATCATTTCCGAACACGCAGGCACGTCGTCATACCACATTGCCTCCACTAGCCAAAATATTTTCCAATAAAACCCAAATGTCGCCTGCAGAATGACGATATAAGCCATACACACGTCGTTTTGATTGTAATTGTAGGCAACCAGCTCAACATCATCTGACAGTGTCACTGATGCAGCTAGCATAAGTTCTCTGACCGCCTCACAGCAGAGGGCAGCGAGGTTTTTCTTCTGCTAATGCAAGGAGGCGGTTAGAGATCTATAAGCTGCAGGTTGTAGCATCAGTGACAGTGACACTGATGGCAAGCTGGCTGTATACAATTGCAATTAAAACGAGTGTTTAAATGGTCGGTCAAAGTGTAAAATTAAGCTCACAATGATGCAGTGAAATCGGAGGCTCCATGTCGTTTTCATGAATGTGCGCCTGCAGTTCTCAGCGCTATAACAGGAAAAAGCTAAGACCACCTTTTAAAAATCAGCACATTAGCGCAAATCTATGCCATGACATTAAAAGTTCACTCGGTTAGCCTATAACTCGGTCTATTCTGTGCGACACTTTTCACAAGCGCTATAGCAGATGCTTTAACGTCAAACAGCTAGCTAACACCGACTCCACTGTGGTGAACAAATGATTAACAGCACTTTAACTTGCTATCTACAAAACCAACAGCTTTTCACTTGCACAATGCATTTAAGGTATAGACAGTAAATTAGAATAAACACATAGAAACTTACTTGTAGTAGCATGGTCAGTTCGAAATGTCCGAAAGTTCAGAAGAACAGATGAATCTGGTGTGAGCATGTAGGTCCGATGATTTTTTGGGGGGGCGCTTCTGGCTGAGGTCCGTATTACGGATGTGGGCCGTTTCTGTATGACGACAGTCCAGCGAGACCAACGGTCACTTGGCACTTTGGCGCTGTCGTAAGACGGACCTGAAACGGACCTGTGCCAATGTCAGCATCTCTCTCCCTCTTCTCTCCCAATTCGTGCATATTGGGGTCCCTGGGGTGCCTGCCTACTTCAAGCATCTTTGTGATGGACACATTGTGCATGACAAACAAAAAAGTTTGGCTTTGGCATTATTTTTATTTAACTTAACTAGTGAGAACAAATACTAGATAACTGCAAGGATGAATGTTTTTCTGTATAAATATAGGCTGCGAGATAGGCATATATACCGAAATAACCGGTCTGTCCAACTCTTTCTATAGCTGGGACATTTTAAATGGGCTAAATTCATTGTTAAATGCAGTCGGCTCAAATCTGTATCACAGATTCGGGCCACACCGGTGAAGCCTATGTCAAAACAGTGTCGGCTAAAATCCGTATTGCAGATATGGGCCAGAGCAGTTTTTAGCCTTTGTTGAATGCAGTCGGCTCAGACCTGTATCACGGATTCGGGCCACATCAGTGTAGCCTATGTGAAAATAGTGTCGGCTCAGATCTGGATTGCAGATTTGGACCAAATCAGTGTCAGACACAGCTAATGTCTTTCGGTTACCTGCTGGAAAAATGACCTGGGCCAGATCTGTAAAGCGATAGAAATACGAAACTGATGGCAGTTGCAATGTTTAAGCTGAAACTTCTATCTGGCACGGATCTGGTCCACAATCAGAAAACGTATCTGTGCTAGAAACGGAGGCAAGGGGCTTAAAACGGATCCGGGCCAGATGTAAAGGTTATCTGGGGGGTTAGAAGTCTTGTTTGCATTTTGTTATTCATTTTACATCACAAATTGATAAAGTGATCATGTTCAAAGTTAATATTATTATTATTATTATTATTATTATTATTATTATTATTATTATTATTATTATTATTATTATATATGATGTTATTACTATTATTATTATCATTAATTACAAAGCTACGCTCCCCCAGATGTGTCCTACTGTGGCAACATCCACTTTCGCCAATAGGTGTCAGTATAGGTTTTTCAAGGCGAGTGACTGGCGCTGCAATCATTGCAAACGAGGAAGAAGTAAGCTCAGTTGCGAAGCACAGGACAGTGAAGACGGCACCATGGGCAGCCTGAACTCTCACAAGATTGCATTTTGTTGTAGTTGCAGGTGAGATAAGCGCACAGGCTCCCTGTTCACTTACGTTTAAGTTAGTATGTTAGGTTGCTATGTCTACAGCGTTACGAATGTCAAGAAATAAGGCCGCTAACAGTTGCTAGCCTTAGCTGCTAACATCGGCATGTGGAGTGCGCTCGCTTAAGACTGAGAGCCTCCTATGAGCTTAAACGAGGCTTAATGGCGTCGCGCCGTAATGTTAGTGACCTCACCGTCCTGTTGTATTGTTCTCATGCATATAAATGTTGAGTTTTGGAATTTGTTGACACGAAGCCACAGATTGAAGCAGTTATAAGAGGTGTTGCACATACAATAAGGTGTTCAGTGCAACTTAACACATAATGTTCTGCAGTTTATATGAGCAGTTCATTTGGTACACATAAACATCGTGTTCAGTGGCCATCATAATAACAAAGTAATAAATAAATGAATAAATAACAAATTAAGTGGGTGTATGTAAGCAAACATGGGAGTTTGTTTGTTTGGGGTATGAGTAGGCTGTACATGTCATCTTGTGTATCAAGCATTAATTTAATTAATTTAACATGAAGACAGTAATAGCTGTTTTTATATTATTTTGGCTTTAATCTGGTTAACAAGGAAGTTAAGCTCAGTCGGAAGCGTAGACAGTCGAGATAGCAGCATGGAGAGCCTGTATTCACACAAGACTGTTTTTTTGTTGTATTTGCAGTACTCGCAGTATTTTCCTGTGAAATGAAGACACTGGCACCTGGACGGACACTGTCATCATTGTGCAAGTGTGTAACATGTTCATAAATTTAGGAGATAACGTTGTTTTTCTGAAAGCTTCAATAGCTCAGCAGACCTGCAGAGAAGGACTTCCAGGACTTTCCAGTTCGGCTACAAGCAGCTGTGGAGGTCCCAGGGCCCTGTGCGAAGAGCCGGCCACAGTGACGCATCGTGAGCCACATAGCGCCCTTTAGCCCTGTGCTGGCAGGGCTCTGGAGCACTGGAGGCCGTCCACAAGGGTCAGAAAAGCGACCCTCTAAGAAAGTCTGAAAGGGTCTAACAGTTAGCGGGACCACTTTATTTTACATTACAGTTCTGTTGTTATGTGCCACTAATTACCTCCTAAGTAGACCTAATAAGACTGAAATAAGGGTCCAACAGTGAGCACGTCTTCGCTTCATTTTACAGTACAGTTCTGTTGTTGTGTGCCAGTAATTACTCCTAAGTAGACCTAATAAGACTGCAATAAGGGTCCAACAGTGAGCACGTCTTCGCTTCATTTTACAGTACAGTTCTGTTGTTATGTGCCAGTAATTACTCCTAAGTAGACCTAATAAGACTGCAATAAGGGTCCAACAGTGAGCACGTGTTTGCTTCATTTTACAGTACAGTTCTGTTGTTATGCTCCACTAATTACCTCATAAGTAGACCTAATAAGACTGCAATAAAGGTCCAACAGTGAGCACGTCTTCGCTTCATTTTACAGTACAGTTCTGTTGTTATGTGCCAGTAATTACTCCTAAGTAGACCTAATAAGACTGCAATAAGGGTCCAACAGTGAGTACGTCTTCGCTTCATTTTACAGTACAGTTCTGTTGTTATGCTGCCACTAATTACCCTGTAAGTAAGTATAATAAGACTGTAGTAAGGGTTTAACAGTGGGAAATAAAGATGCAATGTCCTGGCAGCTTCAATAGCTGGTCTAATGTCACTGGGGTTGGATAGTGACGTGGCTTTAAATGTGTGATGTCTTAACTATTGGAGTAGAACATCGAGGAAGCCACCTACAAACTCCACAAGACTCCAGAGAACATCCAGGTTACCAGGGACGTGTGTAGTAGCGACCAGATGTGAACCTATATGGTTTGACTTTAGTTAAGGTACTGTTTTCTTCTAATGACCAATAAATGACTCTGTAAGAAATTGAAACTATGTTAAATAAAACTCAAATAAATGTATTTTCCTCTGAACTCTGTTTTGTCTGACTATTACAATGGCTGTGTCCAATATAATATGTACATTCATAAGTACATAATTTGTTAATGAGGGGGAGTGGCGTCTAACTAGCGTATTTTGTATCTGATATTATATTTGTTTGATTTCTAATTAGATGAGGTTCTTGTAAAATGGTGGTTAATAGTGTATTGGGATCTCTGGTTCGGTTTGTGATTACAGTATAATTTGGTATAAAAGTGTCTAAGTATAATAGCCTAGATTTTAAGTAATACGACTGTATATGCAGTTTCTGATTACAGCACAATTTGGGCAGGCTAAAAGGTGTCTAATTACGGCATAATTCTCTTATTTACTGTCTAATTAAGATTACGTTATTTCTAGCTGCTAAAACTTATCAGTACCTGACAGGCTATTATGTTCACGGGATCCTGTGACTCAAAGAGGAAGGCAAAAGGATTGAAGGAAAAAAATTATTTCCTCCAATTCTCAAATCACTGAAAGACATTCCCAGAAATGTCTAGTATCACAGGCATCTGACCTGACTAAGTTAATATCCTTAAAGGGTAACTCCACCAATTTTACAGTTGAAAGTGTGTTTTACAGATCCGGGGGAGAACTCCTGCATTTGTTAATAAACCAGTATAAGGCCTTTTGTTGCTCCAGAGGAAGCTGCCTGTAGTATATTGCCACTAGTAATGACACTCTGCTGCTTCGTTGCATTGTGGGTAATGGAGGCAGCAATTTTAGCTGTAACCTTTTTTATCAATTGTTTTCAAACGGTCCATAATGAGTCCAACAGTGTTACCGTGTGACGCTAGGGCAGTTGACTGTTTTTCATTACCCACAATGCAACTAAGCCCCTGAGTGACATCACTGGTGGCAGTTTATCAACTTACATGTAGCTTTCTCTGAAGTCAGAAAAGGCTTTATGCTGCTTTACACTACTACGCCCTTTGTCTCACCCTCCTTACGGTGGGTGCGAAAAATGCGAAAGATCCTCCACAAAGTTTGTCCATTTGGGGCTGCTGCTGAAAAAAACATAATGACGTTTATTTTCAGGGTGATTTTACATAAATGAAACCATAATCATGAATATCAGATATCATTTCTGGCCCCAAATCTCCCTAAATCCTTCACAGCTCTTTAAATAAAGAACTTTCACATTACTCAACAGAATGACATGCTCATAACACAACAGCCACTCTTAACTTCTCACTCAGTCTGCCACAGTATGTGCTGTTTGGTTATGTTGTGGCCCAATGTGGATACATATCAGAGGTAAAGTTTGGAAACCTTGGTAAGGACATTATGTGAAAGAAGGGGGAATGTAGATGTCATTAAACAGTGGATAACATGTGTTCCAGCTTAATGATCCAGGGAAGTCATGATGGTTTGGTCAGTTTAAGAGGTGCTGGGGCTGTTTTGAAACACGGTCATGACCTGCAGCAGTTTTTGCACACGCTGAATAAACATCTATCAGTATCTTTACAGTAATATCAGAAAAGCACCACAATTCCAGTATGAATTTTGCACGCCGCAGCAACTGACCGCCTTTACATTAACCCCACCCTCACTATCTCTTTTCTGCGGTGAGGAGGCAGTTTGTTACAGAACAGATGGATTTACTTACGGCAACACAGGAATGTTGAAAGCTGCAGAACGCTCCCTGCCTGGCCTTTTTTTTTTTTTTTTTTTTTTCACACTGATTTATTGGAGAACAGACCACACTTTGGCAACAAAGCTGATTCACACAGGAATTTCTTGTACAGGTTGAGAAAAAAACAAACAAACTTCCAACCAAGTAACATTTTCAGAGGGCAATGTAATGTTTTCTACTTAAATGATTATGGACACAATCTAGATATTTGTGATTCTTTAAAGGGAACGTCTCATATACCCGTGTACTGTAGAGTAGACCTCATCACATACTCTTAATCAAGAATAATGCAACACTAAAAACTGTTTACACGCCAGTACAGTAAGTTCATTGTGGCATGTGAACAGAAAACGTATATTTTCTGCAAGAGACGTACAGCTGATGAGACGTTTGCAGGTTGTTTGGTTTTTTTTTTGGATCATTTTTGCATTTTGCAACTTACAGTGGGATACAGTGTGAACACCCTAGATTGCCAAGTGCCCTAAACCAGCAGTCCACAAACATTCCATGGACGTCATACCAAACATTAGTGCAACTGTTACTTAAATTCGCACACCCAAGCAAGAATGCACATCCACAAAAAACAGTGTCACAAACAAAAACACACAAAAAACCAACTCTATTGTCTTTCACCAAACCAAACTCTCACTGCCGGTCCAGCCCCAATCTCCAAAAAACAAACATATCTATCTTTCTTGTAGTTATGTACATGTAGTTACATTACTGAAAACACACAGATCCCCTAAGATGAACGCACATCCTTTTACATGCTTTTAAACAAGCATAGTCACTCATCTAAACACAGTTCAGTAGAGGGTGGGGCCTGGGTGGGTGATCCCCCCACCACCACATTTAGCAAAAAAAATGTGAGCGTGAGTGTGTGAGAGCAGCAGAGGGGGCAGGGGGACAGCCGGGACGCTGAACAGTGGCAGTGAAGCCTCAGCAAAAGGACCTACGTATTTCATGAGCTCAGGGTAAAAAATAGAAGAAAAAAACTAGAGTGGTGAGGGGAATCGAGTGATGACGAAGAGCAGGAAAATGTGATGGTGTGAGAGTTCAGACAGTGCTGGAAACTTTCATCACAGGATCTGTGAAGCTGAGGAGGAAGGGGGGACGTGCATAAAAGATAACCACCCCGAGTCATTCACTCAATTGTCGGGCACTCCGGGAGGTAAGTTCTTCTAAAGCTTAACAGAGTGCCAATTGCTGTTTAGTTGCAACATACTTGACAGGGATTAAGTGGAAGGATGGTTTCATGGTGAAATTAATCAGAACTGAAATAAGATAAGGATGATGATAGACCTATAAAAACTAAGCAAGTTTGTGTAATGTATAACACTTCTATTTCAAAAAATACAACCATCTGCTCAAATTCAACCCTTGATATTCTTGAAAAATCTGTGTATTTGTGTGTGAACTATAATATTGCCTGTAGGATTCTTAATTTGCGCTTAATTTAGTGAGTAAGTGAAATATTCTGACCAAAAATGTGTTTTTATTTAGACAGCTTGAGTGGTAATCAAACCATTTTATATAACAGAGAAATTAACCTCTGTGGCTTGACTACTGGTCTCTGGCACCCGCTCTGCTGGTTCGGTCTTTTCATGACAGACAAAGTGCTGATCCTTCAGCTATGGCAAAGGGGGGGAAAAAAAATCAAAGCAATTAATGGTGAACTGGAAATGCCTTTGCCATTACACTGTCCCGTTCGAGAGCAGACAGTGGTTTTGGTTGGACTGGGATTTTATAATATATACCAGAGAGGAAACATGGTCTAGCTGTCAGGTTTTGATCAAAGAGGAAACGTATTAAATGCATGCTTGTGAGGAGTCACGACAGGCACATAGGCTGCACAGTTCACGTGGATTTATGTGTCTAGAGACAGTGACAGTCACAGTGACAGTCACAGTGAAAGTGACGGCTTCCTGGCAGTGTTTTTTCCAGTGTCTTCCATGGTGACACATACAAAGGAAGTGGATCTATAGGGGGACCTTCAGATATCACATTGCTTAACGGATATCGGACCTTTGGTTTTCTTACAGTTGTGTAATCAGGCACAAATGCTTGACTTAAATGTGAACTCTGACCTTTTCCAGCATTAAAAAAAAGGAAGTGGTGATAATAATGCAACCACTGGGTGTTGTCCCTTTAAAACCCTTTAAAAAAATAGAAGTAAAAGTAGGGAGTACTGCTTGAGAAGAAGAACATGTTTGAAATTGCACTACTTTAGGAACAATGAAAACATTATTTTCCCTCTCACAGCAGTGACCCAGCAACCCAACCGCTTGAATGAAAGCAGACATGAGAACAAAGTGAAAAAATGTGAACAGCTGTGAACCAGCATGTATTTTATGACCCACTATCTGTAACGAGAAAAATGAAAAAAGAATAGAAAGACAGGAAAGACAGGAAAGAAAGAAAGAAAGAAAGAAAGAAAGAAAGAAAGAAAGAAAGAAAGAAAGAAAAACAATCTGGTACCTCTGTAACTGAGCTCATATTGGTCTCTTTAGAAAGTTACTTCCTCGAGAAGACTCTTTCTGCACCCTAATCCACCTCAGCCACTGAGAAACTACTCATGCTTGCCAACCTTAAGTTGCAGAACTTTAATGGATTTGTATGGAGAAGCAGGTCATGATGTTGGCACAGCTTCATCTTTGGAGCCTCCTGAGCCATTACAAACACTGAGCACAGCCTCCGCCAAAGCCTCGAACATGTGCTGACACTCATGCTGAGATGCACTGTAGACACAACACAGAAATGATTTTGCTTGTGGGAGCAGACTAAACACCACATGCATATTTAATTAGAATTCTGCAGCAGACTTTTCAAACATAAGTGAGCTCTAAAATTGCTGTTGAACACAAATCTTGCATACATGATTTTTATGCCAAAAGGCTGCTAAGCAGAGTGATTCACCAGCCAGTCCTGTTGACAATGCTGACGGGCAAAGCTCCGAGCCACATGCAACAAAGCACAACACAACATTTATGGAAATGTCTCTTTTTTGGTTGAAGCAGGAATGCTGAGGCTGCAACATGTAGAGGCTGTTACTAATTAGGGTTGCCTTCAGTACAACAGCCTTACTGTGGTGGTGATTTTAAAATACAGAGAATCCCTTTTGTGGCTGTTCCCTCAATGAGAGGATGTCCCTAAACTGTTTAGCGTCCTGAAATCTATTGTGCATTTAATCTCACAAATGATGTAAAAACACAACAAATGATACAAACAATTACCAAATAAGTTATTATTTGAGTAGGAACTACTCTTTGGTGCAAATTCAAGTTTCCTTTCACACTGGTGGTGTTTTGGTGAGATCAGTGGTCAGTCAGCTTTTAGACAAAGACACTGGCATTAAACACACTGACCTAAAGGCGTACTCCTGTGACTTAGCATTGCGCTTCCATAAACTTCCGTAAGCAGGACATACAAAAGACAATCATATAAAAGAATCGCTTAACAACTAACTTTTGGTGCCTTGTATGGGTCAAGCTCCAAAAATACTGGACCGGCCTGGAAAATACACATCTTTCAAATATCACACCACCAATTGTAGCACTGGCATTCTTTTTGCATAGCCTCCTAGCCCGAAGTTACTCAAGTAAAACCCAAGTCAAGGTCATGGTAATCTTTATTTTCCTTGATGGCCAATTTGTTTCACAGCCAAGCAATAACATAATCAACACACTAATAAACAAAACAAAAATATTACATGATGTTATTTAACACTCCAATAGCAGCAGGGACCAAAAAGTTCTTAAATCGAATGGTTCTTCATCCCGGCAGATTATCTTTTGCGACCAGTGAACTCACTGAACAACGGGACCAGGATCTGCTAGAACTGACTTCTTTGTGACTCTGACCTGAAATTTAAGTCGAGGAAAAAACAAAGTTTCCCAGGCTGAGTCAAATACTCCCAGTGCCTAGTTAAGCAGATACGGTTTTTGAGTCTCATTCCCAACTAATCTAATGGTGACGCTTTGGAATGCCGGCCAACCCGACCCACAATCTCAAAGTGTCAGTACTTGACAAGTTAGAAATGAGACTAAAAAATCAACCATCCTGGCAAAATGAGCTTTAAATAGACTTTGACCTGTAAAATTGGAGCGTCCCTTCAACCATGACATGTTTATATGTATTAACCATAACATGTTCACAAAACTATTAGCTTCTATGTAAATCTGATATGAGATTCATAACTTTGGCTGTAACATAGCTGTTTCTTCTGTTTAAGGGAAATAATGGATCTGCCCCTGACCCTTCACGTGCTCCTACTTCTCTGTTCTCTCAATGCTGTGGCTTGGGCGTGTCCGGATGGATGTAAATGTCAAGGAACCAAAGTCTTCTGCAGTGGCCTCTCAGACTTCCCCTCAACCATGCCCTCATCTACCACCACCCTCTACTTCTCTGACTGTAGTATCGACTTCCTAAAACAAGAGGACCTGGCTGATTTCTCCAATGCCCTTAGCATCTTTGTGATTAAAGACACTGTCTTGAGGGAAGTGCGCCTTGGCACATTTGATTCCACCACGAACATAGGGGCCTTAGGGTTTACTGGAACCGAACTGCAAGATCTCCCTGAGGACTTATTCCAAAATCTTCAGAAGCTTGAGAGTCTGAATCTGAAGAGCAATAGGCTTCTGGTACTCCGACCTAACTGGTTTTCCCGGCTGGCAGATCTGAAAATGCTTGACCTCAGTAAGAACCTGTTTACCTCTGTGCCTGTGGAAACTTTTCAGCCTCTTGTTGAGCTGCAGTACCTAACACTTTCCGCAAACAATATCAGTCAACTCTCTAAAGACACATTCAAGGGTCTCTCTAAGCTGAAGACCTTACGACTTAACAAAAACTCAATACAGGAACTCCCCATTGGCATTTTTGATGACCTTAGTAACCTGGAGGAACTATCTCTACATGACAATATGATCACTCAACTCTCCCAAGACCTGTTCTCTAATACTTTGAAACTCCAGAAGCTGTTCCTCTCTAACAACAGAATCACATCTCTTCCGCAAGGGATCTTCTTAAACCTTCCCCTCCTTTCGCAGATCTCCCTGTACGAAAACCAGCTGGAGGGTCTGGGACCAGGGGTGTTTGGACCCATGGCCCTGCAGGACTTGTGGCTGTATGACAACAAGCTGAGTCGTGTGGAGGATGACACGTTTAAGAACTTGACTCAGCTGCGTCTGCTGGTGCTCAGTCGCAACCAAATCAGCCACGTGTCCACCAAGGCTTTTAGCGGGTTGGAGATGCTGGGAGAGGTATCACTTCACACCAATCGGCTCACAACCCTTCAAGCTGGGACTTTCCAAGGTCTGCCCAGACTGATCAACATTTCCTTGGAGCACAACTTCATCAACTCCCTCCCTTTGGGTTTTCTTCAGGGCCTGAGCCATCTGGGACAGATAGACCTGCGAAATAACTCCTTTCCCAACCTGCCACAGGAGAGTCTAGATACCCTCACAGTCGCATCTGAAGTACTCCTGCAGCAGAACCCCTGGAGGTGTGACAAGGATATTATGCCACTTAGAGACTGGCTGAAACAGCACCCATCCAAAGCCAACCAAACTCTTGTGGTCTGTGAAACTCCTTTCAGTCTGAATGGTGAACCAGTTGCTCTGCTGACTGATGAAAATGTGACACTTCTCAGCTCTACTAAGTCACCTGTTTGGACCTCAACGGAGAAGAGGAGGAAACCCAACACACATCCAACCAGACGAAGCACTTCCTCACCAACTGTCAAGACCACCCCCACATCAGAGTACGAGGAGGTCACTAGCGGAGGACAAGGAGAGAAGGAAACTGTTTCTACTGACACTTCGCTCATCCTCATCACCGTTGCAGTAGTGTCCACTGTCATCATCAGCATTGTCATCATCAGCTGTCTGTGCTGGAAGAGGAACAAGAGAGGCAGAGGAAACATAGGTAGCAGAAATAAGAACTCTGTGCTGTAGAGTAGACCATCCGATATCCCAGCAGTCCAAGAACTTTAAAGCCAAGGGCAAACTGCTCACTGATTACAGTGGTTTACTCGGAAAATGTGGAGCTTAGCCTTGATTTTAGAGCCTCAACGGCAACAGAAATAACCACTTTAGCTCCATGCAGAAGAACCGACTAGATCAGACAACTTTCAAGCTGTAATGATAAATTTACCACATTTGTCAGTATTCTTTTCATATGTGCTGTAAAAAAAAATGAGAACGGACAGCGTATGTACTAACTGTAAAAACATACAACCTGGACATTTTACTGATTGTAACCTAAAATGCATTAAAGCAGTGTTTTACTCTTCAGTGACACCGTATATATGGGTACATGTATTCAACATTAACTTGTTAAATAAGTTGCTTATTAACATGCATACAAATGCAATATTGGTTGTTAAAGGACATATTAATGTTTTATTCTGAAAGAACTACTATGCCAATAACTAATTTGCTAATAGTTTGACACCCACACAGTCACATTAGAATTGGGAACATATTGAGATAAACTAAATTTCATGTTATTTGGACAAACTGTGTTTTATGAACAGACCATGTTTATTAAGTGTTATGAAGGGAGAATTATAAGTCTTGCAGGACTTCCACCTTATAAGCCTCTAACTGAGTAAGACATATTTCGATTATATACAACAACCTCCATACTTACCATCAATAAGCAGCAATTAGGGGCCTATTGAGGGAAAACTCAATGATATCAAGAATATGGTAATACAGAATAAGGCATCAATAAATCCTATAAAAAGACCAATTATGAGCCAATATTCTACTTATATATGCTAATAAGCAACTACATAACGGTTACAATAATGTGTACCCTACAGGTCTTTTCGGGAAATTAAGACTGCATTCAGTACTTCTTCAAACTTTTCATTATTCTTTTCCTTTCTACAGTACTAATAGTTGCAGTTGGACAATGGCTTTTTGTGCTAACAACAATACATAAAAGAGTTTTGGCTATCCATGAAAAATCAAACGTCACCTTGACTCCCCTGTAAAATATAAATGCTATGGTTTCCACACTTAAAATGCAAAACGCTACAATAAAATAAATGCACTCTTTTAGTGGGAGTAATCTTGTGTTGTCTTCATTATTTACTGAACTAAGTGTTAAATTTCATCCGCTCCTTGAAGCAAGTGATCCTCAGGAGTATGAAGGGGGAGTAAACTCCTCTCAAAGTTACTGTATTCACAAATAAAGACACATATAAAAATAGAAAGTTGCATCACACTGACAGACTGCTTTGTACATCAGATAGAGAGAAAAAAGAAAAAGAAGCACCCACACATCCAAACGTATTAAGATTTGTTATTTCTGTTGTGGCCTATGCTTTATATGATGATTATCCCACTGTGATCACTAAATTGTTAACAGACAGGATTTTTAATAAAGACTACGTTTCTGATTGTGTTGATTGTGACAGTTCCGTTTGTGGAAGGCCCCAAAAAACAAAACAAGTCCCATCTGAGTAGATTTTAAGATTGTAAGACTAAACTTTCCTGTTTTATTTTGTTTTTTTTTTAATAAACACAGACTAGTAAACAGTCTGTTTGTGGAAGGCCCCAAAAAAACAAAACAAGTCCAGTCTGAGTAGATTTAAAATTAAAATTATTCATGAAGAATAGAGGGAGGCACCAGACTGCCAGATTTCGGGATGCATTCACAGTGATCTTTATTGATTTTCAGCCTAAACTTTCTCTTTTTTTATATATTAACACAGAGCAGTGGAGTAAACATGTCACTTAACTAACCCATTCCTACTTTCCTCTTTGTTAAAGCAATAAGGAAACAGTGGAAAAGACTGCCATCTAATGGACAGAAGTCAGGAAACAGATAAAAGCAGTGGATAATAAAAGTTTAAGTATGAAAGATGTGGGAAGAGCTATTGAGCTATTTCAAAAATTGCTCAATGTTTACATACTATCAAGGCTATTAACATGTACATTATTTGGATGAATACTAAATATTAAAGCTTTTAAAAAACATTTTGCACTAGGTGAAGAACATACAGTAACATACCAAACACATCTTTGCGTTGATCATCCATCAAATTTAAAATCAACATTCAGTCATGTGTCATAATCAGAATTTTGAAGATATAGAAGTGTGAGTGTTGTAAAAACCTCACTGATGATAATTAAACATAAAAAAGTCAGGTTTATTATCTTGGAGCCATTTTGCAGTGCAGTGCAGTAACGGGCTGAAACATCAAATAATTTCAGTTCTTGCTCTTATCTCAAGCTGCAGAAGTGTGTTCAACCACGCCTTACATGGGATGCAACACACTCCAAACCTGGTGGCCAACAACGATAGATCAGATATAGAATTAAACTGAGCTTGTTTGTGCCTTCTCGTTGCTGTAAGACCCTGTTTAATTCTGGAACAGGAAATAACAAGGTAAGCAAAAGTTTTTGAGGGGAATTTTTGAAATAGTAATTTCAATAATAGTACTTATATATTATGTTATTGATATGTAACTACTCTTAGTTACTAGTGGTTGGCTATTTATCAGCAGAAGGACATACAAGCCATGCATTCAACTTCCCCTTCAAACAGTATGCAATGTTTCAAACTCAACTTAGGTCATAAGTTATAAATGATCACGTTATCTTTCTTTTACAGTGAATAAGCATGTCCAGAGGGGAAATCATCATTCTTTTTTTGTCTTTGCTATTTGAGTCTTCATTGACACAAGACAAAGCATGCGAAAAGGGGGAAGAATGCAAACATGTTTTCGACCGTGTGACAGAAATCCCACGTGTCCTGAAACCAGGTGTGACAGGGTTCTACTTTCTGGATAGTCAGATTCAAACAATCCCCAAAGGAGCCTTTGTTGAAAACCCCCAACTTACAAAGGTGGAATTCCTGAACACTATCATAACATCTATTGAGCCAGGAGCTTTTGAAGGTTTGGTAAACCTCGAGATCCTTGAGATCTCCGGCACCCTGTTAACGTCAATCCCAGTGGGAGTCTTTAAAGATCTCAGCAACCTGAATAAGCTTACACTAAAGTCTAACAAGCTTCGCAGTCTGGAGACAGGCTTGTTTGATGGCCTTAAAAGTCTAACAGAGATCCACTTACATGGAAATGAGATTGAATCGATTGAGGATGGGACCTTTGACAATCTTGAGAACCTTTCACTCCTTCATCTAGCTAGAAATAATCTCTCTGCTGTATCCACTTACTGGTTCTCGAACCTAAACAAACTTGCGACTCTACGACTTTACGAGAACCAGCTGACCAGCATTCCTGATGACATATTTCAGAATTTACCAAACTTGAAGGAAATTGGCTTGGCGGGAAACAAAATAGCAGAATTATCACCTAATCTATTTCCACATAAAGACAAACTAACAAAGCTGACTTTGGATGGTAATCTTCTGACTGGTTTACCTCAAGAATTTTTTGTTGACTTCCCTCAGCTTAAAACACTGACCCTACACAATAACCAACTGACCAGCCTACCACCAGTGCTTTTTGGAGCACTGCCTAAATTGGCTGCCATAAGCATCAGTCAGAACAATCTCAGCACTCTTCCTAATGGAATATTCAGCCCTATGAAGAAACTCAAGAAGGTAGATCTGTCTAAAAACCACTTTGTCACATTGAATGCTGAGTACTTTGAAGGCCTTGAGAAGCTCACAGATCTGAATCTACAGTACAACAAGATAAATTCACTGGATGCTGGTGTGTTTGAGAAGCTACAGTCTCTGATCACACTCAAGCTCGCTCACAACAACCTCCAGACGCTTCCTGAGGATATTTTTCAGCCTTTACCAAAACTGAAAAAACTGTACCTGGATCATAACCCCTGGAACTGTGACTGTAATCTGATAAATCTTCACCTCTGGATGAAGGCAAACTCTGACAAGATTGTGTCTCAAGTGGTCTGTGAGTATCCAGAAGTTCTAAAAGGGCAGGAAATCGGATCATTAACAGAGGATCAATTAATTTGCCCCACCCTTCCCTCCACAACCACGACCTTAACCACAACAACAACATCCACGACACTCCCCACTACAGTACGAACAACCACCATCCTTACAACTACAACACCGACCACCACTTTGCTAACCACCACTACACCCACCACGACTCTTCCGACCACATTGCAAACCACCTCCACAATACTTACTACCACAACACCAACAACCACTATACCAACTACAATAGCCACCACAACAATACCAACAACCACACGCACCATCCCGACCACAATAACAACGACTGCACCAACCACTACTATCCCAACACTTGCACCAACAACGACTACACCAACCACCACCGTTACAACACTTGCACCAACAACGACAGCACCAACCACCACCACTACAAAACTTGCACCAACAACGACAGCACCAACCACCACTATCACAACACTTGCACCAACAACAACAGCACCAACCACCACAATCACAACACTTGCACCAACAACCACAGCACCAACCACCACTATCACAACACTTGCACCAACAACGACAGCACCAACAACCACCATTACAACACTTGCACCAACAACAACAGCACCAACCACCACTATCACAACACTTGCACCAACAACGACATCACCAACCACCACTATCACAACAACCTCACCATCCACCACTATGACAACAACAACTCCAACCACAACCACCAAAACAACTACACCCACGACGACCACCACCACCACCAGCACAACAAGTATCCCCACAACTACTCTTACAACAACAGCCACAATCACCACCCTTGGCACTACCCAACCAACCACCATCCAAACAACGACATCTCTTCTGTCCTACTGTCCCACCGAGCAGCCATCACCTTCATTTACGTTTCAGCATACACACAAACTTCTGCAGTGCAAATCTGAGATGATGTTCTACACCACACTGCTGGTGGTAGAGATCACCTGCACACTGGCACTGGCTAGGTTCACCCTCTCTCTTTATCACCTGCTGCAACGCGGGCAAAGGATGTACCACGGGGTCAAACTCACCCACTTCTCCTACAGGAAAGAGGTTCTTCTCAGACCGCTACGCGAGGCAGAGACCCACAGCCTTTAAACGACATCATCCTTGAGTAAGACATCAAACTCCTTTTTGCTAATCTAATGGCTAATGTAACATTTACAGCCATTCTAATCATTATGTTTTTTATTAATATTTTATTAAAACAATATATTAGATAAGAGTGTGAAAACAATGTGACATTGTGGGGAACCTGCAGAAAATGATTAACTGAATCTACAGCATCCTTCAGCTATACGGAACTTATAGTGAGTATCAGCTCATTGTTTAGCTGTACAACATGAATCGATTCACATGTGGATGATCTAAAATGATAAACTTTAACAGAGCTGTGCTGTGTAATAAGTGTGACGCTCGTGGTGATGTCACCCAAGGTTTGTTGTGTTCTGTTTTGAAGCATTGATTTTGGCACTACTAGCATCACCATCTTGTTTTTTTGAGCTAGAAGTGACCCGATTTGGATGACGGGGCTTAGCTGAGCCTTATGAATAAATCTGTTGTCAGTTTTACTCGAAATGGGACCATAATTTATGCTATGAATATCATGCTGTGTTGAGGATGACTTGAGACTTGAAACTAGCGATTAAAACCATTAACTCATTACGAAACTGTTTACTGAGGTAATGACTCAAGTGAGAAATAGGGTAATTTTCTCATAAGCTTATAGACAATCAGACTCCTTATTGAAACCAGTGGAATGGTCCCCTGTTGGCTATTATTTTGCCTGTGAACACAACACTGTCTGTATTATCACCTTATAAAGTTGACATAAGCTTGTTAGAAACCACTGTCCATTTAAATATCCAACAGATATAGAGCAAGTTTGGAGCTTTTTGGCCACCTCATGAATATAAGTGGGAAATTTACACTCATTTTAACTTTTATTGGTCTCTTTCAATTCCTGAGTGAAATATCTGGCTTTTTAGCTGCTAAATGCTACACTGTGTTCAGCAATTCGTCTGTGACATTGTTAGTCTGCTTCTTCAATCCATCATAGAGCTGACGTGAACTGCTGAGTCAGGTGATGATTCTCTGTTAGGTTGTCATGATATGTTCCATTGTTGATATAAAAATACTTACTATAGCTCCTTTAATAAATATATTAATTATGTTCAGCTTGATGATGACATGTTTTAGGAGGTTGTACTTAAATACTGTATAAAAGTCTCTCCTGGAACGTTTCTTTCTTTTTTTATTTATTTATTTATTTTTGCTGTGAAAGATTTACGAAACATAGTAATGTGTGCTCAATGTACAATGATTGAAACATGTTTTCCTGGGCATTTCTTTGTCTTGTAATAACTCTATCAACCTGCCAGGGGAGAGACTAGATGCTGTCACTGTCACATCTGAAGTACTCCGGCAGCAGAACCCCTGGAGGTGTGACAAGGATATTATGCCTCTTAGAGACTAGCTGAAACAGAACCCATCCAAAGCCAACCAAACTTTTGCGGTCTGTGAAACTCGCTGAATGTAACCTCAGATGCATTAAAACAGTGTTTTACTCTTCAGTGACACCGAATATTACGATACACATATTCATCATTCACTTGTTAAATAAGTTGCTTATTAACATGCATATGAATGCAATATTTGCTGTTTAAAGCACTTATTAATGTCTTATTCTGAAAGAACTACTATGCCAATAACTAATTTCCTAATAGTTTGATTATTAAGTTATTATTAACTAAGTGTTATGAAGGGAGAATTATAAGTCTTGCAGGACTTCCACATTATAAGCCTCTAACTTAGTAAAACATATTTCGATTGTATACAACAACCTCCTTACTTACCATCAATAAGATGCAATAAGGGACCTATTGAGGGAAAACTCAATAATATCAAGAATATGGTAATACAGAATAAGACATGAATAAATCCTTTAAAATGACCAAAAATTAGCCAATATTCTACTGACACATGATAATAAGCTAGTTAATGGTTACAGTAATGTGTACCCTACAGGTCTTTTCGGGAAATTAAGACTGCATTCAGTACTTCTTCAAACTTTTTCAATATTCTTTTCCTGTCTACAGTACTAATAGTTGCAGTTGGACAATGGCTTTTTGTGCTAACAACAATACATAAAAGAGTTTTGGCTCTCCATGAAAAATCAAACGTCACCTTGACTCCCCTGTAAAATATAAATGCTATGGTTTCCACACTTACAATGCAAATTGCTACAATAAAATAAATGCACTACTTTCAGTGCGAGCAATCTTGTGTTGTCATCATCATTTACTGAACTAAGTGTTAAATTACATCTGTCTCCTTGAAGCAAGTGATCCTCAGGAGTATGAAGGGGGAGTAAACTCCTCTCAAAGTTACTGTATTCACAAATAAAGACACATATAAAAATAGGAAGTTGCATCACACTGACAGACTGCTTTGTACATCAGATAGAGAGAAAAAAGAAAAAGAAGCACCCACACATCCAAAAGTATTAAGATTTGTTATTTCTGTTGTGGCCTATGCTTTATATGATGATTATCCCACTGTGATCACTAAATTGTTAACAGACAGGATTTTTAATAAAGACTACGTTTCTGATTGTGTTGATTGTGACAGTTCCGTTTGTGGAAGGCCCCAAAAAACAAAACAAGTCCCATCTGAGTAGATTTTAAGATTGTGAGGCTAAACTTTCTTGTTTTATTTTGTTTTTTTTTAATAAACACAGACTAGTAAACATGTTACTTATCTAACTCATTCCTTCTTTCCTCTTTATTAAATCAGTTAGAAAACTGTGGAAAAGACTGCCATCTTATGGACTGAATTCAGAATAATGTTTGAAACCTTTGGCTCCAATTCAAACATTCCACTTTTTGTTTTGCCAGTGTAGCAGACTAGAGCAGTGCAGTCTTCTGCCCTGGTTCTGCTCAGGCTTGTATTGTTTTGCTTCTCAATTACTTTGTGATTAATAGCCAATCATTGCACGTGGGCATTCTATAAAGGCAGGTAATGGTTCTCTCGACTCGATCTCTGACGCCTGAAGCAGCGCCTCGGTTCCTGTGAGAGTTTTTCCGTTTTCTTATCGCGTCGTTTCAACCAGATGATTTTGTACATCGGCCTGTTGTGGACTCTCTGCCCTCCATCAGAAGTGACAGATCGCTGCTGGTAGGTCCACCTGTACCGTGCACTGTCGTATGATGTGTGTAGTACCTTAACGGGTGTTTCCGTTTCAAGAATTGGTACATTGTGGCGGAATAAGCACCAGAGTCTCGTCCGCTCTCCTCCTCGGGTTCACAGGCGCGGCCGGATCGGGACTGCGGGTCCGTGTTGGTGTTACGCAGCCTTACTGTGGAGTTGTGACGACCACCCAGACCCACGTTTTACTACGCTGCTGCTTTGCTTACCGGTGGGTTTGCCTGCAGCCTCATGATTGTTGTACTTTTCTTGCAGAAACAGATCTGCCAGTTAATCCCTATTTTATTTATTTATTTATTTATTTATTTATTTATTTATTTATTTATAGCTTAGGAACTTTTTTACGTTCGGTAAATTTTGAAATATATTCACAGATTCGAACTTCAATAAACATTGTTAAAACACAAACGATGGCTCTTTACTACCGCAGCAAGGTAGACAACGAGCTACAACCGTATTTTCATCAAAACGAGCGCTCCTCCGGGCTGGTCAAACGACATCGGTCTCTATGGTCAGCAGTCTGTGAGACGGGAGCGCAGGGACCGTCTACAAAGTGCAACACCGAAAAGAAATACTAACAAAATATTCAATAACTTCACTATTATTCGGTGTAGTGTCACCAGAATCGCTCCACACGTCAATGGTCTCCTGCATAACATAATCAACAAAGCAGAGAGTGACGTAGTTCATAGATGGAAGTGGTGGATAATAAAAGTTTGAGTTTGAAAGATGTGGGAAGAGCTGCATTAAAAAAATGTCAGAAAGTTTAAGTATCATGAAGGATATTAACATATAGAGTATGTGCATGCATGCTAATTACAAAAGCTTTTAAAAAACAGAAACATAGCTATGAAATCTTTTTTGTGATCATCCATCAAATTAAGAATCAACATTCAGTCATGTGTATGAAGCAATAACAGAAGACATTTTTCTTAAAACTATTTTAGGTATGTTATAATAATTTATATAAGTTGTACATTATCACATTTTCTTTCTTTTTACAGTGAATAAGCATGTCCAGAGGGGAAATCATCATTCTTTTCCTGTCTTTGCTGTTTGAGTCTTCATTGACTCAAGACAAAGCATGCGAAAAGGGGGAAGAATGCAAACATGTTTTCGACCGTGTGACAGAAATCCCACGTGTCCTGAAACCAGGTGTGACAGGGTTCTACTTTCTGGATAGTCAGATTCAAACAATCCCCAAAGGAGCCTTTGTTGAAAATCCCCAACTTACAAGGGTGGAATTCTTGAACACTATCATAACATCTATTGAGCCAGGAGCTTTTGAAGGTTTGGTAAACCTCGAGATCCTTGAGATCTCCGGCACCCTGTTAACGTCAATCCCAGTGGGAGTCTTTAAAGATCTCAGCAACCTGGATAAGATTATACTAAAGTCTAACAAGCTCTGCAGTCTGGGGACAGGCTTGTTTGATGGCCTTAAAAGTCTAACAGGGATCCACTTACATGGAAATGAGATTGAATCGATTGAGGATGGGACCTTTGACAATCTTGAGAACCTTTCATTCCTTCATCTAGCTAGAAATAATCTCTCTGCTGTATCCACTGACTGGTTCTCGAACCTAAACAAACTTGCGACTCTACGACTTTACGAGAACCAGCTGACCAGCATTCCTGATGACATATTTCAGAATTTACCAAACTTGAAGGAAATTGGCTTGGCGGGAAACAAAATAGCAGAATTATCACCTAATCTATTTCCACATAAAGACAAACTAACAAAGCTGACTTTGGATGGTAATCTTCTGACTGGTTTACCTCAAGAATTTTTCGTTGACTTCCCTCAGCTTAAAACACTGACCCTACACAATAACCAACTGACCAGCCTACCACCAGTGCTTTTTGGAGCACTGCCTAAATTGGCTGCCATAAGCCTCAGTCAGAACAATCTCAGCACTCTTCCTAATGGAATATTCAGCCCTATGAAGAAACTCAAGAAGGTAGATCTGTCTAATAACCACTTTGACACACTGAATGCTGATTACCTTGAAGGCCTTGAGAAGCTCACAGATTTGAATCTACAGTACAACAAGATAAATTCACTGGATGCTGGTGTGTTTAAGAAGGTACAGTCTCTGATCACACTCAAGCTCGCTCACAACGACCTCCAGACGCTTCCTGAGGATATTTTTCAGCCTTTAGCAAAACTAAAAAAACTGTACCTGGATCATAACCCCTGGAACTGTGACTGTAATCTGATAAATCTTCACCTCTGGATGAAAGCAAACTCTGACAAGATTGTGTCTCAAGTGGTCTGTGAGTATCCAGAAGTTCTAAAAGGGCAGGAAATCAGATCATTAACAGAGGATCAATTAATTTGCCCCACCCTTCCCTCCACGACCATGATCTTAACCACCACCACAAGAACAGCATTGACAACACTCCCAACTACAGTACCAACAACCGCATCCATCCAACTACAACACCAACCACCACTACACTCACCATGACTCTTCCAACCACATTTCAAAACACCTCCACAATACTTAATACTACAACACCAACACCCACTTTACCTAATCTACAACAACCACCACAACAATACCAACAACCACACCCACAACCCCGTCCACAATAACAACAACAGCACCAACCACCATAATAAGCACATCTGAGATGATGTTCTACACCACACTGCTGGTGGTGGTGATCACCTGCACACTGGTGCGGGCAAAGTTCACCCTTTCTCTTCACCACCTGCTGCAACGCAGGTTGGACCACGGCGTAGAACTCACCCATTTCTCCTACAGGAAAGAGGTTCTCCTCAGACCTCTACAAGAGGCAGAGACTCAGCCTTTAAACAACAGCACTCTACAGAGCATCCTCTTACCTGTTGCCAGTGATGGTAAATGAGCCGATCAGCTGAGCATATGATCAAAGCACCCTTGAGCAAGACATCAAACCCCTTTTTGCTCTTCTAATGGCTAATATAACATTGATAGCCTTTATAATCATTATGTTGTTTTTTTTGTTAAAACAATAGTGAGTATCAGCTCATTATTTAGCTGTACAACAGGAATCGATTAATATGTGTATGATCTGATAAACTTTAACAGAGCTATGCTGGTAATAAGTGTGACGCCCATGGTGATGTCACCCCAGGTTTGTTGATTTCTGGCATTAAATAATGTATTTTGCCTGCGAACACAGCGCTGTTTGTATTATCACTTTATATATACAAGCTTGTTAGAAAGCTTTCTAACAACATCGTCTGTGGTATTGTTAGTCTGCTGCTTCAATGCATCATAGAGCTGAGGTGAACTGCTGAGTCAGTTGACGATTCTCTGTTGGGTAGTCATGATGTGTTCCATTGTTAATATAAATATACTAGCTATAGCACCTTTAATAAAAATGTTCATCTTGGTGATGACATGTTTTAGCAGGTTGTCCTTACACACTCTGTATAATAAAAGTCTCACCTGGAATGTTTTTTTTTTCCCTTTGTTTTTGCTTTGCTGTGAATGATTTATGAAACATAGTAATGTGTTCTCAATGTACAATGATTAAAACCTATTTTCCTGGACATTTCTTTGCCTTGTAATGACTGAAACCCCTCACTTGGCTACAATAGACACACTCTGACAGCAGGGAGAGCCAGAGATCAGATACCTAATTCTTTTCCTCATTCATTAATTTTCATTCATCAAAAACCAAATCTTAACAAACTTTAGAAACAGCATGTGTCTGCAGTGTCTGCAGTTAAGATGCCATTGTAATAGACTGAATTAAATATAGGCCTATAGTTTTTTAGTATTACAGCTATATTTTTTCTTTATCAGATATGTTCATGTGTATCTTTCTCTTAAAGCAATAATCTTAAAATGTCACTTCCTAAAAAATTAATTATTGTGCTTTTTCTACAAAGCCATTGGAGCGAAACAAATTCATCTCTGAAGTTATAAGTTACTGAAGTGGCAGAAGGGAAACCACTGAGCAGGACTCTGGGACTGGGATTTACGATTGGTTGGGTTGTCAGCCTGATAACAAAAGGTTAAAAGCATTAATTAGGCCCTACATTAGACAGTAGCACAGGAACAGAACAGCAGGTCAGATCCATTAATCCCCGTCTGTGTGAACATGTGTGTGAGTTTTGTGCATGTGTATGTGAGAGATAACAGTAAAGTAAAATAATGACTGACTTTGTACAGTAACAGTAAGTTACAGTGTATTACCCGGCCAGTGGCTGTTATTTGATTTGCAAGAATCCACCACTCCCGATTCAACACAACCAAACAGGTCCAAGGGGAGGGTCTGCGAAGTGTCAATCATGCTCGTGCTTAAGCTGCTGGCAGCATCCCTCCCTCAGTGTGTACTCCACAGTGCCCCTCCTATCACGCAGCGCCTGCTCTCACCCAGTGTTGCCAACTTAGCTACTTTGTCGTTATATTTAGCGAGTTTTCAGACCCCTCTGGCGACTCTTTTTCAAAAGAGCAACTAGCGACAAATTAGAGACTTTTTTGTGGTTTTATTGGAGACTTTTGGAGACTCTGGCGTTAAAGCGAGTATCGTTCTTGCTCTTCTCAGCAGCAGGTGCTGCCTTGGGCCCCTCCCCCGTTCCAAAGCACTCACAGGTGGTCCAGCCCTTGTGCAGCTGTCCCTCCCAGCTGCATTCAGAGCTGGAGATGTTAACCTCTCCGCGTCCACACTGCGGAATCGCCCGTGCACCGCTGGCTGATCTGATGTAAATGTAAAAAATGTTTCTGTCTAAAAAATCACTGCACTAATAAGTTTATTTGTAGTTCTAAACATAATAAGGATGTTTTTTTACTCCCTTTTTGTCCCTCCCAAAACGTTATTCCTCTCTCCTACAGTGCATTGCAATTTAATACACATGGCCAGTTTTGCAAATTAGGCGATGACGTCATTTCGTGACTTCTACAGCTTTTAGGACAGCCAATAGTGACTTTCCTTACTGAGGAGTTGGCAACAGTGCTCTCACCTTGTCAGATAGGTACAAGCTCAAGCTTGAACTGCCAACAATGGCTGTGAGGCAACAGAGCAGATAAATGTCCAACGATTACCAACGTCAAAGAGAAGAAATAAAAAGACAGAGGAATAAAAGCAGTGTTAAAAGAAAGCATTGGACCGTACCAGAAAGAAAACTAGGATAAATATGAAAGCCTGATTTCAGAGGTGGAAGGAGCTGCGGGTTTTGTAAGGACTCAAGAGCCACGCAGAGCTGGCAGCTTCTCTGCTGGACAAGTAGGGACCCCTGCTTGATATATGTTTCATTCTATTATTTAACCACGAGGCTAAGATGGCAGTAGTTACAGTAATATGCCTTATGATGTTGCAGTCGAGCTATGTAGCTTGTTGGTAAATATAGCTTGTTAGCTTGTATGTAAAATCCTGTGTTTGGCTTTGTCTTTATGGCTACTGGTAAGCAAAAGTATCTTTCAAGTGACTGGGCAGTGATAATGTTACTTTGTGTTCAGTATGCTCTGAAGTGGTTGAATTGGTTTAGAGAAATAACGTTACTCATGCTTCAGAAAGGCAGCATAGCGTTGCACCGGGTAATGATTACCTGGTAACTCCGTCTACCGCGATGTGAGGAATATTGTTTGTGGGATATCTATAGTGACCAGCATGAGGCACTCGTCATTGTAATTTGTATTGATCAGAAATAAAACAATCAGGGCTTATGTTGTTGCCAGTGCCCTACCAAAGCAATGAGCATTTAACCCGATGCGAATGCGGCATCTTGGTTATCTGGCCACTGGCTACCGCGGTTACAAGCCTGCTCGTGCACAGCAGGCTCCTCTGTTGGGGGGGGGCTTTGAAGGCAGAGCTGCAGCTCAGCCAAGAGGAAGAATGAGGGACGTGGGAGCTATATCTTTCAAATATTCTGGCTAAATCTCATAAATCCAGACTGCATCTTTAACAGGTCTGTTAACTGTATTTATTGATTTCCTTATTTATTTAAGTCTGTTAATTCTTTCCTGATTTATTTATACATTTTTGTCTATTTATGATTCCATATTAACGGTGCAATATATTAGAACTTGCCACCTGTCAAGTTCATACTCCCAACAAATAGGGGGTGACGTATAACCAGAGTAGCTGCAAAGGGCCTGCGTTCACATAGTTTTGTATTTGGTGGCTGGCTGTGCATTCAGGAGCGCTGAGTCGATGTGTTTGTTTTCGCTGACAGAAAAAACGTTGCATGCGCATCTTGTCTCTATGGCAACAATATCTTGACAACTGCCGGAGTACAATCACAACCACCTCTTTGCGGTTCACTATCCATTTATTTTATTTGGCATCAGGACATCAGAGCAAAGAGGATGTGGGTCTGTTGATCTGTTGGGGACAAAAATACAGTGAACATTATCATCTTGGCCAGGAAAAAGAGTGACAGTGACATCATCAGTGGTGTTCTGAAAAATTGAGAGATTTTCAACTTGAAGCGCTCAGAAAAAATGGCAGAAAAAATTGCCATGCGCACACAGTAACTGTAGCTCTGCTTAGTTACTTAGCTCCCTTAGCTGTACAGATGCCGGTTCAGACCAGACGCTTGAAAGGTTTGTGTTAACACCACTAGCACATGGGCTTTGCAGCTTTTATTCATAATCTGATGATCGTTTTAGTAGATTTTTGAATGTTTTCACCTAAAATTCTTAAACAAAAAATTAATTAAAGCAGCAACATTCAATAAATGTATTTCTAAATGTATTTCTGTCATTAAATAATATACATACATACAGTGCAGACCTTTTGCTGTCATTACAGAACCATGTCACATGACTACATGTCACCCTTTTGACATGCTCCAGATGCAGCTGTTGTGCACATGTTTAGGTCAATGAGTCTCAACTCTTGTAGCGCAGATAGACAGACTGTTACACAACTGCAGGGGGAGACAGAGGCCTGCGGAGTGCAGTAGAGTGCTCACACAGGCTGCTGCTGTTCATGAGATGGGAGGATAGTTATGGACTCAGTGTTGCAATCCCTCCCTGCTGCTGTAACATTACACAGACATGAAGTTCACCACACGTTTTCGGAGCTTGTGGATTTCTGATAATTTATCAATCAAAAAAATTCTGAATATTGGCCTCGATTATCTGCTGGGCCGACAATTCGTCTATCCCTACTCAATTTATTATTTCATTGTTTCGCACATTTCTGAAGAAGCCCTGTCATGTTGAGAGTGACATGTCAGCAAACATACAGCTGAGTATCAATCTCTGCTCAAACACCATTTCTCACCATTCTAAACTGATAGTATTTATGATATTATGGGTTTACCTTGCTGAAACATTACTAAACTTCCATGTTGTAATCTTCCTTGGACTTTTGGTTTCTGTTTCTCGTCTTTGCCTTTTACCCATTTCGGAAATTTACTGTATAATAGGGAACACATATTAACTATTAAAGCTGTAGTCTGTAACTACTTTATTGTTAAATTAGCTAAAATTGTCACTGTGATCTGACAGTAGAATAAGACACAGGTCAGCTGTATAAAAATCCACTGTCTGTGACTCCACCCAGTGGCCCCAATTTGATTTGCAAGAATCTACCGCTCCCGGTAGCATACAACCAATCAGAGCCAAGGTTAGCGTCTGAGAAGTGTCAATCATTCTCGTGCATACGCTGCTGGCAGCCCCCCTCCCTCATGCAGTGCGTACTTGGCAATGCCCTTCCCCAGCGCAGGCACATATTCTACAACTACAAACAAGAATTCCCCCTCCATAACTTCCTAATTACTGCTTATTGATAGTCAGTAAAGAAGACGCTGTACATGAATTACAATCTCATCCTAAACATTGTCAGTTCTGTCAATGCAAATAATAATGTGTTCCCTATTCTAAATTGAGGTCTTGCACGCAACATATTCATTAGTAAAACCTGTGTGGGTTGATATAAGAGCCAAAATACCAGCAACTAATTAATGGTTAATATGTATCAATAATGTAGTGTTACCCTAATATTTGTTAACTTGTTTATTGTAAGTTAATATTCTTGTGCTGAAAAAAAGAAGAATCTCAGCAATGTGGAGATGTACTTGAATCTCTTCCACTAGAGGGCACTTCTGTATCGGACAAAAAGAGCACACAGACTTCAGAAAACGTTTTACTGTCTCACGTCTTCAAATGTTCCCCAGTGGGGCCTCTCCCCTCGAGCAAACTGCTGTGTTGAATTACAGAGTGGTTTCCTGCTGAAAACAAGTGACACAGACAAGAGAATCTCGTTTCGAGTAAAATAAAATATGTCTTCATATTTAATCAGATGGCATCCAAACGGAGACTTCTCCAGACACGGCAACTTACATAAATCCCTTCGGAGGAGGCTTCTGCGCGTGTTGTGCCAGGCGGCAAGAATAGTGAATGAAGGCACTGAATGAGGGTAACATAGCTTTGCTTTATCAGATTTACCTTGAGGCTGTATGGAGAAACACTCACACACACAGCTAGAGGGATAGATGACTTGATTACATCAGCAATGGCTCTTCTGATGCTGTAAGAGGGAAATGATGAATAAGCAGCTCTATTAGAAAGGACAGAATATAAACCAAAGTTAAAAGCATTTATTAATGTCAGTGTCTTAATCATATTAACAAGTCCTGAGCAATCATTCCAAGTACAATATCAAACCTCATACATAGCTCAACTAAAAGACAGCAAGAGCTGAGGAGTTGTGTTGTTTAATATTTCATCCTGTTGGTAAGCTTTAGTAAGGTTCCCTCTTGTAACGTTGCATCATAGAGCTATTCCTGTCTCAGTCTGATGTCTCTACCGTTTATCCAGATTTGAGTGACTGATCTATTTTAGTCCACTCTATACGTCCCTGTGTCTCAGATTACAAATACAGCAGTTGCAGTTCTGGGGTATTTTTGACTTAATGACAGGGCAGACACAGGTGAAATCAACCAGTCCATTACAAATAAAACTCTGAGAGAGGATGCTTAAGGTTTACTTTTTCATCCATTTGTTGATCAAAAAGAAGTTAAATGCAAATATGTAAATCTGCTCACAAAATATCTATGTCCAAGTTTTTATTTGTAAACCAAATAGGAAAGGAAAATAAATCTATCAATCATCTTTAAATCCATGCATCCTATCTACAACACCATGCGAGCCGTTAGATTCTCTCACTGTGAAGCTTGCAAACACTTTTACTGTAATACCTTTGCATCAGTTATGGAGTAGAACGACTTGCAGTATCACCAGTGTCATCTCTGGAGTCTGTTCCACTGTGAACTGGTTTCATGTCTTTTATGTTTCAGGTTCAGAACATGTTCTGTCACAATATGGTATCTCACAAGGATCTGTTCTCCCCTTCATCTTCATTTTCTGTTTCCATGTTAATAAAAACTATGGAATCTTATCTTAGAGCTATCATAACCACAGACAGCTGTACATAATACTGCCCAGTGTTCCTCTGTTGCCTCATTAAATTTTAAAGTGTACAGCTGGATGCTTCCACATGTGAAAAAAAGCAAATTGCTCATGAAAGTTTGTTGTCCACATGTGAAAATGTATTTTGTGGAAGTTTTCGTTCAAACAGTATGTGAAAATAGCCAACCAGTTGCGAAAGTGCGGGCCAAAAATCCAAACCTCTGGTGAAACTCCAGATGTGAACCGCCCGACCACCTAAAACACCCTGTACTTTGAAAACACTCCTACCAATTAAGTGTTTCTATATTAAATGTACAGTTTCATTCGCATTTTAACATTTGACACAGTCTACTTGCAAATAGGCCAAAAAGAACCAACACCAAAGGTTAGTTGTATCTGACAACGTAACCAGTGACCTTGCCACCAGGCAATGTGACTATAATGACTGGCTACAGCTATTTGCTGACTATGGAGTTTAATGCTCTGCCCTGAAGGTTACCTGCATTTTAAATGTTTTACAGTGATACAAGTGAGCGAACTGCTACATGTGCTGACATTTGACAATAAGCAGCTGACCCCCTTTTATCCACAGAAACATACAATGAGGTGGAGGGCAGAGGGTTCGATACCTGCTCAAAAACACCTTGAAAGGTTGCTGTATGATTCAAACCTCTAAAATCCTCCAGTTGTTATGAAGAAATCTGCAGGAAATCCGTACTGCTGCTACCAAACAGTGTCAGAAGCCAAAGTAGGAAAGTATAAGTTGATATGAGAACTTCAAACTCACATTTATCCTCCCTCAGTGATCAGCTCTATTGCCACACAGGTCTACCGTGCTCAATTCAGCTCATTTTACGCTCCCATTTTGAATTTCAATGGCTTTACAGTTCCACAGTTTTAGTTGAGCTAAACGATCCTCTTCCAGAGGCAGAAGAACTTGTCATATCCCTTGAAGCCTCTGCTCTTAGGGAAGGATAAGCCTGCAAGTCCTGCTAATGGGCCCGAAATGGAGCTGAGGAGGTAATTGTGTGTGAAAAGGGCAATGTGCTGAAGAACATAAGAGGCCATAAAACGAGGAGGAGCCCATTACAGCCAAACTAAGACACTTCAACTGGAAAATAGTTTGCAGTAAGCAGGCGGGTTTTCGTAATACAGCTGATTACCTGGGGTTAATGACCAACAGAGGCCCATTATAGATAATATGTGGAACATACGATAGGGATTTGGCTGGCTGGTTCTTGAGCACCCCACCTTCCATTCTTCACAGTTTTTTCTTGCATAATGAAGTCGTAAGAAAAGCTCTCGGGGGATGTTCAGTTCTTGGTCAACTGTGGCTACAGAATATAAATTTTAAAGCAAAAGTACATTTAAAGAAACACTGACAGTTTCACAGCCGATGTTCATTTTCCTTCGACTCTCGACCCACTGCTGCAGCACTCAAGACTCACCAAGAAATAATGCATTTTTGATAGAAAGCAAGAAGTTCACACCCCCTTCTGTAACCACTGTCAAAAGTCATTCTGGGAAATTGAGGAAGGTTGAGGAAAATTGCCAACAGCAAAAGGAAATGAAAGTACTTCATAACAAGGTGCTCCAATCACAATGGCCGTCACAATTTAATGGATTTGATGAGTGTTTATCAGTCTGTTTTCTCATTTATTTTCTCAGCATGAGTGCTGGGATCCTACACAGATGCATTTTTTTGGCTATATAACAGTCACAGATTTTTCCGTTTTTGCTTTTGTCCTTGCTACTCTCACAGGAGTGAAGTCTGTGATGTCACAAATTTCCATTAACTAACCACAGTAAGTTAGAGCAATATTTGAATCAAAATCTGATGAACCTTGAATTACTGTAGATAAAACCACACACACATACAGTCATGATGACGTTCTCCAGTGTTCATACACAATAAATAAGAAAATTGTTTTTTTGCTAAACTTCAAGCTTTGGCAAATTTGAGGGGGTTTTTTAGTACTCAGTATTTAGTGTTGTAGAAAATGATTTAAGATGTTAAACCATGTTTTCACGGGCATCAGACACACAGTATGTAATTTCAGCCACGAGGGTCCTCTCGTTCAGGACAATGAAAATAAAAAGTAGTTTGATGATGTCATGAAGTAGCCTCAGCGAAGTAATGTTTTCAACTTTCATTTACGTCACCTTTAGAAGCCAACTTCTGCACACTCTCTGGCGAAGAAGAGTTATAGCGACGGGTGACTAAGACAAACATGCCATTACCTTGAGTAAAATTATGGACTACAGATGCTGCTGATCCCACTGCGAATCAACACATACAGTACATGCTGCTGTGGGTCTATAGCTGTTGTCGACCCGTCTGTATAGTTGACTAGAAATGACTCCCATTAACTTCTCCATGTGAATGTGGAGAATTTGTTTTTTTTAAAGAATTTGGAGGATCAGACCAAACATTAAAAGTGATTGATTTGCATTTGAAATATTGGAAAAAAAATAAAAGGAAAGAAAAAAAATGTTGTTTTGTGACTGCTGAGTTTGCTTTAGAGACTTTAGTGAAATATTGTAACTTTATACATAGCACCTGTGGGCCGTCATCGTTATTTTGCATTTTTTAAAATCTTTTTTACAGATGATTTATACTTTTATTCCTACCTTCATGTTATAATGACTCCTCAGCTTGTGTTGTCTGACACAGACTGACAGACGTCTTCTCTTGGCTCGTTGGACTCAGTCCCACAGCTGCCCTCCAGCCTTCAGGAACCTCCTTATGGTGCATCTGCAACCGGCTGTTGTGAACACACACACACATACAAAAGTCAACAGACACAAAATTCTGTTTTTCTTTTCTTTTTCTTTCTTTTTTTTAAACACTCAGAGTACTTTGCTATATGAATGAATAGATGAAAATTAAAAAGCAACACAATTCTGGATAATTCTGTGGTACACTAAATGTTCCCCAAATAGTAACAGGTAAAAGCTCCCTGGGATTTGTTGTGTCCCTGTGCACAGTGGGAACGAAGAGAGCCTGAAATAAACTGTAACTCAGTCATTCAGATTTTTTAAGGTGGCTACCTCCCAGATATGAGCAGCATTAAAGTTTGTCTGTAAATCCTTTATTTTTCTACAAACACAAATATTACTGTGTGCCATATTTAAAAACAAGACAAAGGAACTCTTTCCAGGCTCTAAATAACCTTCTGGTGTCTTTCTTTTGACTTTTAAACCTCTCTTTTTCATTTTTTTTTAATTTGATTTATTTTTATTTTTGTCCACCATCAGGGTGCTGCATATTAATCAATATGAAAACAATTTTGCTTTAATTGTTTTTTTCATAAATACAAAACCTCTGTTGGTATTTTCTGTTATTCAGTTAAAGTAAAAGTGCCAGTATTAAAATAAGATACAATGTCACATTTAACACAGCTTTTTTACAATGAACAGTTCCGAAATGAGTCTATTAAAGTCATATTTTACCATCTATCCGCTCACACACGTATGCTGAGTGTTTTTATTCTTTAACCCCCAGCTCTGACTGTAACATTCACCACCATGACCCTAAATCTAATCCCAAACCTTACACTGACCCCTTTAAATAAGTAAGGACCAGCACATTGTTTCCTCTTGCAGAGGAGCTTCCTCGTCCTTGTATTGTTTTTGTTCTGTGGCAAAGGTCCTCATGAGTATAGCGAGACAGGGGCAAATATGCACAAGCAGTCTCACACAGGCAGACAGCGCTGAGGGGCACTCCTGGCCTCTGGCTCTGGAAAACACAGCAGGCTTGGCTCTGGTGTCTCACGCATCCGTTCCACAAACCCAACCTCCTACCCAAAGAGTCCCCAGCAGTGCCAGCTGAGTCCAATCTCTCCCTGCCAGCTGCACCCCCGCCAGGCAGGCTGCAGCTACATGGAGCCGGGGTCACCATAACACCTTCTCCCTTACTGCTAAAAATGGAAACTGTCAGGTACTGAAACTTGTCATGCCTACATCGTGGCACAGCAGACTGGACACAGAGGATGGTAAATATTTTAACACTTCCAATAATTTACACAAGACAATACACACGCACACACACACACACACACACACACACACACACACACACAGAGCTCACAAGTCTTTTATAAGGACCTTCTAGTTAATGATATAATATTAGAATTAGAATGCTAACATTTGCCACTTTGCACTAAACATAAAGTACGGCTGAAGTGAAATGTAATTTGGACAAATGCTAATTTTGACCAGATGGTTGCACAAGAAAAGTCACAAAAGTGATGACAATTCGTCTTGAGGTGGACATGAAAGTCTCTTTGGTTGTTGAGATTTTACCATAATGGCGGCATCAGAGGAAATGGTATCAATTTACAACCAGGTACAAAATGTGAATAGTTACTAAGGAGTGAGTAAGAAATGAATCAAGAATGATTTGAATATTAATTAAATCGTTAACGAGTAGTTTCTGAATAACTGCAATTCAAGGACTTTATAAGGATGAATTACTAGAGAACAGACAAGATATTTTGAATTTATGAATAATTAAGTCATGATTAGTGTATAAATATCTTCAGTATTAAGGAAGTGACTACCTGTCAAATTCATATTACAAACAAATAGGGGGCAGCATAACGCCATAGTAGCTGCTAACTGATGATAAATGTAGCTGCCATTAGCTAGTTAGCTCAGTTAGCAATGCAGATAGCAGCCCTAATAGCTGACTCGAGTCTGCACGGACTAAAAGCTCGGCCTCATCATCTGAGAATCATGTTTCATTAAATGCTATGAAATCATATGCACAGAATTCAATGGCAATTAAATTCACAGATATAAATGGCAGCCTCTATGAATGTGTGCGTGTTTGAAGTCGGTACACTTGATAAGTCTGTAGGGTAGACAGTGCTATAAAAACGCAGTCCATTTGACCATTTCACATACAGACTGCACAAGACAAACATATCATCAAAGTCCTTTACCAAGAAACAATCAATCAGGCATGAATACTGATGCAAACAGACTTCTTTTATCAAATATAATACCATACATCAGAAAATACACATATACAGTAAACATGTGAAATGTGAACAAAGATCACACCTTTCAGTCCTAGACAGGGAATCCTTATTAATGTGAATGATGACATCATTACAATCCCACTATTGACTCTATTAATCAAAGTACCATCCAAGCTTTTTGACTGACTTAATGTGGTGAGCGGCAGCTGCCACTGAGGTGAGAAAGGTGAAGACTCCTCTAGAGAAAATGCTATAATAAGAACACAAAGAGTGCTGTACTGCCACAATTTTTTTAAACCATTTAAAAGTTATACAATATAATTGAAAAGTTATAAAATCTAATTCACAGTTTCACCCATCAGTGTGATCTCAGCATTAGCAACTACAGTACATATTAACAGTCCCTGGAGAGAATAAAGAAAAAAATGGTGAAAAATGTCCAAACGCCTGAGCTGATGAGAAGATGAATCTTGGATGATACTTTGAATAACGATGCCAACGACCCAGCTGCCAAAACAAGAAGAAATAATGGCCTCAAATAATGACTTGTCAGGATTTGTATGAGGAAATGAGACCGAAATAGCACAGCTTGGGAAAAAAAGACATGCCTATTTTTACCCTGTCCTCTTCTCCTTTGTCTAATTTTAGTTAAGAATTACTCTTACTGGCTGCCCAGGCGGAGGTCTCATACATCTGCACAAGGGTACTGTGAATATTAGAGGGACTTTGAGAGTGATAATCTCTGACATCCACGTTTAAACACCTGGATTTACACACACACACACACACACACACACACACACACACACACACACACACACACACACACACACACACACACACACACACACACAATAGCTTTGCTCTCAAAGTCACAACATTTTGTTCGTTTCGAGGTCAATTTGAGTCCCTGCATTAGAGAGGAGTTTGAGGTATTTTAGGATCTTTTGGACTGTGATGTCATTCTCAAACACACCAGTGATAATGGTGTCATTGACTTAATGAGATTTTTCACCTTCGCTATACCCCAAGTAGATGATGAAGCATCCAGCTCAGTGTACAGGACACACGAGAACACTTTGCCATTCAACTTCCAAATTTCAGGGGCGAAGCATTTGGCTCTTAATTGGCCATTTGCAATTAGAGTGATTCTTTCTCCTCTCTTCTCCTGCCCTACAGGACTGCTCCGTTGGTCAAAAACCGAGCAAAGGTTTGGGATTTAATTAGAAGAAAATTAAATTTACTGCAGTTTTCAACATGACCTATAGATACGCAGCCATCCAGTTATTCTATATCGTATTCTGACTGACTGACTGACTGGATCACTCCATACTGTGCTGCACTCGCACTAAAAGTCACTCAGTTGTACAAAATAGGCTTAACTTCAACTTAATTTAAAGATTAAGAGAAGAATATGGGGCTTTTTACGTGAATGGGATTGGGAGGCAAATACTTAACATAGTATTAAAATATGTCACACAGAGAAAAGTTGACAGCAGGTTCGTATTCTTTTATATACTGTTGTGTTTTAGTACATGTTTTTTTCACCCTGCACTGTATGTAGGTGGGAGAAAATGACTTTTTCCTGTCTCCAGGGATAAAATGACAACTCAAGCAATGCCAACAGAAACATAAGTGATCATTAATATTGTGCTCCAGGATGACCACTGACCAACATATTAAGAAACTGCAGATTAGTAACAGCACTTAACTGAGACATTTTCAGTCATTAAATCTTAATCGTACAGTATAAATGTCTCCCAGAGGGAATATTTCTTTACATAAAAACCAACTTCAATAAATCAATCTGACAAATCTTAAAGATGCAGTAAGTGATATATTTTAAATTGAACGAGTCTTTAATGGCTCTCCAACAGTAATCACTGTTATGGTGTTTGGTCAGTAACCCATGTCTCTCCTCGCAATCCTCATGTTCTAAAAGAGAAAAGAAAAGCTCTGGTATCCCTGCTGTCTTTATCCAATCAGAACAGAGAAGTCCAGAGAGACACATGGAGGGCAGCATCCACCTGTTCTGGTACCTAGACCGGCGACGGCAAAGGGAAAGCTACCAATTCCAGTGCTACCAATGATGACTTATACTACCCTCTAGTACTACTACTTATACTACTCCCTACTAGAGGGAGGGGATTGCAGACTGCAAAACAGACAGCTTCAAAAACTACTTGCATTAAACCTGAATCAGTACATTTCTGATTTTAACATTAAATGAAATGGCTCTGAAAAGAGAAACGAGTTGTTAATGAAAGAATGTAGCGATTTGTTTTTGCCTTCTTCTTTAGCTCATTTGTTTGGGTTTTACTGCCAAAACATTTGCTAAATGACTGAATCTCAGCTGCTTTCTCATTTAGGCGTCTGTTTCCAGAAAATCAGCCCAGACAAACTTGGTGTATGCTACGGAGGCATAGTTTCCCCCAGGATTATGTGTAGAGCAAACCAGAGCCAAAAACCAGAGAGAATAATGGACTGACATTTGACAGAAACAGTTGGAATGCAGTATTTGTAGTAGTAGTTGTGGTAGTAATAATATTTATCTATACATTTATCAAACCATTTTGGCTCTGTTGATGTAAAAGGTTTGGTCTGTTTTGTCCTTACTTGAATGCCATTGTTTCACGTTCTGAAAGCTGGGTATTTTTAGATTCGAGTATCACCATTCTGTCAAATTAGACTCAAACATTTTGAGACAGCCAATGAAATCTTCCAAACAATCCAACAACAAAGTCTCATCAAATTAACTGCCTTGGATGGAACCGCCAAGGCAGCTGATTATATCACACTGCACCACAAATTTATTTAGCAGCCTCTCATGATAGAGTGCTGGGGGAAGTTTTTCAGTGGAATTTCTCAAATCTGTAAATTTCTTTAAAAAGCAAAGAGTGAACTGATTCTCGTGTGTTTGTAGGAGCAAGAGGAAGGTTGCGTCACTTAACTAAGACAGCAAAAGAAATTCAGCTAACTCTAAACACAGAATGAATCAATGGCCACACCGTCGCACACACACACACACACACACACACACACACACACACACACACACACACACACACACACACACACACTCAGCGCTTCCTATTCCTCACATCTGATGGTCTGAACCACTCGGTGTAGCTAATCTAAAGATGGAACCTTCCTCTACCTACGAAAAGAGGAAAGCCCTTGCTGGGGGGGATGAAAAAGCAATCACACTGTATCAGTTTCAAGACTGATGTTCAGCAGGTCAATAATCCATCAGTGCAGAGCTCATTTGTGTTAATAAAATTTACCAACAGCTGTAGCTAAAGTTGATAAAGTATGTAAGCAGCTATCCATCTCCAGCCATCTCAACCTTTCTTGTTTTTTACCACACAAGCTACAAACAAGTATTTAACTTTAGCAACAGGGGCACACATGTGGTGAACTTTGACACACAAGGTTGTAACAAACAATTATGTTCATTATCCGGTATTCTGATTAATCATTTGATGTTTATGTCAGAAAAGAGATAAAACTTACCTTCAGGAGACGACGACTCTCTATGTGAGTTCTTTTTACATACTAATGAAGTTCTGTTCTGAAGTTCTCATGTACACAATTTAATGCAGGTTACTAATGTGATATTGATATGTTTCTAAGTGAAGTTTCAGAAGTAACGTAGTAATTTAAACCTAAACCACAAAGTTTTCCTAACCCTAACCAAACTGTGACCATATGACGAAGGCCTGTCGCTGATATGCTGTAACGGTCACGTTGTTTAGGAAGCGGTAATATGTCATCTTTAGAGTCGGCTGCAATCGACATTTTCATTCGTATTGACATGAGGCTGTAATGATACGGAGACACGGCAACAATGGACCTTCTCTGCATCTTCACTCACATCATGAAGCCAACAACTTGAAAATGAAAAGTGTATTTCCCTCTTTTGTTGTTTTATTGAATGAATCCGCCTTTGGGGCACCTATAAATCACCCACAGCAGGTATCTTGGACAAACAATAGCAAGAAGCACAATAGAGAGGTTGTTTAAGGTTATACAGTTAGGGCCTAGATGACACAGCACCCTGGATCACAACACTCTCACTGTGTGTGAATGCACCTGACTAGATGTGGCTAAGTGTCACCTGAGCCAGAAATCAATTGCAATCACCTTCCACTCTTGTCTCCCAGGAGCTGGTTGTTCCTCAACCCTGCAGCTCCACGCTGCCCGAGCACACAGAGGATGTAAACTCCCTGCTGCATCAGGACACAGTGGTAGACTGTGAGCTTACATTGCTTTCAAACATGAGAAAATGATGACTAAATTGGCTAAGATGATATATTTTTACACAGAATATGAAGTGACACACAGGTACAAACAATCTAATGCAAGAGCTGTGTAAGACGTACTTGTGATGATGAAGCCATCCAGTTTCTGGTGTGTACTTCACAGCGCCTCTCAGTCATTGTGAAGTGACGGTGCAGGGTGAGATGGAACAGCAGGTGATTTAGAGTCCGGCGGGCAGCCGTCATCAGACAGATTTACACTTTGGACAATAATAGCAAGCACGTGATTTGTGTCTGCACACAAAATTCTCTGTCAAGGCCCTGAAAAATTGAGCCGTATTGCCAGATTATCCAGAGGATTTGATTACAGCGTTGTATTTTACAAACAGCACTGATGAAATATAAAGTTTCACACATAAAAGGTGATGGAATTTAATCTTTTCTTCCTCTTCTTCTTCTTCTTCTTCTTCTTCTTCTGCTTCTTCTGTTTGCAAATTTAAATGAATGTTGATAGTGTTTTGTGACAGCATTTGAAGTTGTGGTGCTGTATTTGTTTGGTTTTGGTTTAATGCTTCGATGATGAACAGAGTGAAAGTCTTGCCATCTGTCAACAATATTGGTTTTGGCAAACACTTTTACCCTCATGATTATAACAGATCTGTGTACACAGACGTGGAGGACTATAATTTCTCTGTATATTTATAGCATATTAGCACAAGTAAACACTGGATTATTACTAGTGAAGGTTGTCAACAGCACTGAGCAGGATGGCCCTTATTCAGTAAATGTATATCTCTCTGTCATTTGAGAGTTACATTTGTTGTGAACATGAAACAGCAACATTTGTTCAAATCAAAGAGGAATTTGGCAAACATTACTCACTGAACTCCAGTGCCAAAAGTCAGCTCTCATTATCAGTGTCAGCGCTGACACACTGTCATTAACACAAAAGCTCTGATCATCTGTTCTCCTGAACTCATAAAACTGAAAACAAACTTAAGAGTCTCGTTAAAGGGTTACCATAAATTTTACTCATTAACGTGTGTTTAAAGCTCTTGGGGAGTTATCTATTACTGCATACTGTGTATAAAAAAGTGGAATAACGCATGTTGTGGCTCCAGAGGACACTACATAAATCTGATAAATTGCCTCCCATGTCACTCAACTACGAATTTGCATTGTGGGAAATGGAGGCACCAGGTTTTTAGAATAAATTAAAATGTGTGTTGTAAAAAAGCTGATATCTCTGATTCTGCTGTATTAATTATGATTATCTGTTCTTAAGTTATCAATAATGAGTCCAAACTTTGTGATGCTAGACCAGTGGACTACGTTTTAAAACATTACCCACGATGCACCTTAGCCACTGAGTGACATCACTGGAGGCACTTTATCAGATGACATCCACAAAAGTCTATATACTACTATTTTCACATATGTAGTAATGCTCCCGGAGATCTGTTATCACACTTTAATGTGGAAAATATTTGAAGTTATTATTAAGAGTATGTTGAGCTTTCAGTTTGTTTGATGGACCAACATTTTTTTCTTATATTTAGATGATGACTGTTTGTCTTTCAAAAGAGCACTGTGTAATTTTGGGAAGACATTTTAATCAGAGGAGACATATACAAAACTAAACCTTATTAATATTGTATATATTAAAATTATGGGTTTGAACTTATTCTCCAAAACTACATGGTGCCCCTTTAAAATAAGGCCGTAACATGATAAGATCAGACTGTTCGGTTTGTGTGTGATTCTCGTTTGTTTGTTTGCTTCTTCCAACTGAGGGGGAGAACAACAAGTGATGGATGAATAATGGATGAATAATTCTCCCCTCAGTGCAAAATGTGACACATCACAATAAAAAAAAATCAAAGCTGTGCCAATTGACCAACTGCTTTTCAGTCTGTTGTCTAAAGAGTTGTCATACATTCTCTTCTGCCAGTACAGTGAAAAATGCACATATCAAATACTACAATCCAAAACAACAACCATTCTCTCTCTCCTGCTATCTTTGAGAATGCACGTGCACGCGCGCACGCGCGCACGCACGCACGCACACACACACACACACACACACACACACACACACACACACACACTCTCTCTCTCTCTCTCTCTCTCTCTCTCTCTCTCTCTCTCTCTCTCTCTCGACTTGACCCCTTCTTCTCTCTGACATTCAGCTGACCCATGAGGACTCGTCTCAGCTGTGTCGTCCCTGCTAGGGGGCCTGTCTGCTGTGTCAGGGTGCTCCTCCAGTTAACCACACAATGAACCACTCTGAGCATTAAGTAGCAATATAAATGCAAATGAGTCCCTTGAATGTGGGGAAGATAGAGTGCGAGGAAACAATATATGTTTCCAGATGAGTAAGGATGATAAAGATGCAATGGACACGACTATCTGGATTACCTGTTAGTTGTGAGGACTTAATCCTCAGAGAGAATGCCTCGTTTGAGAACCGCGCCGGGGTTTATTGATCCATGTGTCCATTGTTGAAAAGGGACTCTGCACTTTTGTACTGTACAGTTTGATAAGACTTTTAGTTTACCTGCTGTCAATCTTCCATTTTTCTTCAAAACTGTATTCACAACTCTGATAAACCTTTGCTGAATCTGCTGGATGAAGACAGATACAAAATCAAAATCTCTTTGTATCATCATGGTTAAATGTGCTCCTGAAGAAAGCTACTGTTTTTTTTTTTTTACCTGTATATATTAATTCCCCATCTTAATTTTGCATATTTAGAATTCCCTTATTTCACTGCAAATTGTATGTGTCCTCGAAATGCGATTGTAACTGACTGTAAGTGTAGTTTAATCTTTTCTCTATGACAGCGTCTATGATGGGGTTCTCAGTGTATTTTGTTTTGTTTGACTCAGCTGGTTGCTTTGGTATCACTGCGTTATGTCTTCTGGGTTTTGTATTGTGTTTTCTGTTTGTTTGCTTGGGTACTCCCTTGAATACAAGATGTGACATTTCAGGGGGTTTATAATGACATCATAAATATCAGTTAATAAGACACTGCATCATCTGTTCACCACTTTGTTATGGCTGAGTGAAATTATGGAGCCTTCAAGGTCCTGAAAATTGTATATCTAACACATACAAGGTAATAATTTGCACACACAGGTTATTATCCTGTGCAACAAGATGAAAGAGGGCTCCTTTTGGTTTGGACAATTTAGCCAGATGGAAGGTAACTTCCCATGAAAGCGGTACAATCTGATTGAGGTCGCTGATACATTACAAACAACCATTTTAATCACGAATAATGCACTTTTCAATGGGATGATTTATGTTAATGATACAAATAGGCTAATAAAAAATAAAAAAAACATGTTTCCTAAAGAGCTACCCTTTTCTTCCAGACCTGATGATGCTATCTGTAGGACCAGTTCAGAAATGGAGCAGGATGTAGCGTAGGATACTCAAAACACAGCAGTCTTTTATTTCATTTTTACAAACATTACTTATTTAAGAGACACTCCCAATAAACTCAAACCCTGTGGGCACAGTTCTATGACACTGTGTCTTTGGCACAGTTTTAAACACCCCTGGGAGCGTTTCAGAGGCGAGACGTTTGTGCTCAGATTTCGTTATGTTGGTCCTTTTCCCTTGATTTCTGGCCTGGTACCACAGTTACGATTAAATGTTGATTTAGTAATGTGATATACCATCAGGTATCACCACAGCAGCTTCTCCCATTATATAGACTAGTCACATATTTCAAGTGGTGCAGAGAAAAAGAGCCAATTCTGGCACCCTTCCGGTGTACACGGTGACTGCTGTTGGTTCTGGCAGCTACGTTGCAGCCGGAACGCCACACAGCCTCATTGGATGGAATCAAGCCGTCATGAGTACATGGTGACCTCACAACAATCCTAGCATAGCTTAGAATTACTGAAGAAGTCTGTGAGGTTCAGTGTGGTCTTTGAATCTACAACAATGCATCCATTCAGTAAGATGATATGTAAACTGTAAGTAATTGGAAACTATACATATGTAGCAAAGTAAAAAGTACAATACTTTCCTCCAGTGTTTTTCACTCCTGTCCCTGAAGGCCTATGAGATATTTTCCTGCTCCAGCACAGCTGATTCAAATGTTCCGCTAGTCATTAAGCTCTGCTGCAGCCTGATAGCAACTTGTTCATTTCAGTCAGGTGTTGGAGCAGAGAAATATCAAGGGCGTGCTCGGAATGGATACAATTGGGACATGTTACTTTGAACTTGAACTTGGACCCTCCTGCTCTTATATCAATCTCATCCTTAGCACGGAATTAGTATTCAAAGTGTACAAAGAACATATTACTCACAGTTAAATGTGCTTCATCTGTCAATGCTGTTTCAGTTATTCTGTCAAATGAGCTGTCAAATGTTTGTACACTGTCCACAATGTTTACATTTGCGTGACACACTGTGGCGTATATCATGTATGCATGTGTCTTTCACTGTGCAGTCTGTGAGTCAGAATAGCCAGAAAGGCATTCTAGCCTGCATCCTGCAAAAAATGACCACATGTATTAGGACATCCTGGTATTTTTGGCGTACTGCATTCCACATACTTCATATTGGAACATACCAAATCTTTTTCTGGTTGTGTGGGAGCATGCGTAACGGAACGCAGGGCTGCAGGTCAGGGGGCCCCAGACACAGAAATGAAAAACATTGCAGTGGAGTTTAAGTATGAAGTAAAAATAAATAAATAAATAAAAGTGATCAAAAATGGCTCCTTGATGATATGACTTCTTCGTTTTGTGATAGACTGTTGACCTGTCAAGGATGAAACTTGCCTCTCACCCAGTGGTTGCTGGGAGATGCTCCGGCCCTCTCTGACAGCACGGGATGAGCAGGTATAGAAACTAGATGGTCGGATGTTTGCTGTTGTTCGGAGATGGAGCATGACTCATTGGTCAACCGCTGGGACCGGGGCCGGCAGGTTAGATGGTGACTGTCGGTTTTATCAGAACTCTCAGACGTCACATAACTGTCTCACATCTCAGCCTGCCTGAACCTGCCACATCTCACTTGATGTTTGTTTGTCTGACTAAGGTTGCACACCTCCTCCTCCTCCACCATCATAAAAACAAGACGTGTGTTTTTCAAGACAAGCATTCTTTGAACAATACAAAGTTTCAACAAATGTTTGCAGTTCATCGAGAGGAATCATGCAAATGTTGCTCGCAGAATTATGCAAATCATTCTTCACAGAGAGACCCGGGAACAAAGCAGGGAGAAAAGAAGAGATTCATATAAATAAAACAGAAGCGCTGATAGACTGAGAGAAGTTTAGATATAAATAAAGAAAATGGCTCCGAGTGTTTCTACAATGGCCAACGATTCCATCAACCAAAGTAGGAAAGGATGGAGTATAAAAATAGCTTTAAGAAGTATGGATTATATCAAGTGCACTGGATGCACACATTCAAATGTAAATGTAAATATTCTATTAAATATAAAAATATAATGTACTAAATATATAACATAGAGATTGAGACACAGGTGTATCTAATGGTGGTAACTGACTCGACGATAGTGCACTAGTGATGGATGAATCATGCAGTGATCCATTAGAAGCATTTAAATTTATGAGTCTTCCTAAGAAGAGCCGTGCGCTCTGCTCTCCTCTGTGCCGTGTCTCACGTTGACAGAACAGTTTTTGTTAGCTGTTGACGTGCTTACAATACATCTCTACTACAGGGGCAGATTTAAAAGCTGCCTTGCTCCATTAGAATCTACATCAGCGGGTAAACCTGTCAACCAGACTCCCAGCTTAACTCTCACTAGCATTACTTATGCGACTCGTGCGGAATCGGAAAAACTTCTGGCGTTTGCTGCGAGCTCTGAGGTAAACTGAGAGTGGCACGATGTGTAGCCACTAAAATCATTTACTAATAAGGAAAATTAAAAAAACCTCTACTCACTCTACTTAATTAAGAAATGTATCTGTAATCTGGTGTGTTTTAATTTTTATCAAAGCTAACTTGGGTAATTTTAGTCAAAAACAGGTCTCTTCCCGTTGGGTACACACAGGACTCAAACTCAGGTCTCCTGGCTATAAGTCCTGTGTCTGACCCACCCAATCTCCCCTTTCTATTTCTGAGCTTTGGCGTTGAATAATGATCAGAAACATGCAAAACATTATGATGTCATAATGAAGTTCACCTTTGACCTGGATATAAATCATCATCGCTTCATTTTATCCCGATAGACATTTATGTGATATTCTGCTAGAATGAGCACATGAATTCTTGAGTTATAGCCAAAAACCTGTTTTGTGAAGTCACAGTGACATTGACCTTTTACCACAGATTCCTAATGAATTCATCTTTGAGTGCAAATTAGAATAAATTCCCTCCAGGTGTTCCTGAGAAATCACATCCAAGGGAATGGAACAGAGAGACAACTCCTGCCGCGGCTGTCACCAGCACAGTAGCATAAAAAATACAGTCTGCTTTACATAAGGCTGCTGCCGGCTCGCTGACTGAGGAGTTGCACAGAGTTTGCAGAGGAGTAACAGTAATGTGACTGAGAATCTTGATGGATGAGGAGTACATATAGAGTTGTTGCACTATGATGCAACAAACTACAGCCCGAAAAATTCAGTTTGACCTTCTCAGACATTAAACTCTAACCTTCAACCTGCAGCTCAAGCCCATGTGAGGCATGATTACCCTGCCTCGAATTCATACCTTGTACTGTATTACAGTCTTTTTTTAGTTGTACCTGTTTTGTACAAGTTTCTAATTGAGGCACTTAAACTGTAAATGTCGAAGGTTTCCCTCATCACTGTGTACGGGTTCCATTCATCTCCAGGGGACAGGAAATGAGAACAATGTGCAGCAACATCTTGAAACCTTTCAGACAAGTGGCAGCAAGGTCACACCTGCAGGTGGTGAGTGGCCTACTTGAATTTCCCTGAAGTGAACACATCACTGATGTGAGGTCAGAGAGTTCTCGACTGGTTTTGAGTGTCTGCCACTGGCATAGCCTTTTGTTAATCAGCACACTTTAGGTGGAAATTCTATAGAAGCCAATCAAAATCAGTTGGGCCAACGAGCTCGCAACCACATTGCAAAGGTACTTCATCATAAATGTTTCCAGCGGCAGAAAAAAGACCATTAAACCATTACCATCTGCAAGGGATATCTGTGTATGTGTATATGTGGATGTTTGTTGCTGCTCACATGCAGGAAACTTGTCTAAATGAAAAGAGAAGAGCTGTGAACTCCCTTGGAGGCAATGCAGCGGACTTGCCACTGTTATGTAAGGCAATGATTGCTCCCTTTAAAGACACTGGCACCCCTTTGCTGTGCTGTGCCCAACTCCTGGCTCGCATTTTTCCACATTGGCAAAGATTGGATCTATTACATGTCAGTTTGGCTCTGAGTTGAAATACTAGGAAACAATGGCCCGAATGGGCCAAATTCATCTCAGATTTTCTCAGTTCTTAAGGAAAGAAGGACATTTGCTTTTAATCTCTAAGAGGCTTAACCCCCTGATGAGAGAGGAAGTAATGTTTATAATCCCTGAAGACACAAGTTCATCAAAGTTGTGGATTTAGCGATGAAACATCCTCCCAGCACTGTCCTTCATCAGAGTCAGTTCAGACTAGTTTCAAAGAAAACACAACCTCGGACATAAAGTTCAACCAGTCAGTCGCCCATCCATTATCTTTAACTGCTTATCCTTTGCAGGGTCACGGGAACAGATCCCAGCTGACAGTGAGCGAGAGGTGGGGTACACCCTGGACAGGTCCCCAAATCGTCACAGGACACAGAGACACAAATAACTGTTCACATGTATAATTAAGAGATGCCAATTCAACTAACTTGCATGTCTTTGGACTATGAGAGGAAGCCAGAGAACCCAGAAGGACCCAATTCAACACAGGAGAACATGCAAACTCCACTGGCCAGGGGGTTCAAAACCACACTTTTCTTGCACCACTATGCTGTCCTCAGTCTGTGAGGTTGAATACATTGCTGAAGGCAATAAATCAGGTTACATGCAGCTCCCTCTGAAGCCACAAAAGGTTTTATACTATTTCATCAGATACAGTACAAAGTGGAACTCAATTTATTTGTAAAATAGGCGGAGTTACTTGTGTTTGCAATATACAGTAGACATTTGTGGGGAGAGTCATGGGAAGAAATTACCGGAAAGTAACAAAACATCTTCTGTGAATGAGTTTTTTCTGCTTTCTTATGAAAGAGTCTAGAGACCAACGTCCCTCCAAGGTTCATATCATAACCCTAACTACATCAAACCCCAACTATATTTAATCATAGTTAAAGGATGATTATCATCAACTCAAATCTGATCATCTTAAGTTCTACTGTATATCCAGTCCTTTTTTATCATATGCCTTAACCAACCGTCCTTTATTCACACTGCTCCTTCTCATAATCTTCGTCCATTCAGAGGGGCAAGAAAATGAAGTTGCAGTGAGTGAAGACTAATTTTACCTCACTATGAGGATAATCTATATCACACGTTATCACTGACACATCTGAAAGCATCTGCTCGGGCTACAGATCTTTTCTGTGTTAATTACTTAATCACTGTCTTCATGTATGTTTTGCCTCAGTGACTTCCCAAATTTCTAATGGGCTGTGCTGCTCTGCTGTGATTGAGATGTTCGATACAATTGGTCTAACTTGAGAATTGAAGACTCCGGTCTGCAAATGTACAGCAGTGGTACTCAACAGATAACATTGGGGTTTGCTGCAGCTTATTCAATAATTTGTTAATTTATACATCATAGCAGGTTACAGCTAAATAAATAACTGTCTGTAAAATAATTACTATATAACTCTCATTGAATAAATTCACTGATTGTTGTTCAAATGTGTTCCTGTGTTTTGCCCTCGATGTGCGTGTTTTATTGTGTATTCTCCCCTCAGGGAATCCCATCCATCCATACTGTTGGCTCATGACCAGCACACACAAAAAAAACAATAAAAAAGAGCAGAAAGAATTTGATTCAGCTTGGCAGAGGTACTGAATGCTGGAGGTACTGCTTGTCTCAGCGTGTGCTGCTGTTTGAACAAAAACAGTACAGCCAGAGCTTGTCTCGTGACAGCCTGCAGATATTTGCTGAGGTAAAATATTGGTGGTTAGCTAGAGGCTGCTTTTTATATGTACTTGTGTAAATAATGAAATTAGTTTCATGCCCTCCTATGTGTTTCTTTGCAGACTATGAATTGAATGTTGTTTTTTGTGATGTCTGATGTAACACAGTACACATTGTAGACCTGGTTTTGTTTGTTTGGTTTGTTAATTTCAAGTTAAATGTTTTGTTTCGTTAAATGTTTTGTTGGTAGTCTGATAAAACATATTGTCTGTTGTTTGGTTCAATGTTGTGCTTATTGTTTGGTTAAATGTTTTGTTTGTTGTTTGGTTCAATGTTTTGTTTGTTGTTTGGTTCAATGTTTTGTTTGTTGTTTGGTTCAATGTTTTGTTTGTTGTTTGGTTCAATGTTTTGTTTGTTGTTTGGTTCAATGTTTTGTTTGTTGTTTGGTTCAATGTTTTGTTTGCAGTTTGGTTCAATGTTTTGTTTGTAGTTTGGTTCAATGCTTTGTTTGTTTTTTGGTTCAATGTTTTGTTTGTTGTTTGGTTCAATGTTTTGTTTGCTGTTTAGTTTAATATTTTGTTTTTTGTTTGATAAAATTAGACACGTGACAAATTTCTGACCTCAAAGCGAAATCAAAACCATATCAAAAGTCTTGAATTGAGTCTCCTGTTGACACAATATAAATAACACATCAAACTAAAAATAGAATATTCAAAAAAACAACCAAGATTATAATTCATTGTCACAAAAACATCCACATCACAGGTTATACATGATGATAGATTAAATGGATAAATTGATTATAAAACATTCCTCATAGTCATTCCCTGCCGTCCACTGGCCTGAAACATGCACTGCACTTAATAAGCTGTATTAAGACACAGAGGTGTGCTGCATGTTCAATAAGCATTTCTTCTCTTATTGCATTTTGCAACAGCTTTCAGCGTCACTGTTTGTTTCTTTGCCAGACTGTTATGCAACAAAGTAATTTTAAGTCAAAACAATGTGTTCCTCTAAAAACAGACAACACAAATATAGAAAACAAGAAGGAGAAACATCCTCATTCATATTGATTCCTCCACAATGACTCATAAGGATGACTCAAAGCTATTACTGTAAATAGAGATCTGGGTTGATTAAATGTGAAAACAATTAAAAAAACAGCAAGTACCTTTCCATTTGTAAAGACACATTTTACTCAGTGAAGCTGTACAGGGACGGAGGATTGAGTAGTTTAACCCCTAATGTCCGATTTCATTGGATGAGGCAAAGGGCAATCTCTTTCTTTCGCTCTGATGTGAAGTTCAGAGGTCACGAAAAGGTCACCAGTAATTGGTCACTGATGAATTAGGTGTTCTCAGACAGGTAGAGACGTGGCTAATCAGCATGTAATCCCTGCTTACTCCAGGAATTGACCTAATTCTCCGACAAAAAGAGTGGAAAAAGATGTTGGCGGCATATAAATCAGCACCTGCAATGCTGAGTCACCTGGTGAGCAGACAGTACTCTGTACAATGGCTAGACTCATTTAAATAATGTCGGGCTATTTTTAACATTTTGCATGGCACAAAAAATGCTCACAGATGAAGGAAAGTGTGTTTCAGGTGTGACAAACAGGGGGTTAGATGTTCACCTTGCTTTAGAAAAAGCAAAATAAACATGGATGCAAAAGAGTAAGTGAAAACAAAATCCATCCCTTTCCCTCGAGACTGGCGCCTCATGTTTGCTAAAAGCAGGGAGCACAAAAAAACGTCGCTACCTGTATACCTTCTGCTTTTCCTTCTGCTCACCTGTCACGATGGTGACAAGACTGGGCTCAGGCAGGCAGAGACAGACAGACAGACAGGCAGAGAGAGAGACTGAACAGAGAGAGCAGTTCTGTGCTGCATAGTCGGGCTTGCACCCCATCATTTCTCCATCTCATTTAATTTATCAGATATGGCCTGACGGAATCACCCAACCTTGGCAGTGATTATTCTCACCTTGTCAGTCATTCTCTCAGGATGTGTCTGTGGAATCACATGAAAGCTGCAGAACTGCTGAGGGTGGTAAACTGCAAAGTCATTATAACAAATGGAGCTGGATAAAGTCTATAAGATTTGCGGGTGAAAATGATGCGTGTTTATGTTTCAGAAAGCAATACAAGCCGTCCTCTTTCACATTAGGTTCGCAAGTAAGTTGTTTTTGTTGCAGATAACCAACTTTTCGCTCTCTCTCTCCACCGGCATTGTTTCTCTGTGGTATTAGATTTGGTGCTGCTGTTGTGAGCACAGCATTAACAATAGTCCAAAGCAAAAACAACTTTAGGAATTTCAATTTGACTTCCATCCCTGAACACCCGCATGTATTAATTTGTTGAAACATGTGTGAACACACTCTGAACAGACTTTGACATAACACCGGCACTCCCGTCCGTTTTACCTCAGTTTCTATCACTCCCCCCTCTTAACCTTCTTTGTGCCCCTCTTCATGATCTTTTTTTTTTCTTTCGCTGTGTAGAGTTTCCACAGTTATTCCATTTTTTTTCACCGTTACCTGATGATAGTAACCATAGAAATCAATGCTTCTTCCTTTTCTGGTTGTGCAATTGCAGACAGCTTCCCTTTTGCTGTAGCATGACCTTAATTTTTGCTGGAAGAATCCATCCCGAACACAGGCTGAAAAGCATAGTGAAAGCAAGGCTTATTGGGAACCAAATGAGTACACAGATGGTGTCATTTGTCTACAGCCATCACACTGTGGAATCAGTTTTTATTTTACTTCAGAATGGTAAATAAAATGTTGCTTATTGCCAATTTAAAATGCGGACAAATGCATGCACAAATTCAGCATGTATCCTGTGATCCAAATCAAACAGAGCGAAGGCTAACCTTCTGTTTTCAAAGTTTTAAGAATTGCATTCCAAAAGCAATGCATCTTTAAATTCCAGCTTGTTAGAGGCATTATTGTGTACATAACTCTGACACAGACTTTTATGCTAAGCCTCCACTTTCTTTTACCAACGACTGGTGAATTCTCATGTTCTTTCTTAACGCTTGCACAGAGTTGTCTGTCCGTCGGCCCTTTCAGTTGTGAGTCTGGTTGAACAGCATTTTCTTCACCATCTACGAAACATAACTTTTTTCACAAAGCCTTCATACAAAATGACATTGATTTATCAACAGGATTTTATACAAAGAGCAGTCCTCTCGGCCATCTGATTGTACAGAATCAAGCTTTGGTGCACTTATGACGCATGAAGACGACAGTGCATCATATTTTTTCAATTATGTTTTTGAAAATGATGCATAATTTTATGTAGCTCACCCTTGTTGATAGCAACGAGGGGAATGAAATATAAGGAAAACCTTGAATTTGAAGTTGAATCAACAGCTCTCTCAAACAAACTAACATGGTTCATGGCTAGGTGCACCTAATAAACTGGCAAGAGAGTGTGTAAACATCTCACTGCACGGGATTGTTCCTCCGAAAATATTCTTTGAGCACAAACAATTTCTAAAACTGACAGAGCATTTAACCGTTGAGATGCCATATGCCGTTGTGATCAACACATGCTTACAGCGTGTTCAGGTCCCTAGTGTGAATTTGTCAGAGCAGCAGCCAGCTGTTCTGTGTTAGGGGTCAGCACAGGATTGTCCCGACTCCGTATGACACCCCACAGCTGCCAAAGAGTGCCAGAGTGGCTGACATAATGACACAGTCGGGATATGGTTTCCATCAGTGGCTGTAGTGTCAGGATGCCCTTGAGAAATTGTGGCTTTCCCAGCAGACCTGCTTCACGCCCCAAAAGCAGCTGTGGATGGATGAAGACAACTGTGCAACTCCCAGCTACAGTATGTGGAATCGAACTGAGAAACAATTAAGCTCTATGGTGATGAACCACACAGTCCCAGGTATACTTTCTAGTAACAATCAGGTAATGTGAAGTGTCACCAGTATATGAGATTTGACTGCATACTTCTATTCGCTGTAACTGATCAACCAGTAAAAAGATTCAATTCATTAAACCATTGCTTACCTTGTGTAGTGTATTTTATTCATTATCCCTCTGGTTTTTGTTGTATTGTTTTCTCTCCTGTTTGTGTTTTAGGTGTTCCTTGAAACGCAACAAAAGAAAAAAAAAATACAAAAAAGTTAATTCATCAAACAACCAAACTCATTATACTACTACTAACATCTGTTTATACTGCACTCTGAAATGATACATTTTATTTTATTTTGTGTGTCTGTTTGCCTCTTTATTTTCCTGAAGGTTATCCATGACTGGCTGCTGAGTGAGCCATTGTTTTCTAAATCTCATCTGGTACGTGGTGTTTTAAACCAGTGGCTGGTGCTTTCCCACAAAGATGCTGAACGTTGATTTAAGGTTCTACTTGTGCTTTTCACTAAATGTTTTTGTTTGAAACCACATTATATTTATAGAAAGAAAGCAATATTTCCTCGTATGACATTTTAGCAATCTCATTGCATTGTACTTGCTATCTTTTTATGTTGGCTGAATGTCAAACCCCCTCTGGACTGATTGCAGTGGATTCAGATCACCTGTGTGCAGGAGACTGGCTCCTAATTAATGAGTGAAAGCAGCTTGGGGCATTCCCCTCCCAGCCAATCACGGTGTGACAATGCACTTTTGGTGAAGGCTTAAGAGAGGTGGGGGCTGGCACCCAGGACAGGCGCCTTCCATTCTGATTCTGTCTGTGACACGCTGCAGACTCAATCTCCATAGACTGTCAGCCAGACACTTGTTGGTTTAGTTCCTGTTTAGATTTTCTTTGCTGCCCCTGTCTTTCTAGTTGAGGGAAACTGTGTGTGTGTCCGTCCTGGAAAATCCGATGGAGTGACCAACAACAGTCACCCTTCAACTGGACCAAGTTCATCAGGGTCAGGCTTATTTTAGCAAGTGTGTAGCTTGCCTTCGGAACCCAAGCCACTCCATACTACATTAGTTTTCCTATCTTATTTACTTGAGAGGTAGCAAAAGCATATTTCAGTCTCCATTGTCCCCTGAAGAGTGATTTTTTTGATTATCATCTAAGTGTTTGGCATTACCTGTATATATTTATATTTTTTGTTTCTATATTAACGTGGGTTGGAGCTGGTTCGTAAGCATTTTACTGCCAGTACGGCCACAACACGATGTGTGCAGGGTTGCTATGGGTGAAAGAAATGCCGTCCTGAGACGGAACCATTGATCCCTTCTCCACGTCATCAGTTCTGTCTCTGAACACTTGTTCCATCACTTTAATATTGACAAATGATGAGTAATGGAGTTTGGGGTCTACTGACTTTTGTTGTTATCCATAAAGGGAGCAGCCACTGAGGTTTGAAACAAGTCCATGCCTGTGACTGTCAGAGATGGATACATTGACTAGTCGGTGAGCACGAGTACCAAACAACTGAAGAGATAATTATAGAGCTCCATGTACGGCAGATAAAAAAAGGGTTCACACTTGTCCCCTCACTTAGATTCAGTAGGACAGTGAACAAACAACTCAGAATTGGCCAACGAAGCGTGATGGGAGGTAGTGGAGTTTCATGTAGCAGCTAACTTAACAGCCAGTGGTGTGTGGTAGTTAAACTGTTGTCAAAATCTAGAAGCTTTCTGGCTTGTTGTTTCCATAAAGTATTAAACTCAAAACTACTGGTTACGGTGGACAAACAGCAAAAGTGATTTAAGATTTGGTATATTAAAAAGCAAACTAAAGACTTCATCACAGTGCTTTTAAGTTTGTGAAAGTGTTTTATTTACCTTTTTTTTTTTTTTTAAGCTCCAGTTGGTTTCACTTCACTCATTCTGGAGCTGACATGAACAGAAATCAAGATTTTCATTTAGTAAACTAGACTTGGGAGTCATTGTCTGTGGAGCGTGGAGACACAGTAAAGTACATGGAACGGGAACAAGAAGACTATTAGTTGAACTTTGTCTCTGCACTTTAACCCACACCGGCTCAAAAATCATCTCACCAAAGCAATCCATCTTTAAAAGTCGTTCCAATTGATCGGGGAGGACAAGACGAGTCTTTAAAGATGAGAGAGGGTGGGGAGATGTGACCCTATTTCTGTTTTGTGTGTGTGTGTGTGGAATCGGGAAATCAATGAGGCTTACTATGGGATGTTTAGGGCAGGGTTAGGGTTATGTCTCCTCTGTCATGGTGACACTAACACGTCACAGGTGTTGGACAGTGTTTGCAGTTCCTCAACATTGTTTGTTTGATTTACACAAATTGGAGTAAAAGCTGGGCGATGTTCGCCTCAGATGACACCACAGTGCAATGACACCGAGCCGTGTGAGACAAAAAGGCATTTAAATCAATTTAGTGGATGATTTAGCTTCAGAAAGTACATGACCCTTCCTGAAATGTCTTAGTGGGGAAATAGCTCAATTATCTTTTGCTCAAAGAGGATAAAAATACAGTAAAACAATGTCATGTTAATCATTAAGCTGCTAATTCAATTGGGATGTACTGAGTACTGAGGCTAAATTCTGCGGCGGTGATAGTTTTCAAGTCATTGAGTCAAATAATTTGACAAAGAAAATGTACAGCAGTGTGCTTTGTATCAAGAATGTGTTATCTTATCAGTGCCACGAGCTTTACATTCACAGAAATGAATTTTCACATCAGGAAGCTCCACGGTGCGACGACATCCTCCTGCTGTTGGCAGCTGGGCAGCCTTTGCTTCAATTCAGGCTTCGGATGATCTGCACAAAGGCAGGTAACTATTAAGAGTGAACTTTTTTCTGTGAAACTAGGAACATAATCTTAGACAGCTTGTGATTTGGGACTAGACATGTTTGATATCAGGTAACATCTTCCAGCTGCAGAGACGAACCAAAATGATGACATTTAGGAAGGCTGAAATGAATGCAACAATCCAAAGGGGAGGAGAGAGGCATTCAAACTCTGATATAAACAGAGGTGGCACACATTCTTTACTCAAGTATAAGTACAGATGCTTATGTAAAAAAACTCAACTCTTCAAGTACAGTACTTTACATGAAAGTACAGACTCTGAAACATACTCAGAGTATAAAAGTAAAAAGTTTTCCTCCGAAGGACATTTCTACCAGCCATTTCTGTCAAATAAATGTAGTTCAAAGAGTTTTAAATTAGAGCTAGAATGAGTAGGATTTGGCTGAGCTGAAGCACCAGAAAGATAGCTGATTTAGTCTCATTGCCGGGACGTCAAATACCAACATTTTGTGTTGGTAAAGCGTTCTGAGCAGCGCAAAAAACAGAGAAAATAAGGAAAATCCAGGCACAGGGCTACAGGGCCCCTGCAGATACGAGACACTAACACAACTAATCTCCCCCTCTCTCTCTATCTGTCTGTTTCCGTCTTGCTACATCAGCCATGCATGATATGCACTGATACCTTGAACCGGTCTTGTGATGTTGGAAAGGCGGCGTGCAATGACGCAAAATAAAAATAAACACTAATTCAAAATGTTGATGTACTTTTTCTCCCTGCATCACAAAGGTCTGCTGAGCGAGCTCAGATGAAATGAGAGAAAGCTGCAAAACAATTAAAGAATGGGCCTTGACATGAGACTGCTTTGTCAGCTACATAAACATAGCGATTTTCTTGCAGCTCTCAAGTTGCTTTCTTTTAATTCGCCAGGATAAAATAAAAGCAGACTTGTTTAATGTGGCTATCATGATTTTATGACATATCTAGACTCTTATGAAAATGAAATCCCTCTGCTTGAATGACACCATGAAAAATTGACGTTATGCCGTTCACGCCTGTGTGTGTGTGTGTGTGTGTGTGTGTGTGTGTGTGTGTGTGTGTGTGTGTGTGTGTGTGTGTGTGTGTGTGTGTGTGTGTGTGTGTGTGTGTGTGTGTGTGTGTGTGTGTGTGTGTGTGTGTGTGTGTGTGTGTGTGTGTGTGTGTGTGTGTGTGTGTGTGTGTGTGTGTGTGTGTGTGTGTGTGTGTGTGTGTGTGTGTGTGTGTGTGTGTGTGTGTGTGTGTGTGTGTGTGTGTGTGTGTGTGTGTGTGTGTGTGTGTGTGTGTGTGTGTGTGTGTGTGTGTGTGTGTGTGTGTGTGTGTGTGTGTGTGTGTGTGTGTGTGTGTGTGTGTGTGTGTGTGTGTGTGTGTGTGTGTGTGTGTGTGTGTGTGGTGTGTGTGTGTGTGTGTGTGTGTGTGTGTGTGTGTGTGTGTGTGTGTGTGTGTGTGTGTGTGTGTGTGTGTGTGTTGTGTGTGTGTGTGTGTGTGTGTGTGTGTGTGTGTGTGTGTGTGTGTGTGTGTGTGTGGTGTGTGTGTGTGTGTGTGTGTGTGTGTGTGTGTGTGTGTGTGTGTGTGTGTGGTGTGTGTGTGTGTGTGTGTGTGTGTGTGTGTGTGTGTGTGTGTGGTGTGTGTGTGTGTGTGTGTGTGTGTGTGTGTGTGTGTGTGTGTGTGTGTGTGTGTGTGTGTGGTGTGTGTGTGTGTGTGTGTGTGTGTGTGTGTGTGTGTGTGTGTGTGTGTGTGTGTGTCACTGTAAGTCTATCCAGCTAATTATCCCATTGTACTGTGGTGTATTGAGAGGTCACAGAAGTGTTATTGGCTGTCACACTGACAGGATTGAGGGATCATCACACCATCTCTGTGTCAGCCTGAAAAGCCTGAATACACTTCACCCGGTCAAAACACACACCGGGCATCCCGCCAGCACTGATGGGATTTACACGAGGGGGGAAAAAAAACAAAACACTGATGTCTAATCCTTTGTGAGTCAAATGTAATCATTTTGTTTTTCATGCAGGTTGAATATGAAGATATCTCTGTCACACTTGGCGCAAATGTCACTTGTTGTTTTTTTCAGATTTAAATCCAGCTCAAAAAACTAAATGTAGGCTTATACAGTTTAATCTTGTCACATGAATACATTTTGGAAAAAAATCGATAAATCCCTGTCATTCTTAATTTTTCTGTCTTTCATAATCCAGCCCTTCCTGTCCTCACCACCACAGCTTTACTATACTCTCACAGGTCATAGTACTGCTGGCACTAATGGACTAAAATGGTGGAAATAACAAAAAATAATAAGGTGTGGTGGGTTGTCTCTGCACCAGAAACAACCTGTATTATGACATGACATCACTGCATTATTTGAATTTAGCTTTTTTTTTGTATCCTTTTATTTCTTTAATCATGACAGATTCATTTCACCGTAACCTTGCAGACTCCTGACGGATCAAACAAGAACAACATTTATCTGAATAATAATTCTTGAGTCAACAGTGAGTCTCAATATTATCCCAGACGGGAAACATCTTTTCTTTACTCTAGTTTGTTTTAGCTCATTATCTGCTCAGCGACAAAATTAGCCTTTTATAATACAGTGGGTCTGCCTTTTTAGAGTTTGAACAAAACCCAGGTGATTCTTTGATGTAACGCGTTAACAAGAACATTTCTAACCTTTTATTTTCATGTGTTTCTCCTCTGTTTGGTGGAGGCTGGCATGCTTCATGCTAAGCTAGGCTATAAACATGTCCAGGACCAACCTACTGAACATACTGAGATAAAACCGGTCCACTCATTTAATTTCTGGGAGAGGAAGCAGTAAAGAGGCATTGTCCCCCAGATGTCTGCTTATTTCTTTGACACATTCTTAATTCTTTAAGGAAAAACAACAGTATTTTTAAATCTTCCTGTACTTAATGGTACTTAATGGTGTTTCTTTGCCAACATTTGTGATTCTTAACCTAAAAGGTTTGACCTATTCACTGGGGAACTAGGGAACTCTAAGCCAGCAGAAACGCTGCAGCATGTGGATGCCTCGGTGCTAACAGGATGTGTAATTAGCCTCTTTGTGAAACTTGCAAAGTTATCAGCCTACTGCGACAATTAACCACCTTCGGCTACACACTGTGGATCCCTCCGTCTGTCTCATATCTCATCTCATCTCATCATATCTCCATCCCTTTGTACTGTGTGTAGGTGTCAGGTTTCTATTCATCGGTGTGAGCAGGCAGATGAAGCCGGGAGGAGGGAGAGGGAGAGGGAGAGATCAGATGCAGGGATGACTAACGGCTCATTGTTATAAACAAGGAGCTTGTTCACATGTGAGCCAACCTGTTCGACACCGTGACGCCAAACTGCCATGACAAAGTACAAATGTGCTGCTGCTTCTTCTTCTTCTTCCTCTTCCACTTTGCGGCGCAAGATTCATGGAGCAATGTCGAACGGACAAAAATGATGAATGCATGAGCGACGGATTTACATAGCAATCTGCTCGAATGATTCATTCAGCTATTGACTAACTCATCAAGTAGGTCATCCATCGAAAGTCTTCACTGAAAATGGCTGCACACAAGAACGTGCTGGCTACGGGGAATTCCAACTAGCTAGAGTCCTGGTTTCACTCAGGGTCAAGTGCATTCATTGCATCACTGCACTTCTGTCCAGATGAAAGAGTCAACGAGGGGTTTATGTTCAAAGTGGAAACACAAGTCAGCAGCCAAGTGCTGCAAAGTTTTGGCCACCAAACACAAGATCTTTCTGCTCAACCATCCCAGCCTTTTAATTGGAGGTCCCACTCTTCTGGCATCATTGCAAGTTCTTTTTTTTAATCTTTTTTTATTGAAACTTTACATAACAAACAGCTGAGATGTTTATCAGGCGTCAGCAGTGGGTAGATCAATACCTGAAGCATCAGTACAACAAACACTTAGCCTTGTTTTGAATATCTATTTTATGGTCAATTGGACTGATAGATTGAAAAGAACACTGTCTGCCTCTCTGCTGCTGTTCACTTCGTCATCTCAAATAGCTCACACTGTGGACTTTTTATTTTCTTTTACTATTTATTCACTCCATTGTGTGTAAATGTGTATGATTAAGTACGGGAATAGCGAAAAGAAACAGTAAATGCTCGGCAAATCATTTAGTGATAATGACAGTGTATTCTGAAGCAGCTCTAATGGCATCATAAATCACAACATATTGCTCTCCCTTACATAATGGTACATTAGCCGCTTTTAATAATAAAAACTCAAAATCAATACCAGTGATTCTATCCTTGAATTACTTATCGGAGGGTAACCGAATTATGTGCCGTCATCCACTCTCAGCAATTGCATAGTCATTTCGCTGCCTCGCCTTTTAATAGGTTATCCTGTTCGGGGGGAACGGGGGAAGATATCAGCCGATTCTATTGTCGCGCTGACACACGCGCACAGTTGAGATTCACGACAGTTTCATCCGATTTGGTGCGGCTGGAGAAACACTTCTAATAAGCACAGAAACTAATGTGCAGGATTACCAAGCAAGGTGAGGTTATTTAAAGATCAGACATTAAATCAGCATTTTTAATGGTATTTATAGAGTTCGGTACTTCATGGAAATGAAGACGGAGCGAACCTACTGTACATCACGACACATAGCACTCCATTAGCTGTTTCATGGGAACTTTAAATCCTTTTTAGTAATCTGTTTTTAATATAGCTGCAGTGATATATTGCACGGAGATGTAAGAGCTTCTATTGAAAAAGAATAGCTAATTTAGAATTAAAACATATATAATCATATCTGTGGAAACTGAACTTTGAACTGTACTTTTTTTGTGAAATGTAAATATACACAACACATTCACTTTTACCTGCCTGTCTCTGGATTCTGAGATTCTACCTGAGCGCCTTTGCAGCAGATAACCCATGCTGCCACAGCGGGAACGCCACCTTGTATTCTGCTTATCAATAAGCACAAGAAGCGTGAAAACAAATTTGTTTCAATCCCACTACCAGGCACTTTGTACCTTCCATTTATATAACCTTGCTGTCAAAAACTGTTGGTGCTACGCGGTCTTCTGATTGTGTTTTTCCGCCACGGTGGGACAAACAGAGCTCACCTTTGGCGTTAGCTAAACGGATCCTTAATAAAATACAAATAATCTCTATTGCCACAGTAATTGACCTTGCCACAAATAGCAAAGTGCATAGATAAAAGGAGAGGCACCGAGGGGTCAACATTGTTTGAAGGCGCTCGCGGCTCAGTGGGTTGTGAATGCGACCGGCTTTTATCAGCCACCAAACGACTGAATACAGCAGAAGCAGGCAGCTGTATTTGCATTCTAAACACTCAACAATCAGCGGGTAGTGATATCAAAGCCCAGCAGACCCCCTTGATCTACTTTTGTATTCATCAAGAAAATCCTGCATTTACTGATAAATATAAATACTTCTGCGTATGAATATTTCTAGTTTTGGTTAATCTGGAGCAGCTGACATACAAGCATGTGTTTGCATCGGAGACGAATGGGATTTCTGCGTATGCCTCCCCTCATCTGAAGGAATATTTGAGAAACATGAATTATGAATCCCATGGCCACGCACAGATAACCGTAGTAATGAAGCCAGCAGAACAACTAGATAGGCTACATATTTAAAGAGGCTACTTCCTTTGTGGACATGTCATCTGGGCATTAAAGATTCAGACGCTGTGATAGCCCAACATTATGGAGGACTGCAGGGTGAGTAGGTTTGAGACAAGAGCTTTATCTGGACAGCATTATGGGGTTGATGCTTATAAGAAACCAGAGCTGCGAGGGCAAGGCTGTTGAAATAAGACAGCACGTGTAAGCTTTACTCTGAAGTGTCCATAATACCTCTGCAAACACTTCAAAAACACCAAAATTGTTTATGTTGCACATCCAGGATGCTGATTAAATTCACGGGCTGAATTTATTCAGCACGTATGAGAGGATTATTAATGGCCTCCAACTTCACAACATCTACAAACAACCTCTTTAATCACACCAGAAACAGGATTAAAACAAGAGCCATGAAACCTCGGCTCAGGTAGCATTAACCGCCACTGCAAAATGTTTATTTTCTCCGAATAGGTTTCTGTGTAATTAAACATTCCTGCTGCACATCTCTGCCCACACCATCCAGTTTCTCTGTAACGCTGGCCTTACTTTATCATTATCCTGTCCAAGCTACAGGCTTGAATCAGGCTATACATTTACCAGGGCAGAGAACAAGGCCAACACATGCTATTTAATCCTCCATTACATCATGGTTAACCAAGACCATTTGTTTAATCAAACACCAACTGGAGTCAATTCACTGCAGACCCCGGTAAAAGAAACAGTATACTACCAAAAGGTCCTGACTGTCACCAAAGAACTGAAAGAGTATGTTCCCTTTGTTCAGGTGAGCTCTTAAAGCCACAGACTACTGTGTGTCATGATAGCAGCTTGTATTGCTCACTGGTGAGATCCAACCCCATTTTGTGCCTAACCACTATATTCTAGTAGTTACAGAACTGAGGACCAGTTTTCAAAAAGAAGATTAATACACCTCACACTTTTCTGAAGATATTTTCAGGATCTCCTCAAAGAGTCTCCTAACCAGGGTCGCCAATAGTCTTGCTCGTAACCAGGTCAAGAAGACCTCCAAAGGCCCCCCTAAGCAGATTAATTGAATGGTTAGGGGGTCATTTGTGGTCCTCTGATGAACCAGGGCCTGGGACGACTGACCTGCATTCAACTACTTTTTGTTAATGTAATCAACATTTACATGCTGAAAAAACTACCTGCTAGCGTTATCATTGTGACCTAGAGCATGAGTGCCCACCCTGAACCAATCGAGACACATCCGGACCCACTAGCTGTGTCGGGTCGGACAAGGGTTCGGTCACGTCAGAGATAAAAACTGTGTGTAGAGCAATGCCCTTTTTTATGGTAGTCGACACTGTACATGTCTTTGTTCCAGGTAAACTGGCAAGCAGTTACCATGGTAACAACTGTGTCAGTATAACACAAACTCAGCTCATCAGTGTACTTTACCTGCATCGGGCTCGAGTTGGGTTAAGACATGTGACATTAAAAACACGGTGCCTGTCGAGGTTCGGGTTGGTTCTGTTACCCTGTTATCATGCTGATGTAATCCGCTTAGCTCATGTCGAGCCACAAAGAGCTGCTAGAAGGACTTTAAGACTTTTCCTTGACCTCCATGATGAACATCACGAGGTCAACAAAAGATATGAAGGAGGATTCTAAAGTACTTCGGAAAACACAACCACAGACGTATGAGAATCCAACTGTTATTACACTAAGGCTGCAAGGAACTGTGGGATGGCATTATCTCGTTTCTTTTTTAAGTAGGTGGTCCAGCGTTTCTGTGGTAAAGGAGATAAGAAAGGAAGCACTGAAGCACCTTAGAGATTCAAATAACTCTTATCATGCTGCCACTTCAGTCATTTTACTTTCAAGCAAAGACGAGTATTCGAGCACAGCTTTGGTCCTGTCTAAAGACTTTTTGGAAAAACTTACCTCTGCCATTAAAATGTATTGCACTACATGAGAGGCACAAAGTGAGGCAAAGTGAGGTAATGCAAACATACATGTAGTAAAATTACAAATATTAAAATTGTGACCAGTCTTTGAACATGAATATGTTCAGTGATCATAGAAATATTGTCAAACTGTTCATTTACCGAAAGGCTAGCTGAGTCAGGGCACAGCACAGCTTCAACAGGAAACATGTTTGTTGGAGTGTAAACCGGTACAAGGTGTGTGCCACTCGAGGTCATTTGACATAATTTGTTTGCTCTATTAACTTTTTGTCATTTTCCTCTTCAGCTCTGCGTTTTGTTGGCTCGCTGCTAATGACTTGTCCTCCACACTGCAGATTAGGTGTTAGCGTGGTACTTACACTGCGTGCTAAATCAAAATAAATCACATTTGGTCTGAGGTGACCCGATAGACCATGTAGTTTTTCAGTAAATGGGTTTATTGTATGAAAAAAAAGGGGGTAAGATGTCACAATAAAAATATGATCGAACAGATAAAAGCACAAGAATCATCTTGGTGGTGCATCATACATTTTAATCATGATTGAGCAGAAAGACAGATTATTCCCCTGCATATTGCTCTGACTAACTACAGGAGCAATGTCTCTCCAGTTACAGAACAAACAATCACCTCCTCTAATAGCTTTGTTTGTGACAATACACACTTTCAGATTGCTGAGTGACACAGACTGAAGGTCAGAGTCCCCTCAAGCAAACAAAGCATGATGGTGATGTCAAAAACAAAGAAACACACACAACCCAGACTGACAAATGGCCACGACATAAGATGGCAATTTCCATTTGATCATGAATTGAGGCGCAGAATGGTGTTGACCGACACAGACAGTGACCCGTGGGTTGTGCAACAGATGGCTGTCTGAACATCACCTGTGGAAAAACAAAGACAGTTGCAGGCTCAGCTTCAATGTAAGAAATGTGTGATTTAATTTATCTGAGACTTTGAAGGTCATTTCCTTGTATTCTCTGCTTTATACTATGTTGTGTGATGTTTCGTGACATGAACAGTAGCCACCTGCCTCAGGGACTATTTGGCATCAGACACGAATCCTACGTTCAGTTAATCAAATACTCTTTTACTGCTTTGCCCATGTGTCCAAATTCAGCTTTGGCGGGAGTCTCACCTCAACGTGAACTGTGACGTTACATGATATACCTATCAGCCAATAAATGATACATGTAATAAATGGGGGTTTAAATATTTAATCAGCACATTTGTCAAGTTACTTTGGCGAACGTCTGCTAATAATGGGCTCACCAAATGTGTTACCTGCATCTATTTTTGTCCTCATTCATAATAACTATCAATTTGAAACACTGTGGAGCCAGATATCAATGTGTTCTGACACATTTCTTTGAGATTTATGATATTTTTAGACTTCAAAGACCTGTCCTGAGAGGCTATTTCACAAATCACCATATGTGATCCAGTTTTGAATGCCGACAGGTAATGATTATATTACGATGAAATGCTGACAGTCCATACTGCAGAAAAGTACTAAGTCTGATTGTAGTATGTTTTCACCAGAAATAACACTGCTGCTAATGATCAAAACAAGCATGTCACCTCTTTTGATTACCATAGATTTATCATAATGACAATACGCACTCATCTGAAGTGGCACTACAGTACGAGAGTCTCTTTAGGTGTGATTGTCTCATCAAAGTAATTAAGTGAGGCCAGAGTGCCTTGATGCAAAAACAGTTCACACATCCTGTAGTACTCCTGCTTTCAATGCTGATGGATGAAAACCTCACATCCACAGGTTTTGGTGATTTTAATATTTTCAGATGAGCTAACAGATAGCAATTAGCTGTGGAAAAGTTGAACAATAATAAGATATGATAATTAATATAAATGAATATCTAAATGATTTAATCCGAGAGGCTTATCATGTGCAAATTCATCTGTTCCTTTGTTCATTAAGTCTAGAACAAAACTGTATACAGCCATCTGTACTGGTCCAAAGTGGTGGACTGTCTGACAGACCGACATTGCCATCCCTTGAGCTATGCCTCCAGCAAGGTCCAGAGACATACTGGGCACATACTTGTACCTGAAGGAAATGCTGTATTGAATAACAGAACATCCCTTTGGTCTAGGTGATGCAGGTTTTTTTTGATGATTCATTTCTTATTCATTAGATGGATTTCTATATTTCTGACACACCGTGACAGAACATATGTGCACAAAAGCCAAATCTCGAGGTTCCCATTTCTCTTCAAATGAGACTTTTACTTAGTCTGTTACATTTATTTAAAATTCCAATTTTCTCCATCACTGAGATGAAGACATGGTTCCCCCTTTTCCCAAAACAAACAAACACAAGGTTCTTAGCTTTTTTTTGTAAATGTAGCAGATGTGGCATAATATCCACATGCAATGTGTGCCCAATGGCTCCTCAAATTATTTTTCACTCACTATCCTGATGGAACCTTGACTCGACTCTCTCTCTCAGCTGCTACATTTCAGAGACGGATAAAACATTTCAATTTGACAGAAATAATTTGTCCATCAGAGAGTGCTGGCTATCTGCTCTGTTGTACAGAGAAGTAATTCCCCCTCATCTTAACATTAATTATGTTGTCCTTGTGTCTGTCAACACAGGGAGATTGATGGCCGAGGGAGGAGGAGAAAACGGAGCCACAGTCCGATGGAGTCTAAAAATAGCCTGAGAGGTCGGCACGTACACGTTTGTCATCTCATGTCACTAGCATGAATGTGTAATTATCATTCATTGATTAAACACGTTGGGAGGTATATGAAGGAATTAGAACCTATTGACACACAGCACGGCATATTTATGTGTATGTATTTCAGATAAACAATATATATAGAACAAAGGGACTAATAATCAGGCTGACTTTCATGCCTGGGGGCTGGATTTGTTTTCATCTGGTGGGGGATGAAGAATATCAAAACACCGCGGATGGAGGAGACTGCTGAGCTCCTACTGGTGTACAAAACACTGGGTGTTGGAGGTTTGGCTGGTTGCTGCATTGGAACAAAACCCAATCATTAAAAAAAAGGCAGTATGTAATTATTGCAGAGATTTTCATATCCACTGAGGTCTAAAAGCCAGCGAAAATTAAGGAAGGAGTGACCGGTGCGACCTTATCGGCAGAATAAATGTTGGAAATGTATGATTTTGCAAACCACGAATGTGTCGCAATTTTACATTTCTTTAGATTTGGTTTCCAATTTCATCCCCTGACACCGCTGTGGTTATGCTCTGGTTAGGTGTAGGCATTTTTTGCCTAAACCCAAACAGAGCAAAACACAAAAAACACTCGTTTAGGATTAGAAAAACATTATGTTTTTACTTAAAATACCTGTTTTAGTTGGCACAAACACAGCCAGAGATGTTCTGACCTCCTGTCATAAATATAAGATTTTTTGTCGCCACAAATAAAGCTGTAAATAGTCCCCAGATTTTACTTTTAAGAATATCCAGCACTGTCAAACTTCAAATGCATGCTTGGCAGCCTTGGCACCACCACTCCATGATGTTCCCTTCACCTCCTAATACGAAAGTCAGGTCATAAACATATAATGTGAACATGAAACATCAAGTTTTGTAGAAATGTCAAAGTCCGTCTCAGTGGTTCTCAATAACATTAAATGCCAACATTTTCTTCCGGCAGGTGACAGCTTTCTGCCCGGAGAAAGGGACGGATCAAATATAAAGAGTGAAAATAGGACTTTGTTTAAATCAAAGACCACTAGACTCACTGGTGTTAAATCCTTCACCTTTTGACAGGCAGCAGACACGAGAGCCGCATGCGGTTACATCACATTTCTTGACTTCCGGGCAAATGAAGTTCATACTGTCAGTTACCTCTCGTTGCCATCTGGAACTGCTGGTGTGAGAAGTTGCCTGGTGCAGCCTTCATTCACACGCTTAGTGTTAACATCTGACCCGAGTACAGTGTATTGCAGTGTTTGTCCAGATGGTGGTACATTGTGATCTTCAGCTACATCTAATGAACAGCTGTAATGTCGTGAAATCATGGATTTTCTTGATTTAGAGGTGGTATTACAAAAGAAGTGTGAATGGTTTATCACACATTGTTATTCAGCGAGGATTAGAAAGATCCATCACTCACTGTTATTTTTGATATAGATGCAGCCCTATCATATACAGTACATTATCACAAGTTGCATAACAAAATTAAAGTTTTTATTATCGTTTTACGGTTATGACCAACATTTTTATACTAACAATGTTGCAAATGACAGCGTTACAATGACAAAAAGGAAGGAGGCGCTTTGCTCCACTCAGCTTCGCAAAGCTTTGTCGCGATTTTCAGCTCACAAAGTTTGTGCTTACTTTTGTTCTCATCTACCTGAGTGATTTCATAGACAAGTCTTCCCACTGACTGGTTGATTTTGTACTGTAAAACTACACTTTAATGTCTCTGTTCTGTATCTGATATTATGATCTTTGTCAGAAACATTGGCACTTTGCATGTAAGTTGACTTTCTATCCACATGCTGTAGAATGTCAACCCAATGAAGATAAAATAGAGAATGAAACAAACAGTGAAAGTCTAATGTAGATAGCAGAATACGTGGGGCTTGAACCCTCTGATGATTTTAAAATCAATTTTGGGGATGTGCAAATAATGCAATTAATTCATAACTCAGGAATAAATGAAATGTTCATGTTTAAACACCGTAAAGTAATGAGCAACACAGAAAATGTGACAATCAATAGGCAGCTGATGCGGTCTCTGTTGTTGTTGCTGCAGCTGCTAGCAGGAAGAACCAGTGGTGCAATTATGCAAACTACACAGTTAATTTATAAATGCAAAATAGTACTCTGAGGTACTGCTCTTCTCTATATTTGAAAAATAGTCCATATCGAGTCCTTTACTCTCCTGTTTGTGGCGCAACATCTGGTGCTTAGCCTCTGCCTCTCAGTGTCTGATGTAGACAAGGGCACCCCATCAATTGATTCTGGATCAGAGGGCTACAATGTGATTATAAAGTGATTATGGATTTATCAGCATCAACATTTTTAACGCTCTGTAGCCTTCATGGCTGAGTTTTTCTCAGTTGGACTACTTGCTTCTTTTAAAACACATATTCGTGATGATCCCTAATTAAAGTAAAAGATGAAGTTACTTCGATTATCTTTGCTTACATGATGTGCATCAACTCACTTCTAAGTTTCACAATTCAGTTGGTTCAGTTACACAGAACGTGCAGCCCGGTCTTTACAGACTTGTTGCAGGCAATCATGTGAAGAACTGAGTGTCAGATTTTTCAGTCATCCACTGCTCTGCATTAAAACCTACTCTTTCAAGAGGGATTGTTACTGTGCATCTGACAGTCTCCTGGTCTGATAGGGCTTTGTTCTGCCGCTAAGGGACCAGATTTCTGTGGATCTTTCTTCTCTTGAGAAGTTCTGCTGGGTTTAATACTAATAGTAGGTCAATGTGTTTTGAGGATGCCCGTCCATTTCCCTGAGAGTTGTGAGAACTGGACAAAACATGCATGATCCATGTCTCACCTGTGTATTGTTGATGATCGTCACTAATTATCTTTCAGGAAATGCCAAATGTTAAAAATGTGGATTTCACTGACTTTACAACCTGGTCTGTCCTGGTAGAAATCAGATGCAATCTCTCCATGTAAAATGAGTAATGGTCTGATACTGTAATCCAGTGCTTGGCTTGATGCTCACAGGTTTCCACTATGCATCCCATATTGGCAGATATTTTAGGCAACCATACAGTTTCCTCTGCCTCTTCTCTGCATTTTGACAAGCTCTTAATGCTTTGACATCACGCGTGCTCTCTTACATTTCCTGTGTCATTGACTGTGGAATTACAAGGTGACAGACTGGTATGATAAGGCCCTCATCACATTCTGACGAGTCTATCAGCGTGTAATGGTCTTTTGCACGGCGCGTGATGCCATCCACCTTCGATCGGCTTCAGTACACTTTGCAGCTGCTCGTCCCTTGGTGGAGCGGACTTTATCATGTCCAGTTTGTGCCGTGATATTGGCCAACTGTGACGGCATTTACATGACAAGCAACATCACTGTGTCTCTGTGGTGTTGTCTCTGTCCTCTAATGTTCTGTGTGACAATGCATCAGCGGTGAAAGGTGGGGTTTTCCTGGTGTGTCCTCTGCTTTGGCATTGAACTGCATCAGTCTCATAAGCTGCCAGGTGTCCAGGCGGTTTCTCCTCTCAGCAGATCACACAGGGGGCCTGCATCTGTTGACATTTTGGTTATATGCTTATTCACAAAGTACAATTAATCATGGTTATGGACATTTGTGGGCTCCTGTGGCTTGCTGATGATGTTCGTCTGCTCTGATTTCCTTGACATCCACCATGCGGCTCAGGGACAGCAGCTCTGGCTGTCTGAACACACAGCCTTCCTTGTTGGGTTTGAGGCCAGCCTCCGTTCTCTCCAATGGGTGTGACACAGGTGTGTTTTTAATGTGCAGGTACGTCTCTCCCTTCCAGCAGTTTATGTAGTTAGCACTGGAATATATCTGGAGGGATATGTATTCAGAAAGGCAGGAGCTTGAATCAACACCTCCATAAGGCGAGACACATATTGTTTGGAGGCTGTCTTCATGCAGTGGTGTCCAACAACGTGAAGACTGTGGATCCTGACAGCTGGCCAGTGTCTCCTCCATTCTTGGCAGATGAAATCTCACACTTTAGACGTTCAGCTCTTGGAGGCAGGGTTCGATAAATGAGCTAATGTTTTCCGCAGCCAAATTGCTCGCGAATGTGCAAATTTTACCAGCAGCTAAACAGATTACCATCTATCAGCTGTTTGCATATTTTACCAGCATTTGGCTGGTGACTCGTGCTGTTTTTGTGCCCCATTTGGAGGCCTACGCAGATCCTCGATGAGCTTATTGGCTGCAGCATGGGTGAGCACCAGTCTGTAAGGCTGCGTGACCCTCCCTGTCGCACCCCTCAACTTGCCTTGGACTTTAGAAGGAAGTGGTAGAGGGACTCTTCTGCGTGACATATGGTACCGCTCCCTCTTGTAGGTGGATCTTGAACAACCCAAAATGCAGAATGTATATGCTTATGTATATAACGTTATGCCTATTCTTTGGTTGGGTTAAAACACAAAACCACTTGGTATTAGGTGCAGGTAAAGATCATGTTTTGGCTTAAAATACCCATTTTGGTTGGCATAAACACAGCTGGAGAGTCAACACTCCCCATCGCAAATATCTGCAGTCTCAAGCTGCGGTCCCTAGCTCGGTTGCCTGCACCACCATCCCATCCCCCTCCCAATATGAAAGTCAGATCATATATATGTCATATGAACATGATATGACATGTCTTGTAGAAACATCAATATGGTATGCAGCCTATGACATGATCAAATGTAAAACTGCCTACTTTTACCCTGGTGACTGGGCTGTCTTCACTGGGTCTTTATCTTTGGTCTAAGTGCTCTGAATTTTCTTTACAGCATCAACATCGGCTCCTTTTTAATAATTCCGAACCCAAATGGATCGTGTTCTTTATTTATTTTTTCTGTCTAATGACCTGATTTTGCAAGTTAAGTGTAAATTTCTCAGTCTCCTCTCTAATACGGACCTTACTAAGCTCTTACTAATTTGGATTAAGCAGCATTTTTTTTTTTATCCAAATGCCTTTTCTTCCCCCAGATTCTAATAGTTGTCTGTAGCTTTATATTTATGCTACATCCTCTGCTCATTGCACCATTTGCACTACAGTTTCAAAGGTAACGCGGACATGTGCTTCAGTCACCTGGAGAGCTCTTTGACCAGTATGCCGGCAACCAGTCTGCCAGTGATGTGTTCACTGCTTTCAGTTTTGCCCCCAGCATCTGCATTAACTGTTGCAGGCAGGCTGCCTCATGTAGTGGCTTTCTTTGGTATGAAATAATCATCACATTCAGCGAGTCGTCCTTGTTGTCCCCTTCCAAAGATGATTTCCTTGAAAATATCTTGAGCTTCATTAGCTCTACAGCGACATCTCAACATGGACATTATGACGTGCCAACAACCAATCATGGTGACTCACGTACTGTACAGCTTGCCACAGCATTGCTCTCTGCACAGTCTCACCTGGCACATGCCTCTGCATTGTTATTTATTTATTTATTTATTTATTACCATTAATTCATCTCCCTGTTTTGCACCCTTGCAGTTCTTGCCTTTGCTGCTCTGCTGCTGGCCTGGGGCACATTTGATTTGCCTACTGGTCAGTTCAGAAGTTTTATACTGACAATGACAAGTCAGACTGGGTTGGGACTGGAGCTGAATGATAATGGTGACAGGACGGTCGATGCTGAACCTCGCAAGGTACATTGCTGGGTTGCAAAACCGGAGTCATTTCTGGATCTGGACAGAGAATGTATTTCTTCCCATTTTGCAAACTTGTTTAAACTTTTTAACAACATTTCTTATTGCTTTCACTGCATATAGGACTACAGGATTGAAATATGTGTGGCTGATGATTATTTTCTCACCGACTTACTCACAAAATCATTTATTTGCGACTTTGCGATGCTGGACGTTCATCAGGAGAATAGATTGTTCCAGTGGGAATCCATCATAAATTGGTTGCAGACTTGCAGTCACTCCCTATCACATTCTATGCATGAAATATAAAGACATAAATAACGTCAAAAAACACATGAAAGTAAATTTCACGAACACAGACCACGCCAAAAACTGATATGAATTTAGAATGGTTTATTGTACAATATGAATTTGGTAGGATCGACGATGTGTAGGAGGGATGGATCGATGTTTCAGGGGGAGGGATGGAGGGTTGGAGGGGTGACAGGTAAGGGTCGAGGGTAGAGGGATGGAAGGATGGGGGTCGAGGGATGTAGGGAAGGAGGGATGAAGGGATGAAGGGGGGAGTCAGGGTTGTAGGCAGTAGGATGTGGGAGGAGGTTGATGGACCGGTGTAGGTTGGTGGTGATGGGACGAGAGTGAATCTGGGAAGTCGAGACTCTGGGTGGGGGAGCCGTCTCCATGCTTCCTCTTTTGGGAATGATCCCCGGTGGTTCCTGTAATAAGACGAAGGAGGAGAGAAGAGAAGAGGGGTAAAAAAGAAGAAGCGTGTGGGGGGGGGGTGAAGACTGAGTCAAAGGAGGTAGAAACGGATGTGGTGTGCTTAAATGCTTCTGGTGTGGAAATGGGACGCGTTCGAGGCGTGGTCTTAGTTCCCGAATCTCCTTTATCAAACTTCATATCTTGTATCAAACGGGGAACAAGAGAAGCAAAACACTTCACAGTAATTCATATGAAGAAGAAGACCATGAAAGAGAAAGTGCTCCACCCACTGATGTGAGTGATTATTCCTCCATAATTAACTGCAACATACAGGACTTACATATTTTTGGTTATATTATTGTTTCCTCCACTAATTGGACAGCTGGGAATAACAAAGCAGACATAACACCCTTTCACACATAACATGTGCTGTGCAGTTTGCTTTTTTTGCAATCTAATTAGAAAATGACACAGTTTGTTACATAACAATGTTCAAGAGAGGACTCATAATGATGATGAAGTCATTGAAAATGCACAGAATGGCATGTCCATTCCTGACCTGCTCTGAGGTGTGTGTGAAATGTGCTTGTGTGCCTCCTTGTGGAGCACGTCAGCACTGGAGGAGGCACCGGAGGGCTGGGTCACAGGGAGTAGTTGGCAAACAGGAAAAGAGGAGCGCACTATAAGAAGAGACTGAACCCCGGGGAGCGTCAAAACATTTAAACCACATCGGAGAGAGGAGGAGAGGAGAGAGGAAGACGGAGCGCAGTGAAGGACAGACACGGCGAAGCGTCCAGAATGAAGCGGTGATTTTTATTCCCACAAGGACCGCGAGGCTGCCTTTTTTTAAAAAAACAACAATAAAAAAACACCCCAAACCGATTGTTTCAAGCGTCAGCACACTGCGAAGGGGAAGGTAAAAAGTGAGGTCCGACGTCGCACTCCTCCTGCGCCCGGCGCGCCTCGGTGTCACCGCGCACAGAAACCCTGGATGCGCACAAAGTGTCGGCTTCAGCACCTGAGGAGAGGACAGCTCCGCTCTGGACCTCCCGTCCGACACAACTCCCAACACAGCTGTTTCATGTGCACACTTCCAGGTCTGACAATCTGCTTCACAAGTCTGGAAAGAAGTCTGCAGACCCGCTGACGGAGAGATCCGCGACCGACTGTGTGCTCAATATGTACCAGGGGCATTTACAGGTAAGGAGGCAGCCCCTTTTTTTTTGCCCATTCGTCCATGAAAAGGGAAGTGGGTTCTTTTTTTTTTTAGTTGGGATGGGACCGATGTTGACGGGGCGCGCACCCACATGCATCCGAGTTCATGTCAAGGGCATTTTTTTTTTTTAAGAGGTACTGACGGTTAATGCTCTGACAGCAGGGACAAGGCTGGGAAACAATGTGCCCATTCTCATCTCCAGAGGGACGTGTTCAATCAATCACTGCTGAAAATTTCGGTTTATGGCAAAATTGCCTAAATTGCTGAAAAGAGATGACCTAGGAGCTATAAATATATACATTAATTTCTATTATCCATTGACAACAGAGAGATATGAAAGGTTGCACGTGCAGGCGCGTGCCAGATGTAAACAGGAGGTGAGCTTGACGAGCAGGGCAGCCTCCACTCTGGCAGCAAACAAATCATGAGTTTCTTAACGTGCATGCTTAGGGCTCACGTGACGTCATGCAATCTGACGTCAGTTTCCATACAGCAAAAAAAAAAAAAACTACAGTACTAAACAAAACACAGATCAGGAGAAGAGACCTAAAAACTGGAGCAAAAAATGATCCAAGACGTGAAAGGAGGGGAGCGTCAGACACTGCATGTCTGATGTAGAACATAATCACTCAGTGTCAGGGCTTCCTCGGTGGTTGATGACAGCCTCTCCTCCAGTTTGGATGCACGGATTGAAATGAATACTGGTGGTTGACAGAGATACCTCGGCTCCCAGACAGTTGATTATGTAACAGAAAAAGACCACTCCTGAACTGACTTGGTGCTGGGGAGCATTAAAGACTAAGATTTAATATTTCATGATGGATTACTCAAGCAGCAGTATTCATTGAAAAATGCATGAAAAAGGCGGTCAGCAGTCCTCGTCTGCATTGTGTTTGTTCCGGGTCAACGAGGAGCCCGTGATGCCGAGTTAAGACAATGCAATTAGTGCTGTCTCTGCACCACAGCTTCACATGTTCCATCCCATGATCTCACACTTTCGGTGTTTCTCATCACATGCGTGCGAGCCAGTGCACTGTGCATTGTTCAGATCATGACTGAAACAGGACATCTTGTTTAAAATATAAGGCTGACTTATCAGCAAAAGGTATTGAATCTAAAGCCATGATGCTCGTTTGTGTAACTGCTGCACTTTCTCCTTTAAGTTGTGTGTGTGTGTGTGTGTGTGTGTGTGTGTGTGTGTGTGTGTGTGTGTGTGTGTGTGTGTGTGTGTGTGTGTGTGTGTGTGTGTGTGTGTGTGTGTGTGTGTGTGTGTGTGCATATGAAACTAGAGCTACCTGAGCCTCGACCAGATCTTTGTCTCATACTGTAATGATGTATTGGCTGTGTGGAGAAAGGGTGTGGTTTGCTTTACACGTATACATAAAATACCAAAACTTTCTGATCATTTACTCAAATGCTCAAGAAGATACACATTTACATCAAGATGCTTCTGCAAAAGTATTCTAAAAAGAGAAAGGTGATGGTGCATGCTGTCGGAACAAGGGGACTTCCCGAAATGTGAGCCGCGGGCATCTTATTCGACTTCCAGTGTAAAAACTACTTAGAAACTTGTCAAGAATGTTGATTATGCCCTCTGAAATCTTCCCTTTTACATAATTCTCTCTGTCCCCAAATGCTGGCTCGAGGCATAAATCATTAAGGGTTGTGAATTTCCGCAGCTTGGAAATCTAAATGAAGCTCATACTGTACACACTTCCTGATGCAGCAGCGACGGAGCATCAGTCAGTCGCTCGTAATCAGAGCTATCAGATTTCCTTCCTCACGGTAGATACACTTGTAAATCCCTCTTTATTACACGATTGTCAGTCAAAAAGATTTGTCAGCTTATGGCGCTGCAGCTCAGGAGGCTGTTGGGCTGTGGGAACAAGATAAGGACGGCACCGCTTTCAGTTTTTTTTTTTTATTTCCCCGGATGACCTCCTCATCTCTCTGTGACCCAGAGCATCTTTCATGTGAGGGTTTTTTTTTCCAGGAACACACTAACATTTTTGCATAAATTATGTGGATCTGCACACAACGGTGCAATATTTAGTGGATCAAATATCTTGGCATGAGTTTCCTCAACGACGCCAGAGCTCATCCTTGTGGTTGGCATGTGTGGAATCGGGCTGTGCATGGATAATATCTGAGTTTGGCATAACCGGTGTTGCCTGGCAGAAATATAATACTGGACTGAATTTCAGTGATCATTAACATTTGTATCGTGTTTTGTATTACAAATGGGGTTATTGTCAACGTCCCACAGTTGCTCTGTGCATGAAATGAAATGAGCATTGTTCCTGTTTATTCGTGAGCATGGGATCACCTTCCTGTATCAAGTGTGGGTAGAGATTGATGGTGTTTAAGAAAAGTGATTCAGAGGTGTGGATGTCAGCCTCATTCTCTTTCAGTGAAGGCGCAGCCGAAGATGCTGCGAGGCGAGCTGATTCAGCTGATTCGGCTGCTCAGAAGAGATACTGTTCCAGTCAACGCTCTGTGTATTTCTGCACTGATGAACTGCACCTAAGAAAGACCTTGAGTTGTCTCCGTCCACCCTCCCTCAGATGGCACTTTCTCATAACGTTATAGATCGCTGTGTAATTGCTGGGGTGGCCTCCCTACTCGGGTATTCCTGTTTACAAGGAGTCTACTAACGAGAGCGTTTGTACTGTGTGTATAAAACACATCCAGGCTTAATGGAAGTGATGCTCCAAGGCCTGTGGATATTTGCTCAGTTAAGCACAACATGATTACATAATTCGATTACCATATTCCAAGTCCACCGGGGTAAAACTTGGATGAGCGATACCGTTGATCAAGTCTCTTAAGATCTCGGTCGTTCGCACCGTCTTTTCATTAAGCTCCCGGTTTGTTTATGCAGTTTGGTTTGTCAGGTGAAAGATTACTTGTTTAAAGGTTGTCGTCGAGCGCTTTAGGGGAGTCAGAAAGGCCACTGATATAAACTAGTGTAAAGTCGCTGAGTGGTTCAGAATTATACATTTCCCCATTTGCATTTCCTGTTTTCTGTTTTCTGTTTTCTGTTTCTGTTTCGGTGGTGTGGACATTTGTGGCCACTCAGTGCACGTCTTTGTGTTTTTGATATCTCTCCTTATCGTCCAAAAAACTGCGTCTCAAGGGACAATGAAGCCTTGACAGATTCTTTTTACAGCAGTCTGACTCATTAAAATGCTCTTAATTAGCATGATCAGATGTGTCTTATGAGATGCAAATACCATATTACAATTCCTAATGATTTAAAATATTCCAATCAATGCTAAAAAGGAAAAATGAAGCGGTGTTTGTTGTAGGAAAGCCTCTCGGAGAGAATAAACAGGCGGTGAAAACAAGAGCGCGGCAATCAATCAAATCAATAAGTCGACACGCAGGTCGACAGCAGATCACAACACCAGCAGGGGTCTCTATGCAAGCATGCGGCGCTCCACAAGCGCTTATCAATCATAGCGGCACAGTCCAGCGGGCCGTCTCTCCGCTGATGTTGACGCATGTCTTCTAAAGCTCTTTCAAGAGGCTTTCATCCAGACTGGTCAGCCCGCTGGCAGGACAAAAGGGGTCCTGAACACTTTTTTTTCACACACAGACTCTTTTAAAGTCTCCTTGATTTAATGAAGCATGGTCTTGATTAAGAGTGATTTAATAGCCTTGACTATTTCAGGAGCCAGGATAATGAGTGAAATCAGGTGGTATCCGGCTGGAACGAAAAGCTCCACAGACAGCTATGCTCTCCTTGTCTCCTTTGAGACGCGTAGTAGGGCAGGAAGGAACATGGCCCAGAACAGTTCAGTCACCGTGTTTTGGAGCCTACAGTGTCAGGAAACGACCCAAGTCATAAAAAATAAATATACGTCAACACCAAAGAAGAGAGGAGAGGAGTAGAAACAGGTCATTGTTTGACAGCTGGGCTGAAAGGTATGCTTGCAAGGTCGAGTGCAGTGGAGGTAAATAGTTTTATCTCCAGCTTTAATAACTTGGGTTTCATTCCAAACAAAATATCAGAAATTGTTTGGAAAAACTGTGGAGAAATAAATGTTTTTTAGCCTTCTTACTCAAACAGGGAAAACATGCTCAGTGCATATAATCTTAGTTTGTGCTCATGTCACACGTTGTTTTTATAGTTTGATTGTGTTTTGAATATTATTTTGAATGGCATGTTGGGAGGAATTATAAACAAAACCTCTTGCTACCACTCGTCTTTGTGTCGCCTACATACTCTACAACTTTTAAAGCATTTAGATCGCTGCACTGATCACGTTACACGACTGTTTAACAATGGGGGTATCTTGGAGTTGTCGTGGTTTGCACATAACACACGTGATGAGTGATCGGCAACACGGGGTCACAAGTCTAACGTGTGAATACTGGGAATCTCTCATCCTCCCCGGTTGGGTAGTTAAGGCTCTGTAGAGGTCCTGAGCAGCTTTCTGTGCTCGAAAAGCGGACTAGAGGGAGACTAAGAGGGATTCCAGCATACATCAGCAGCAGTTGTGCTGTAAGCTGATTGAGGGGGACGGGGGTTTGTTGTTTCTTGTCCACATAGCATGAGAATGCTGTTTGCTGTTCACTGTCATCTGCACTACACTCTCCTAACACCCACCCGTCCATCCTATAGAAAGTAATTAAGATGTGAACATTAGGGACAGATGTGTTTTTGTGGATGATATAAGCAGAAATGAGAGGAAGAGGCACACAATATTATCACAATGCTAATTGTCATTTTATTTCATGTTTATGTTTATTTCTATGTACATTAAAATCTAAAGTGTCCCCGACACATGATGACATCCTGCTGAGATATCCTGGGTCTCCATCATACAGGGGGATAGAGTTCATACTGTAATAGTCAGAGTTTGACGGGTCTGTGTGCGTGTGTGTGTGTGTGTGTGTGTGTGTACAGGTATGTTGCAATAAATCTTCCCTGTTTTGAGAAACAAATTTGGGGTTAATATACTTATCCAACACTGCCAAAAATAGAGCTGTGAGGGGATTGAGGGATTGAGATTTTGCTTTCTGGGTATTCGTGTCCCGTCGATGTTCCCCTCACATTTAATAAAGAATCATAAGTAAAGTGTTTTTTTGCCTGAGTACATAGACTTCCTTGCATCTCCAAATATGTTTTGACAAGGATTGACAGGGACCCAAAGTGAAGCACTTAATCATTAAAGCGAAAACTACATATTTTTCACCAAACTTTTGATGTCGCAGTGTCTCATCTTCACAGTTTATACCCTCATGATTCAGTCTATCAATCTATGGTCAGAGCCAGAAGCCTTACAGGCTGCATGTTTATTAATAACCTTGAACTGATTATTCTCTGCTGAGGGAAACAACGATTCAATAGAGTAATAGAGCAGCTCCATCTCCTATTGATTATCTGGTTTAAGACATTCATTAAATAATAGCTTGTGTCTTAAGTTTATGTAAATCAGCTGTTTGATGATTGATATGATACTGACATGGTTATTCCATCTTTTGAAGGGCCCAAAATACAAGTCTCCTTCAAAACGATTGAATAAGGCTAAATTAAAATTGTTCAATTAGCGTTGCCACTCAGCTGTCTTTTTATACTGAAATGGCTTTGGGATTTCGTTTCATATTCTGATGTGTGTGTCGATGTGTGGGGAAAAAAATGATGCAGAAGTGGAGTTTTATGTCAAGAGGGAGTTGATTCAAACATGTGCGCATGAATATCACTTCATAAGTAAAAAAACACCAACTGTTACTGTGGTCCTTTGGGAAATAGCATCAACATCTCTGATACTAACAAACCAAGATGACACCTCTGGCAACTACACTCCTGATGATAGTGCTAATTATATTACGCGTTAGGTGGAGAAAAATAAATTGTGAATTTCACTATTTCATTTTTTTACAGTGAAAAAAATGATTAGGGCACCGTCGCACAGAAAGTTGTGATACACTATATGTGTAGTGAAGAGAGGGCACTTTGTCATGTTCTATCTACCAAATGAGTGTATTTTCATGCTGTTTATACTGTACTATAAACTTTATACTATACTTTATATAATATATATACTGTATTGAAAACTGCATGTCCAAGACAACAATATAACCTTGTTTTGTTCAAGTGTTTGTATGAAGTGTTAAGTGTCAAGTTCTTTCTTTATAGTTTCATTAATAACTGAAAAGCTGATAATATATGGACAATTTTAACGAGATAACAGCAGTCAGTAAGTGACCTAGACCCAACACAGAATCCAAACGCAGCACACAGAGGCAGGCAAGCTACAAAACAAAATGCAGGCTTTAGTAACAAAGCCTGGGTCCAATAATCCAAAACCCAAACCGCAAGCAAGACAAAGGCAGGCAACTAAAAAGATGCCAACAAAAGTTGGAGAAACTGAGAGTTGCTTATTTAAGCTCAAATAAACTCTCTGGGCCTCTGGGTTCTGACAGAAAGGGTGACACAGGCTAAGTGTTATAGCAGCTCACAAGCCTCGCTCAACATTATGAGTCTCAGACTGGGTGTCATGGGGGCCGCCTTGAACTACGCACACACATCCACACACAAAATGTCAACACAGTGTAGCAGGCTTTCTCAAACAAGCTGCCTGTATCTGAGAAGGGATACGATCAACATGAAGCACCCAAATTCACAGCTTCACAGCTCGACATTATTCTCTCTGTTGGTAGATTTCCTCTGGGTGTCTTTCTGCTCCGAGTCGGTTAACACGGCAGCCCTCGCAGCCCCACATGGTGAGTCCCCTGAGCTACTGTACTAAGCCACATTCTTCCTCGCACAAAAGTAGGACAAGCCCCGGCATCTTTGTTTCTCGGAGCAGAGGGCTGTGCAGAAGAGCGGGTAGCCCATCCATCTCTCTCACCCAGCCCATTCATAACAGTCACTCCCCAACTGGGAATTAATTTGCTCCAGAAACCAGGCGTCTCAGCGTCGGAGTGGAGGAAGCATGTGTCTGGTCCTCTGGGGAGATATGAGCTGATCATGGATGAGAGCTGTTGATAAACAAATATGCACTTCGCTGTGGCTGGTTTTTAGATACTCAGAGGGGCTGCCCAGTGATGAGTTAGTGCCACCACTACATGCTGCTTAGCATGCTATGCTAGCTTCAGTCTGCATCACTGCAACACAACACATAGATGTCATGTTATCAAAACTGCTATTTTTTTCTGATTCTGTTGATTTTTGGTTGATGGTGTTTGGTTTTAAAATGGTTTCAGCTAGAAGTCGAACATAATGCACCTTTTTCAAAGGAAACACCTGACAATCAGACTTGGCTGTGGATTACTTTATTTTCCACGCTAACATATTGAACTAAGGCTACAAACATGGTAAACATGATACCTGCTCACCATCAGCATGTTGGCATTGTCGTTGTGAGCATGTTAGCATGCACATACAGTGTCACAGCACTGCTAGCATGGCTGAAGACTGTTGAGCTTCCATCATTCTTCAATACGGACATGGACAACTGCGGACTCGCACATGGATAGTGGACGCTGTGCGTTTCTTTTCATATTACAATCAGGGGAAAGAAAGATCATGGCAACCTGACGGCAAGAAGAAGAGCTCATTTGTTCGATGTCCAAGAATGAACAACAGGAGAAAGCAAAAAACAAAGAACTTAATGACAATAGGAAAAGGATGGAGATTACTGTACATAAGTCATTTTTTCAAAGCTTACACAGACGCTCGTGCATGTAGTGTTTGTCTCTCTCTAGAAGCTACAGTCAACTAAGATTGAATAGTGGGGACAGACTCACACATTTAAGTGAGGTGTATCCGAAGGCTGTTCCTACACGGGGGAACACACGAAGCGCTGCTCCCGTCTTCATCACGGCTATACATCATTCTCTGTTTTTGCCGGCAAAATCTGTTTTTCTCGCCTCCAGGAAGAGATGCTCATCTTTTGATTTGCCAACTCCCGACATCCTGCCTCTGGATTTGAACCTCACAACTCTATCTTCACCCCTCAGCCCTGCACAATAGCTCTTCCTCTCTGAGCCAGTGATCTTGTCAGATAATTGCAGACGAACGCCGCGCAAAGAAAAAAAAAAAAACAAGGTCTGCATATTATCACAGCAATTAGTGTGTACCCACAAACAGCAATTACCTCCCGCTCATGATCACTGCTAATGACAATTCTTCGTCACAGCTCCACTTACAACCGAGCTGTGAGGAGTCAAAATAATAAAATGTAAACTGAAGCTGCTCTAATTTCCCTTAAATTAATTTCAAGAGCTTTTTGCCGCCCGAACCAGTCATTTGTCTCTCTCATGTGTAAGGCTGGAGTGGAAATAGGAATCTTTGATGTTATTTGTACGCGCTGAATGAAGGATGAAGTGTGGAGGATAATGATACTGTAGCTGGAAATTGCGGCAATTGTACCCTTGCAAAGACAGACAGAAAAATATCATTTGTTTAGTGCTTTGAGGTGGATGGATTTACGGCAGTAAAAGGGAAGATTGAAGGTCAAGTTACGGCTTTTTCTTCATGTATTCCACTGTCTGTGCAATGTAACTTTCTGTAGGAGTTTGTCTGTCGGAAGCGGGTGAGGGTGCCTCGCATTTCTATAAATACCTTTGAGACGTGCGGTTAATGAATTCCCTGGCAGAAGACGAGGGGCTGGGCTGCAGAGCGGAGCACAGAGAGGAGCAGGCTGTACAGATGGGATGTATGCAGAGTTCAAGGGTACACCAGCTGAGAGGTCCAAAGGCACGGAGGTTTCGTTAGCAGAGCAGCACCAACTCCTTACCCAGCCTGGTGCACTCCCACAGGCCCCGATCTGACTCCAACTGACTGCATCGCAGTTCATGTCCGTACGTGTGCAGGTAGGAGCTTTACAGTATATACGCGCCGCTGCCTAGTTCATCCAAAAGGCTCCAAGCAAACATGTTCACACACACGTAGGTAATGGCGCGAGGAATGGACGTGTGATTCATATTTCTCCACATGACAGAGACTGCAGTGTGTCAGGGAAGAGGTCTGAGGCCCAGCTCCCCCCTGAATTGAGTCCATACATGCAGAGAATGAACAATGCCTCTTGGCAGCCGTGTGAACGATGACACATACATGTTCGCATGATGATGCAGGCATCAGAGCTCGCATGGGTTATCTCCTGGGGTCAATTCACCACCTTAAATCACAGACATTGTTCTACATGGACAGAACATAAAATATGTTTCAGGTAATACTTTTGGAAATAGTCTTTTTCTGGTTTGCAGAACCTTTAGCCTCATGGATTCAAATGTTCTTGGATTTACACTTAAAGTTTTACGATTATCTACTCTAGTTTTGAGATCATTACCAATGTCGTGTTTGTGCCCCCATGGAAGTGAAAAGGGCCAGGTCATATATTTCTTCTGAACAGACACCTTGTGTGATGCGTGGACAGCCGCGATGTCCAAGAGGAGTGTTACATTTTTAGCTTTGACCAGCAACTCCATGTCTCATCCTGTTGGTCCATACATCCATCGTTTGCCATGGAGGTCAAATGTTTGTGAAGCCGTGTGTGACACATGCGTGTTTGTGGTTGCAGGTATATTGAATTAGCGTTCGTTTTCCTCTTTACATTACACACACTGTCGGATCGGCAATGTGGGGGTGTGAATAAAGGTACACTACATAAAGTACTGGAGAAGAGTTGTGTGACGGCAGGTTTTTAATTTTGATGGACTCGATGTTTGAAATAGTTGTGATTGGAGATAAATGTTTATTTAGTGACTAATAACTCTTTGTGCGCAGTCATTTCCATCAAGGTTCGTGATCAAATATTTGTTTTCCTTTTGAAAAATTAACTTGTATCCACTTGGTGAAGTAATTGGACCTGTAATTAGCTAAATATCTCAGTTTCCATGTTTATAGAGGAGCACAGACCTGAAAGATGACACTATAGCTACATCCTTGAGACCTGATCAACCCAGAATCATGCTGCCAAAGTGACAAGTGACACCTGACCTGAGCCTGACCCGACCTGTTGTGACAGATTGAACAACTTAATTATAATTCAATATTGAACAGCTTCCTTAAGTTGTTATCGCCTTCTGAGTTAGCGCCTTTGTGGCGAGAAAGAGAGATGGATAAGAGGACGGGGAGAAAAGAACCAATGGGACTGTACTTTCACTGAGAAGAGCTACTCTGACGGAGATAAACAAATGTTTCAATATGATGTGACACCTCAGTTATTCGGAAACAAGACAGAGTACATATGTTAACGCAGAAGACGGTGCACAATGTAGATGTGGCAAAAAAACAAAGAAACTTCTTGCTTTATGTCGGTGTTTATAAAAACGTACCTATTCATTTCTATAACCCTCATCTCTTGTGGCACGATGAACGTTGTTCCATTGTATCCTCCAATTCATTCCTCTCTCGGCGTAATCCATCACTGACAGAGGCAATGAATGTGTAGGTGCTTCTGTGTGTCTCTGACGGTGTCTGTGTGTCTGTTAGAGGCCCTGCTGGCTGTGAGGACGTCTAGTTCAAGTCATATAGATACCAGAGTCTGTTGCTATTTTGGGCTCTTCAAGTTTTCTATCTGCATGGTATGTCTCTGTTGGATCATCACACACTCTCCGAGAAAGTGATAAAATCGATAAAGTTGGCCAGTGTCCCACGCCTCACGCCTATGCACAGTAAATAATGTCAAATCTGGGTATCTCGGATTTGATCTTATTCCCTCAGGGACCATTTTGTCTAGACTGGTCTGAACATTTGTGAGCAAAATGGCTTAAAATGTAAGTAGAGAATGTTTCTGCAGGCATTAAAGATGGAGTAATCTGTTTTCCCTGAGGTGACACAAAAAGCATGAAGGATGTTGTGGTTGTACGAACCTGTGCTGGATTTACATTTCTGCATTGCTGCATACCTGCTGGTGTCATGAGTTTCTGTGGCGGGTGGAGATGGCTCAGAGTGAAAACAGCAGACAGCACAGAGTAATCTCATATTCAGTTGTTAGAGAGGCGGGACATAAACACGATTACCAGCGGGAATGTAATTTCGTTGTGATGCTGCTCAATCAGGTACAGCATTTCTGTCAAGTGTTGCAGGGGAGCTTCAAGGTTCAAGGTTTTTTGTCACTCTATAACACAGGGTCATATAGCGTAAGGTGGGTTATAATGTCTTGATGCGCTCCACCATAGAAAAATATGTTGTTGAGTTCTGGATTGTCAGCAGTCTGGTGGTAGATGCTTCTGTATCTTTTGCCAGATGGTAACAGGGTGAACAGATTGTGGCTGGGCTGGCTGTAGTAGTAGTAGTAGTAGTAGTACTAGTATTAGTAGTAGTAGTACTCTCTGTGCAGACATCTCTTTTCACTGATATACCTGATGATGACTGATAGGCACCAGTGATGTTCAGCCGCTGTAGAGCCTTCCTGTCATCAGCCGTGCACGAACTATGCCACTTTGTTTCCACTCAGCTGCTTTCAATTGCTCGAAGTTGGCCAGAATTTGGCTCCAGAATTAAGTTTGTTTAGGGAGTCGAGCCTTTTGATGTGCAATGACCATAACAGGTTCCGTGAAGACGATTCCCAGGAACTTTCACATGCTCCACCTCAGCTCCACTAATTTTCCCGTGTGCAGGCGTTGTGCAGCCCATCTATTTTCTTTTTCTTAAAGATACAGATTTTAAAGTCACAGTGACACAGAATTTAGCTTGTTAGCTTGGCTCAGTGTAATCCATCACGGACAGAGGCAATGAGTGTGTTAGTGTTTCTGTGTGTCTCTGACGGTGTCTGTGTGTCTGTTAGAGGCCCTGCTGGCTGTGAGAACGTCTAGTTCAAGTCATATAGATACCAGAGTCTGTTGCTATTTTGGGCTCTTCGAGTTTTCTATCTGTGTGGTATGTTTCTGTCGGATCATCACGCACTCTATTTCACATGCTCCTGCTCAGATCCACTAAGTTTCACATGTACAGGCCCTCTACTTTATTTTCTTAAAGATACAGACTGTAAAGTCACAATAAAACAGAATTTAGCTCATTTATTTCATCATCGGACATCCAAATACACTCTTATGGCGTATGAGATTTTGCAAGGTACCAACAAGGTAATGGTGAAGTATAGTCAAAGAAGACCGGCGTGATTAGCTACAGTATTTTACCCCAAATCACATTGGACTGGAAAAAAATGTTATTGTGATTCTTAGTTTAAGATAAACACTCGTACAAGTATTTTTTTGACATATGTCACAAAATGTTTTCGTTATCACTTGATAAGTTTGAAAGGTACTTTCAACTTCTATGTTGGTTATTAGTTAGCTATACATTTAGATAAGTCAAATTCTTTGCAAAGTACAAAAATGAAGCAGTTACTTTTGCTCTAGCAAAGTTCTGCCATGTGTGAAACATTACCGATGCACAGATTTTAGGGTTTTTTCAATGTTACATGGATCGAATTCCAACTGTATGAGGTACTGTAGATGCTGAAGTCTTCTTAAACAACAGTTAAGAAAGTACGCGCCTGAGGTTTAAGTTCCCATTAATGCCCTGGTAGCCCAGAGGAAATGCACCATTGTGCACCATAAGATACACTGAAGCCTCTGGATGGATGGAAATAAACTTCCAGTAAAGATAATGGATCACGATCTACTCCTATTTCTGGTCTGCTGAAAAGTGCGCTGTGATTCATCTCAGCAGAGGATTCACCTTTGACTATCATCTTATAATGTATAGACATTCAAACGCTGTGTCACAGGGTTATTTTTTAAATGAATGTATTGAAGCACTTCATTCAATTTCATTTAGAGTTGAGACAAGACTGAAAGAGGTTCGTCTCGCTTTGGTTTACAAAAGATTATGCGAGCTGTTGCGGTAATAACTACATGTCTGAGGTACTCAACCAGCAGCCAGAGTGTTTTGTCAGGCTTTGCAATGTTGTTTTGTTTCCAACTCAACTACTATAGAGAAGAATCTATATGGTTGGAAGAAAAGGTCACGGAAAAGACTCAGGCTCAATTGGGTGCAGTCAGGCAGTGAAACATGGTTCAGCCGAATCATTTCAGAATGACTTTCCTAAATTGACTGTACAACGACTCTGGAGAGGTCTTTAACCGCGGGCAGTGCATCTCATTGAGGAACTACTTTGAAAATTTCATATGCTGCCTCATTTCGAAGCAAAAACAATGACCGCAGTAGTGGCACCGCTAGATAAAGAATAAATGCTTCAAATGCAACGAACCCGGCTGACATAATCACATCACCATCACTATGAGGAGCCATTTACAACCTTGAGGAAAGACTCAAGAGCGTAACCTTTCTACTTCCAACATTTCTCTTTACCTACTCCTCTCCCTCACCCGGCCCAACCCTGAGAATGCTATCACGTCAATTAAAGCCTATCCTCCAGCTATCAAATACCCCAGGGTAGTTAGACAGGCTGCCACAGAAAAGGTCAGTCACAGATTTAACAATGGTGCACACAGAAATAAAGACACAGAAGATGGAAGAGTGTTGTAGTTAGAAGTGATAGGTCGATCTGACACAAAACAAGAGCTGGTGGACTAGAACTTACACACAGTTTTACAAAATGTTGCCATATTATCCCGAAGGATCTTTAGACTTTAGAAAGGATTGTCGCACCAACAAATCCAGCTTTAAACGTCCAATTTGTTCGAAAGTTTGAGTCTCATTCCCAACTTGTCAAAAAAAGCAACGCTTTGGGATGGCGGCTGTCCAAAACTATAAATCCAAAAGTGGAAATGAAACTAACAAATAAACTTTCTTACAAATAAGATCTTGAAGCCAAATTAAATATGGACACCTTCAACTTGATTAAACCCAACCCAAACCTCAAACCACAAACCTGAGGTTTGGGTGAGGTTTTGGGCTAAATGACAAAAACATTAATTTCACTATTGATTGATCTTCCAATTATGTGTTCTTGCTTAATGGAATGAGTGTTTGGTCTATACTGTAATTTCATGGAACAGTGGTCAAGTCTTTATATTGCCCTTTTTTTCAAACAGAAGATATTGCCTGCATTTTGGGGCATTTCTCTTAACCAAGACAAAAGCCAAACTTTTAGCTTACCATGACATGCTAACCTGCTGATGTTTAGGCTGCACGTGTGGCTGAAATAACTTAAACAAGCATTTTAAGAGGTTCCATTGGTTTAGTGTTTCGACTTTTGTTGAACGGCACATACTCATTCATCTGCCACCCTGACGTCCTTCTTTTTAACTGCATTATTTCAAAGTCAAAAGTGTTTCTTGTCAAAGTGTCACTTTTATGTGCACTGATCCTGGGATCGTTCAATTCTCCGGTTTGGAAAACCCTGTCAATCTATTAACTTTAATGCATGCACAGAATTTGTTTCTCATATCTCCGACAGACAGTAGCAGATATATATTGTATGTTGTAAATTAGCATCTCATAGACATCCAGCAAGACATGCATAATATAAGAATAAACACCAGCAGGTTCCAGCTCCATCCGTCCTGTTAGAGCATTATTACCAGTTTTTTTTGTATTTGTTAATGTAAATCAGTCTGCACTACAGAGGATGTGTTCACGCTTTGAAGAGCGAGACAATGCGTGGTGTTGTCAGTGCGCTGCTGGCTGCCTCTTTTATGGCCAACAGCTTTAACTCCCAATAACAGACGGAGACTGCAAGAGAAAAGTCATATATTGGATCTATCGGAGAGGAGATGGTTGCCTCTTCACAGCGTGTTCATTATTACAGTTTGTGCAGCAAATGAATGCAGAGAGGAACAAAGTTTCGGAAAGGCAGCCAGACGGAGCGGAGATGGAAACTCTCCAGTCTGGCAGAGGGGAGGAGACGCTAACAAACTAAGCTGTATGACGTGATCACAGCCCCTTGTGTAATCAGCACCGCTGCCCACATCTAATCTTGTGTGAAGAGCACCCTCCCCACCCCACCTCATCCCCGACACACACACACACACAGCCATTAGCCTATTCTAGATGACCGGTACTGAAATTGTCCTTTGATAATGAACCCCTCAGCGTGGTGATTTATGCTGGAACTCTGATATTTGTATGAGGAAAGCTACAAGCAGCAGCACCATCCCTCATCAGGAAAATCATACTTCTTTTATGCATAAATGAAAGCAGCTCTTTACACTGATTGGTGTGTCATCTGATGTTTCCAGTCTGTTATTATCAGAACTGTTTCCTTGATGTTTAAGTATCCAAAACCTGAGATCACAATCTCCTGACTGTGGTTGAGAAACTAATGGCACCGACGACTGAAAAAGAGTTGCTTCGGTCCTCAGTTGTAAAAATAGGAACTTAAATTGGCCACGCACCTGGAAGCTACTGTGAAATCTGAGATCTCCCGATCGATGGTCGGGCAGAGAGCCAGCATCTGCTCTAGACCTGTGCTGAGGAATCCCTTCCTCGTGCCCTCAGTGAATATCTGTTTCCGTGCAGAAAACAGCCCTCTCACTCCCATATAATTTTCGCAAACACCTAATCATTTCAGATGGTCCTGTCATCACGTTTCCCAAGGGGTGAGATCATTATAGATTAGCCTAATTACATGTGATGCTAATGGGCCGTTTTGTGCTGATTCATTGTTTGATGTTGAATGAAACCAGTGCTATCTTGGCTTGCCGGGTTTTTTTTGTTTTGTTTTGTTTTTTTAAAGGAGTTAAGTGATAAAGAGGCACGTCTCAAGGGAAAAGCGAAAAGGCACACAGTGTCTAAATCTGCCTCAAAAGTCATCAGGACAACAGCAAATTAAACCCAGCAAGCCAGCGTTGGGAGAATTAGACGGGGAAAAAAAGTAAAGCTGCCATCAGTATCTCACCTTGCACAGCTACTCTGCATGAATGGCCTTGGTCAAATCTGTTTTTGTGACATTCGGCTTAGTGCTAGCAGTCATATCAGGACATCAGTCTTCTTCTGATAAAGGGCTCAGGGGGGAAAATCCAGCCTGGTCTGAGTTTTGCCAAAGATTGAAGACGTAACACTGGCACTGCTCTTGATGCCGTCTTTACTTCCAATAAATGGCATCAGGCCACAGTGGCCCTTGATCAGAGCTTGAAGTACTGTCGCAGATTTCAAAAGCGATTACTGCTGATTTTAAGCAAAAAACCCTCAAAATGCTTTAATCTGAAAAGGAAGATAACAAGCGGGAACAGTGACACATCACCTCTGCATTTTGGCTGCGTGACAGATACGTGGCTGCGAGTGCGGCGACCCTGCGTGTCAGTCCGTGATGTCTCGCCATGTTGAGTTAGATGGCATCCTGCTTCCATTGAGATCAATGGCACAGTGAGAGGGCATTTCTCTTCTGACAGATTTTCTTGTGGTCGAGGAGGACAGTTAATGAGCTGCCTTTGGGCGTCTCGCTCGCTTTCTGTCTTTGTCACCATTTCTCTCCATCACACACGCAGGTGAACCAACACTAATCTGTGAACCCCCCTCCCTCACACACAACAGAGTATATCTCTCAGACGTATGAAAGTGAAGAAATTCTTGCTCATTGTAAAGCGTTTCCCCAGTAAGGAATCATCCATAATGGCTGGCAGCTCCCCTTTAAGGCACGCTCCTCTCTATGGGTCATACTTCAGTTTGATAGATTTGTACTATTACAATGTGATGATCACAATAGGACCATTAGGAGGTTGACTGCACCCTTTCTTAAAATGAAATGACTTTGCATGCCTTGCAGGGCACAGTGTCGTTCTAAGGAAGTTCTCCAAATTCGTTTAGTTCATTGTGTCAGGAGAAACAAGCAGCTCTTCATACAAACCTCTGAAATGTTCCACTTTAAAGATGACGTGCGCTCATCCACTTTACTCAGTTGAACAACTCGAAAACCATGATGGGACTTGCTGAAAATTGACGGGACTTGCTGAAAATGTCCAACCACAAATGGTTTGCTGAGTGCATGATGACTGTGACCTAAACCTAATGTGCCTTCACATTAGGTTTGCACAACCTCAGAGGCTTTTGCGTCTTCTTGAATAATTAGAAATTTAATTGTAACTCTTCAAAATTTCAGCGATGATGAACAGCAGTGTTGTTCAGCCCAGCCCAAATGCTTATTAGACACCTTTTACATCAGGAGGTGGAGCTGACACTATAACAACAGTTCGAGTCACACCACTGGATATTTTAAGGATATATGGAGTATTTTAAGCTGTTTTGGTTGCACCAAAGTGGATATTTTTACTGTGGCCAGAGTCATTAAGTTTGAGTGAATGCAATATCTCAAGAATGCCCTAAAGGAATTTCTTTAGATTTGGTAGAACTGTTAACTCGGACTCAAGGATGAACTAATCCGAATTTGATGGCCAACAGTCAAAGATCAAGATCATTCAGAGATATCTGACTGTAAAGATCTTCCATGAAACCTCATATTCAGCACATTCGGCTCAGTTCGAATCCATGAGGATGAGTGCATTACTGTATATTCAAATGTGGCCACAGTCACCGCCAGTCCACATAACTCTTTTTTTTTGCTCAATCATAAAGCACTGGTGAAAACAGAAACCTTCTCCGACAGCGGCTTTCAAAAAAACCTGTAATTCATCACTTTATTGAAGTTAAAAGGGCTGCTTTTTATTCCCTCCTCTGGTGGAAATTAGTTCTATAAATATCGAAGGCGTGTATTTGAAAAAGGATAATGTGTTTGCCTGTGAAGAGAATGCGTGTTATGGAGAAAAATGCAAGCAAGACAGAAAAATAACTTGAATAAGAGATGTGGAAGCTGATGCTGGCAGTCTGAGGTATAATTCTGCAGCGTCTGAATGTGGTTTACCTAATAGCTTTTAAAAATGTTTGCTTAATCACTTGGATCTGTCTGTGCAGTGGAAGTCCAAAAAGCTTCCTGGCTCAGTTTTGCTGATAACAGTATTGTCCCAAGTAGGCGCTGGTCCAGATAGTGTTCTTTAGACAAATGCCTGACTGGAACACACCGTCGGTTCGCATTAGAGTGTAATGATTACAATGCAATGAGATGCCACTGCTTGAAATTAAAGAGGATTTTTTTTGGAGCTGCAACATTTTTCGAGGAATTCCAGAAATTCTGCAATATATGCAACAAAAAATAATCACAGGAATCACATCATGATGAGAGAAACCCTCCATGAATGACTGATGAATGATTACTGTGGTATCCGCGAGTAGTCAGATCTTTTTTATGATATTTAAATGGCTGTTCCTAAAGAGTCTTAATTTCCTCTCACAGCATGAGTGAGCATCCTCAAAACAATAAGCTATTACTGGCAGCCTATCTTGTTTGCGCAGCAGGACCTCGCTCCATTCCAGCGAAGGACCGGTGAACGAGAGGCAGGCTCGGTGACAGCAGGGAGGTGGGGCCGGGTGTCTTCAGAGAGGCTGTGTTACATCGTACTAATCAGGGTGGGGGTGGGGCAGGTGTAACATCATTTCAGGGGACCTACACTTGACCTAGGGTTGCTTGTTAATGTATGGTCACTGGCTCCTCTTGTTTATGTATTTTAACATTTTCCTTCCGTCGTATGGATCAAATACAACGATCTGTGGGGCGATGGTGCAATACATCTTTGTCAGACTTTTACGGCTATGATTTAGATCAGTGGAGGTCGATTTTTGGATAGTCTGTTGGCCTCGAGGGGCTGTAATCAGCGAGCCACACTACCTTGCAAGATGGAAATAAGTAGCTCAGTGATGAGTATATCAACAGGATTTTGATCAGAGCTGACTGGTATGTAAGAAATGTAAAAAAAAAAAAAAAAGGAGGATCGGGTTAAAAAATGGTCACGATCAGCATACTAGGAGGTTGATGTGGTGCTGATGCTTGCAGATTATGAACCATTCCCCCCTCTTCCTCCTCCTCCTCCTCCTCCTCCTCCTCCTCCTCCTCCCAACAACTCTCTATTCCTGCAGCTGCTGTTTTCAAAGCTTTAATTGGCCAAAGTCACTCAAGGTAACAAGGCCCTCATGGGCTTGTGTCTGGGCAACCTGATTATTGTGTGTGTTTGTGTGTGCACTGGTTGGGTAACAGTACCATCACTGGGGCACTGAAGTCAACAAGGGTGGCATGTAATTGCCATGATGGTAAAATGAATCAAATAAGCTGACGCTTTGATTTGACTAAAATCTCTCTAGTTTAGCTGCCATAGTCCTGGTGCTGTTTGGTAAAATTGTTGCCAGAACCCGCAAAAAATCAAATGCATGCATTTTCAATTGTACAGGTGAAGCCTCACACTAGCATTATCCTTGGATGACCAACAGTAGGAAAACAATTGGCATTGGTACGGCTCAGTGAATGGCAGTGTCCCTCCGTCACTACTTTGGTTCAAACTATCTCTGGACTACTGGATGGATTGTCATCAAACTTGAAAAATATTCACGGTGCTGATATGTACGATCTCCTGACTAGATTTCTAGCGGCATCATGAGGGGCAAGTTTATGTTTTAAAAGCAGCAAAGAAATGTCCAATTTTGTTGATTCCAGCAGCCCCTGTGATGGTATGAGCACCCCGGACATTGATCTGGCTAGCTTGTGTGTTTGTTTTGAAAGCAAGCAAAATATTACTTACGCTCATTGAGAAACACACCATCGCCATTGGGCATAGAAACATTTTACCTACAAAGTGTTGGTTTTTACAGTGTATTGGGAAAAGCATATAATTGCCCTAAATAATTTTGTCATAAATTGATTATTTTCCAAAAAAAGATGAAACTATGACAGAGACGAGCCTTTTCAAGGGTATATATATATATATACAGTCATTGCCATCAACTACTGTTACATGTTCTTCCTTGAACGCAGACATATTTTTGGGGTAGCAATCTGAAAGTCTCCCAAGGGCCCTTTTCCACCCAACACATTGTTGGTGGGCCTGCTCTCTCTATGCCCCTATGGATTGCCATTTTATTCGGTTCACTCAATCATGTCCCACTCAGGATGAACAGTAATTTGGGGATCCTAATCTATGAACACAGTGAATCCAAAAATGTTTAGCAGTCAGTCAACGTGTTTGGTTTCTGAACAATTACGTGCAAAATCCAATAAATCCAATAAGAATTGCTCACCTGGCCCTTAGGCTAAATACAATCAGATTCTCTTAAACTACTCCCATTATCAGCCCATTTCAGAATGAATTCAATTAGCACTCTTTAAAGCCAGTTTTAACGTTTTCTGGATGTGGTCTGATGGGATATATGATCATCCTGTTCCCTGTTTTTTGTCGCATTTGTGACTGGAACATGAACATGAAGCATCATGAAAAAACAGACTCACGTACTGGCAACGGGAAACGAGTCTGTCACCTATTTTTAGGAGGTTCGCCTGCTTTTAAAAAAAAAAAACAGTCTATGTAAGTACATGTAAGTCTTGTTTTTGCTGAATATCTATCAGAGAATATCTCTCTCTCTCTCTCTCTCCCCCTCACTCACTCACACCCCATAAATAGCTCTGGGTCTCTTTCAGTACCACAAATATTTGAGACAGAACAGACAAATAAGTGGGCCTGGATTGAATATTAGGTATCCAAATGATAAAAGCCAATTTTCCAGGGTTAAGTCCGTCCATTAAGTGGTCGTCTTGTGAACAGTATGGTCTATTCTTTTTCCTGCTGTCCACGTCTCAGCTACAACTCCCAGTGGCGTACTGTTCTCAACAACGTATTAAGTCATGGAGATGGACCTCCATCCCCTTATTCTAGGCACGTAATTAAATCAAACCACATTCTGATGGACTGGAACAATAATGCATAAGGAAGACAGAAAGCCTCATTTTGCAATCGAAGCACTCAGGGGCAGCTGCCCAGTGGCGGATTGTACGACTGCTCCTTACGAAGCACAATGATAAACTCATCCACAGAGAGCACGGTGGTGCAGCCACTTGGATCTAGGACAGTGAGAGGCTCAACGTGAGAGACGGGTCTGCGGCGAGAATGTAATGCCATTTTCCAGGCAGCCAGTAGTAATCAGGTTACTGTACCCTCCTGCTCAATGCACAGAGGGGATCCTCCTACTTTTACTGCCATCCCTCATCATTAGCAGCTGCAGGCCAAGCTGCAAGTAGCGACACAGCTATAGTGTAAGTAATGACTTGTGCTGGCTCTGCATAGGGGCTCAGTGCCCTCTTTCTCCACAGTATTTCTTAATGGAAAGGTAATGGGGGAAGAGGAAATGGGCCACTAGGGTCTGGAAAGGGCTTCCAGGATATGAGGAGTGATCAAAGGTGGAGAGAGTTAAAGTGGAGATACAGGGTGAGTTGAGCCTGAGGGTCACTGTCAGCACCCAGCCTCCATTACTTGCCTTCATCCTCCAGTCATGCTCTCTCGCCATCAAGGCCCCAGTGTCACTCTCATGTGTGATATCTGACTAAAACTAAAAATAGTTTTCAAATAACACCTGTGTCCACTAAAAATTAGGTGTATATACAACCCAATCACTGTAAGAAACTGTGCTTATGGTCTGGTTAGGTTTAGGCACAAAAACACTTGGTCAGGGTTAGGGAAAGATCACGTTTTGGGGGTCCAGTGGTTTCACATTTACAAATGCTGATAAGCAGTCTTGAACTGTGGTCACTGGCCTGGCAGTGTGGGAGCCATATGTTTGATCTAGATTTGTTTATTGTTTACTTCACTTGTGGTGTTACGTCACGTGGGTTGGACCAATGGGGATTGCGCGTCAGACATAGTATGGATTCTCCCTGTCTCAGCCTCTCAGCGGCTAGTGGAAGGAGCAATTAGCCGCTTCATGCAGTCTTGAACTCAAACCCAGAGAAAACCATTTTACTTACAATGCATTTTATTTGATTGCCCGTTACTGTAAACATGAGTAAAACTTTTAATCATTTCTGCCTGTGTCCTGGAGAGAGATTTTCATCTGCAATGGTGGATGTTTAACAATGAAGACAACATCTCCCATGATCCCGCGCTACAGCAGAAATTAAATACAGTCTGTTTAAGTCAAAAAGTATAAAATAACTTTAATTTCTCGTAGTTCCTAAGAATATATGAATTCTGGCACTTTCAACAACCCATGTCTATTTATGTCAATTTCCAAAAGCTTTTACGTACTTGATTTTTCACTCGCATTCACAAAGATTTCAAGGAGCTGTGGGAAAACTGGGTTCAATAAAATAATTACAATTCATCTTCAGGGGAGCATGAACGTATGTCAGAAGTACAGGGTCCAATACAGAATCCATCTAAGAGGTGTTGAGGTATTTTAGGACAAAAGTGGTGTACCATCAGACCAACCAACGCTGTCAAATTACATTTCTGGCAAAATGTATTTGGCAAAAGAAAGTAGTTTTTAAAAGTAATTATCAGGAGAACAGGTTTGGAATAATTCTAAATGAAAATGCAAAAAAGGGAATTAAATTAGGACCGTTTTCAACTTGCAAAACTTTGATAAAACAGAGGTGGAAAAGTGAAGAAAGTCGGCTGAAATTTGATCTGGCTCTGCCCTCCCCCTCATTCTTCTCCCTTATAGGTTAATTATAGTGAGAGATTTGCGGCAGCATTTCAGCAGCAGAGAAGACAAAGCACTCTAACAGAACTATAATCTCAGCTTCTTTTATTACCCCTCCAGCTGGTGGCTGTGCTGCTGCTGCTGCTGCTGCTGCTGCTGCTGCTGCTGCATGAATTACAACTCCAAGTTCAGCACTGACAGGAGCCCCGCAGGTCTTCCCAAGCGCTGATGAGGGGAATGGACGAGTTGGGTCAGTTAATGGTAGTTGAGGTCAAGCACCTTTGCTTGAAATAGATGAGGTGAATAGGAGAGACTGTGTGATGTTTTATGATTAAAAATGCTCTTCTTTGATCACAGCAGCACGGATAATGTCAGGATGAATTCATTTATTCATTAGTTTCTTTTAGTCCTCCCAGGTTGTTTCTGTCCATCAGGCTCCTCTCTGTCAAATCAGAAAGATTACTTTTTTTTGTTTGGCCTCTGACTCATGACAGATGTAAACTGAGATCAGCATCGGACTTGATTCTACTTGATCCAAACCCGTCTGCTTTCAGTGGAGTCAAATCAGACAGATGAGTTTCTTTCATTTTTTCATTTGTTGTCCTCACAAAATAATTAAAGCTAATTGATTAGATGATTAGATAATCCGAGTTGAAACACAAAATCTTACCTTATCATACTTCCCAACAAGTTTCTGAAGTAAACCAGATACTTGTGTATTATCATTCATAGGATGTTGCACCATGGGGAACAATAGTACCAGCCTCATTACCTGACTGAAGGGGCCGGTGTACTCCTTCAGAGGTGCTCGTCTGATGGTCCAATACTTCACACTGTGACTGGCCGGCTGTGAGCAGGAGCAAGCGTTTGAACTTCTCTCTTTTTTTCAATCTCTGCAAAACTTTTTTCCGCATTTATACATGTGAACAGCCGACACGTCAAAATGAATGACTTCCAAGAAAGCCTGTATAAAAATGTGTGCCCCTGTCCCCATATTCAAAGGTCTCCCCCCTCTCTATATAACAGGCTTTTCACTTTGCCTTCCTGTGTGACTTTAAACAACAGCTTTGATTTTCCACACCATAACTTTCCCTTAATTTTCATTTTGCTTAAGAAGTCCTCTTTTAGACTGTATGGGGTCTGTTATAGCATCTCTGGTGCTAGTTTATAGCACCATCTTTTCCTGACTTTTCCACTAGGCTGCAAGAGAAAAAGCCAGGAAAATCCCTCAAAGCCATAAGTTGAATCATATGTCATATGTCATATGTCAAGGCGTCCATCTGATAGTGGCTAAGATGTGTCTTGAAGAAAAGTAAAAAATGTGAACCTCAAAGTAACGCTAGAGGAAAAGTCAGATCAACCCCAACCTCAGTAGACCTCATCCTTCGAGGATCATGGAAGTCTGTACCAAGTGATTTTAAAAATAGTTGTAAGGTTTCGTGTAAATCCATGTAATAGTTGTTGTAATAGATATTTCATTCTGGACCGAAGTGGTGGACCAACCAAATGGCACTGCCATCCCTGGAGCCACACAGCTAACGTGACTGAAAAGAAAAACAAATATAACGCCAGGGAAGTGTGAGCTTCTGAAATTTGACTGTTCAAATTTGTAGATCGGCTAGTAAAACTGGGTCATTTAGAGCTTTTTGAAGATCGTCGTTGACCCACCTCAAAATACACTAATATTTAAAAGGAGGAATACTGAGACACAATTCATTGATAAAATCAAGCAGAAAATAATAGACGTCCTAAAACCATTAGCCGTGTATAAATTACTGCTTCATAAATAGGCTACATGAAAACAACACACCTGCTCTTTGAGACATTCAGAGCAGGTGCATTGTTTAAAATAAAACATGCCCGCACTGCATATCATTAGTCTTGGCCGACAGAGTGCAGCGAGAAGCGAATTCACATGAGGAATTGCTGAATTGCTGTTATTTCACAAGATCGCCACTTCCCTCAGAAACCCACAGATGGCTGGTGTGTTTGTGGTCTGTAGCTACTGTACGAAGAATGATTAAGGGGAGGACTGACTCACTGATGTTTGCTTCACAGCTGAAATGGAGACTCTGCTTATGTCAGGCTGTGCTGCTGGGTCATTTGGCCTTCTGGGAAATGAACAATAAACTCAATATAATAACACCGTATAAGCCAGTGTACCCTTTAGAAGGCTTTCATTAAGCATCGCCATAATGCAGGGGAGAAAATAAGCATTTTTTAAAAATGCATTTTTTGCCTTTTCCGAGTAGGCTGCACACTGGCCAGTTATGTTAGCAAGGGGTGGGCATGTCAGTATTCAGACTGTCATCATTCACATTGTTAATCAAAAAACAACTTAATTTAAATATGTATGCATGAAGTAATAATTTATTGCTGGTTTTCAACTTTAATTGCCAAAATGTTTTTTACATGAGTTCCCATCTATCTTAGCTGCTAGTTCAGCATGGGTCCAAATCGGCAAACAGGATGTGAGAGCATCTAATGGCCTTTACAGTTGAGCAAACTCAGGTTGTAGCATGTTGAATAAGGTGTCGATGAGGGTTTCTCTTGTTTCAGGAAATAGTTTGGAAGTTAGTTCAGTTTAGGTGCAGACCTGCTGGAATTAACCTTGCTTGAGCTTATTTGTGTTCTTTTGAAAAGTTAATTCTATCTAGTCACCAAAACCAGCCTGGACTGCTTTTTTGTCTGGTGTAGACTATGAAGGGGCATTATGTCTCCCCCACCACTCATACTATTATTCCATTACATAGTAAGTTTGTGGCGCTAATATTTTTTTTCTGTTTCTTAAAACTATGAGCAAATATTCCTGCTGAGCATCAAGAGTTGATTTTCTCCATATTTTCTCTGTCCTCTTTGTTGATAACTTTTTTTAAATTGGTTTATTCCTCTTATTCTCCCACTGACTGCAAATCATTAGATTTTTCTGATATTGGTGTCTCTTCCACATGAAAACTATAATGGCACTAAGTAGAGCGCATCACCAAGGCCCAACAGAACCCTCTAATTCAATCAAGCCTAATTCAATATCAATTCAAACATTTTAAAATTTCTATTTTCATCCCATTCGCTGATAGATACCAGGCTCCTAAATAGGCCATATTTGTTTTATCAGCATCCATAAATTACCCCCTGAGAAATTAATGAAAAGAGAGTTTTTTTGTGGATCTGCATCAAAAGTTAAAGGAGTCTGTTCTGGGCCGAGATCAATTCTCCATCCCAGATTTGTGTGAATCTGTTCTGTATTTTTTCTGTTATCTGGCTGACAAACTAACCAACAATGATGAAACAAATGAGGCAACGAGGTAGTCTCTAACCTTGACCGTAACCACAAACACAATTGATGACCTGATGCACAATGAAGCTGGAGCAGTATCGTGGCAGAGAAAGGTCACGGTGTCTAACATTAGAGTGAGGGGTCCAGATGGCAACGGGGAAAGAGCAGAGGGTAAATAAGCTTTGTTTTGTAAGGAACGTACAGTAAATGCTGTTGCATGTTGTGCAGTTGTAAGGAGGGAGCACCTCTCTGAGGCTAATCGGACGACAACCACCTCGGGATGTGTGATTTCTTCGTTGTAGCAAGCTGTTTGGAATTTATTTTGCCGGATAACACACGTCTTGTGTAATATCCCTCTTGTTGTTAAAGCTGCACTGATGGGGAGCCATTCTCCCAGGTCAAACTTAATAAACTTGTCAATCAAAAAGCTCCCTATTTCGAAGCTGTTTCTAATGTGTCATTTGCAGCTATTCAAAAAAGGTAAAAGAACAGCAGGGACACGCTGAGGAGCTCTTAATGTGTGGAGCTGATGGCAAGGTGACACAAGGAACTCGTGTGTGCTATATTCAAAAAGCTTGATAAACAGATGACAGCCGGACTTACAAGGCAGATATGTGTTGACTATTCGGTCATGGCCGCTCACATGAAACCCTGGTCCCTGTCCCTGAGGCTGACATGACCATAAAGAAGCATCGCTGGGTTCTCCCAAAACAGGATCAGAGCTGCAAGCTGTGGACAGACTTTATCATTCAATCTCACTCCTGCAACGGTGGACATGAGGAGTCATTTAAAGAGTCCAAAGAAAGAATCGATCTTCTCTTGCTCAGAAGAGGAGTGGAAGTCAAAACAAAGCTGCTGCCATGGTGCCTGCTGGTAAAGTCGTCTCTAGAGAACCCATACACCTTCAGGGGGGTGAGAGGAAAGAAGAGCATGTTGGGAGAACAGAAAGCACAGCAGACCATCTGAGAAGGTGTGAACACAAGCTTGACACTTATGCAAGTGACACTTATGCAAACTAAAACACAGCACTGAAGCCATACGGACCCCTTCTTTGGAAATATTATCATACATTTGGATGATTGATAGTTTGATTTATTTTAGATACCATTATATTTTCCATTCTTTGACTACATGTATTGTACCTACAGTCAGATCTGCGTAAGTGCTGCCCTACGTATATTGGTAGCCTGAGTTACACAATATAAAACATGTTAATATATGCAGTTCTAATGAGAAATAGGAATGCATTATCCACTACTCAGAGAGCCCAACCAAGCACACTTGAAGCCTCGGCACAATCCTTGTGTTTTTTTCTTGCCAAATCGGATTCCAGCTAATGAAATGTTCAACCGCCAAAAAACATCTCATGTGAGTACTCCGACCGGGAGGAGCCCGAAGCTGTCTTTAATGAATGCCACCGGCCACTTTTTACACCAATGCCGGCGCTTCCTGAGCCGTTTCTGTCACAAGTGCCTTCAGCCAAGTGGATACAGTGTCCAGTGAGCATACATATTAATGATTCAAACATACATCCTCGGGTGTAGGATGCCCCGAGAGTCGGATCCTTGTACGGCCCCAGTTGAAATTGACATGCTTTTTACATGCTCTGTGATCCAGTGTTAATGTTTTATGAGCAGCAGCCTGTGTTTCATGTTCATGTTTCAGCATGAGCCGACAGTATCCGCTGGGATTATACACTCACATCGCTACCATCCTGGTGGGTTAACATACGTATCATGTTGAGGTTCGTCAGCCGGCCGGTATTCTAATAATGTGCACCCCTGTTTCAGTTCACACTTGCACAAGACAGGTGATCTTCTCGCAGTGTCCTCCTGACCCCCCGACCTTTGACCTGCAGTCATATCTCGTCCAAAGACCAAAGGCAGCTCAATAAGCTTTAAACTTTAAACTCTTTGCCTTGGATCTTTCTGTTTTTGAACTTTTGCGTTCCCCTACCAAAGAGCACCTTCATCACACTTTGTTTGAACTTTCAAACTCTCTGGACTCTTTCTGTCTGACCACACGTGACTGTACTTTTGAAATGTTAACCCCTGTACAGTTTACACTGGAGCATCGGCTTAAAAGTATATTGTGTGTCTCAGGCCGAACCATGTTCAACACACCAATATTAATTTGACAAAACAGTCTCCATTTACTCATTTGATTCTGGAGCTTTTGACTGGATCTCACGATCTTCATCAGTTAGATCACTTGGTCGTGGAATTGTCGATGTTCTAGCTTTCCATTTAAAGTTTAAATGCTCCTGATGACGACCATGTGACGCATCAAATGCTCCAAAACAAATAACAACATTTTCATTGTGTTGTCATTTAAATTAAAACAATAGCTTCATTATTTCATGTGCAGATAATGGATTATTCTGAACCATTAACATAATAAGATTTAAACCATATATTAGTGTTTATCTATTGAATTTCTGTCATATTTTTAGACCAACTTTAACCTGTCTTATCATTTATGTCTTGTTGCTTATCACTCTTAAATTCAGACCTGTGTTGTGTCCACCTGTTTGAAAGCAGAGTTTGAAGTCATTCAGTCACTCCCTCGCAGTATTTATGTGTGTCTGTACGTTCATGTGTGATGCTGGCTTACAGCCTTTTCTACGTCCACCGTGTGCAAAAACAACAGAATAGAATCATAATTGTATTGAATATATACTGTCTACGACAGATATACACATGAGAGTTGGGCTCATAAATCTGCGATATCAGATTAAGATGTTATAATCAATCAAATCAATAATCAATAGAGAGTGATTAATAGTCAGAAGTGATCTATGGATAGATTATAGGAGACAGACAGTGACAAGTGGCATAAGAAGTTTTATTTTGCCTTCCAGTGATTATTCTTCTAGTTCAGCTGCTCAGCGCTCAATCACTCATTTTTCAGGCAGTCTATTTCAACCAAAAAAAGGAAAAGACAAAGTGGTGCTAAATTTGATTGCCTGAGCTTTATTGTTAATTCATGTGAATCATTCTTGATTACCCTAATCAAGTCAAGTTCAAGTCTGCCATGCACTTTTCAAGCAAACAACAATCTGTGTGTTATAAGCTCACTTGGTGACATTTTTAAGTGTTTTAAATCTTAATTGCAGAACAACAATATCCTTAATAAGGGGTCTTATACAACACTGGACATCCAGTTAAAGTGGATATTTTTATCTGTTAATTTTGTTCCTGTTCTGAATTCAATAAAATTGTTTGTCTGTTGTCACAAATGTTAAACTACTGTCCTGTGTACCGTACATGAGTACCGTGTAAGGCCCCATTTTCTGTTAATGTGTGGATCCAAAACAACCATTTCACACCGACAGTAAATTGTTTATTTTCATACAATGGGTCTTATAATCCCTTGTCGCCTTTTTTAATGAATATGCAGTGTATTGATTAATATTTTTTGGTTCTAAAAGAGAAAAAGTTATGAGGTTTTCAACAGTGTGTGACCAGATTAAAGAGTGGTGATGGCAGGTGTCCAGGTGTTTGTGTGCACCACACCAATGATGAACTGCACAGCACACTGCACTCTCTGCTCTACAGAATGTGATGTCAGCTCTGCTGGGGAGACTTACACTTTTAAAACCGAACTGCCTTTTAAAAGGTCAGAATGGCATTGAGATGCTGTGCAAGTCACGCACTGTTACTTTGCTCTAAAGATCAGTTGATAGTGTTTTTCTCTTCGTCTTTCTTCTCGTTTGTAACCAATTCAGAAATTCAATGTATTACTTCGAGAAGTTATTGGCCTATCAGACAGCTATTTGTTGTTGTTTTTATGAAAACAGATATTTAACACTTCTAATAGGGTTGTTTATTTGTATGTGGGAAAGTTTCCTGTTCCAAACTTTCTTCAGACAGCCCGGGGTTTAAACTGGCATCCGTGTAAAGTAACACCAGCATGCTAAAGCTCAAGGCTATCGCATCCTCTGCGTGCTACAGCCTCACATCCTTACATATCATCTGATGTAACACAGTTTTCCCTTAAGTAACTGTTTTGCATGGGTTAAAAAAACATTTGTACATCAGCCTTATCTTGCATTTAAAGTTGCATATACTGGAAATGTTTTGCGTTGTTTAGTTGGCTGTTTGGTTGGTTGTTGAGTTGTTTCTTTGGTTGGTTGGTTGGTAGCTCTGGAACTAGTGGGTTTGAATATGTTTTATTCAATATTGGATCGGCTTAATTAAATTAAAGAGGACTGTTGTGCCTTGACAGAGGTATGCACTCTACTGAGTGAGATTCTAGTTTGGGCATATTTTGGGTGAACAAGAAGCTCTCTCATGCCTGTAGCCCTGGGGTGGATGAAACCTATCTTTGCTGTAAATGTTTTGCTCTGAATTGAACACTGGATTAGCCAATATAGATTGGTGAATATTGATTTATTGTTTTTTTCATTAAGAAAGGTGGTCTAGCTGTGTTTAGTCATACCTTTCATTCAGCTTACAAGTATTTTTATAAACTTGATATACTTATATATCATATATACTCGTCTCTGTATTACCTATCTTTGGGTTGAAATTGAATGGTTGCCCACACTTGTCATCATCAGCCTATTCTTATATGAATTGTATTGCTGTTGGGCCGATTTTTAAACTTTTGGCCTGACAGAGATACAATTGTGATCGAAATCTTGTGCATTTAAATACATTTGTGGAGTCAGTGCTGATCACCAAAGAGGCTTATATGTGATCTGCATCTGTCAACACCCCTAATGACAAAAGTCAATTGTTGACCATGGCACCTTTCCAGGTTTGTCAGTGTGAAAACAGCAGCGGCCAGTGGCACCTCAGCCATAGCGACCAGTAGCTCACTGCAGTGATTCTTAATGGTGTGAAGAGTCAGACATGTGTTTGTGGGTGTTTGGGCCATAATAGTCTGGCACACACTAGACGGCCTGATGCCTTTGCACTGATTTCTGTTTAAGCCGTATTTGCTCAGCTGTCCTCGGGAGCGGCAGCCTGTAAACCCACAGGGACGGTTTTCCACCATCTATCCCCATTATATAGCATTACAGTCCTCTGCCTTTCCCAGAGTGTCACTTCATTTTTTGTGAAACCTCTATCGTGGCAGATCCTTTATATAATGAAATATATTCAGTTGTGCTGTGCAGAAATTAGGTTTACAGAGAATCAATTATGGAATAATTATTTCCCTGTACATAAATCTAGGTGTGGACAGTTACTTTGGATCTTGTAGTCAGTTAAGTATTGGCTAATAAATCCGGGGCTGTTTGTAAGATAAGCATTGTCAGATTTGCAGTAAGTTAACAAGTTATTTGCTGCAGATAATAGTTTTTTCAGCCATGTGTAAAAATAACAGCTTGTCAGTGGATTTTGGTTTTATAGTTGGTCCTATGGGCTCTATTAAATTCAGTGTGCATCCTGCTGACATTCACAACACGGCAAGGTTGAACAGTATTTCAACATAATCCTTCCTGTTTGTTTTAAGCTGCTGTATGAGATACCAGGAAGTTGATGTTACAAAAAAGTGTATACAAAAGTCACACCCTTCCTTAATGGGACGGTTACCCCATATCCTTATCCATATATAACTACTCAAGATAATGTTGTTGTGAGCAGTTGCATGCAGCTACTATTTTCTTTCCACCAAACTACACCGTATCACCATGCTGAAGAGTAGATGCACTCTTCCTTCTGCACAGCTATACGGTCGGCGTTATCGTATAGGTTAGTTCCTACATTCAAATGCACACACAACAATGTCTGTGGATTTTCTTGAGTGACGGAAAATTATGTATTTTTAGATTTTGGGATGAACTGTCCCTTTTGAACTTACAAACCAGTGCTGATGTACTTACATGAAACACAGCTGGTTAGAATACATGACTCTTCTGTGTGTGAATGATTTATATTCTACCACATAATGAAAAGATTATTGTTGTTTGTTGTTAAGACTGTGAAGATTACCCACATAATCATCAGTCAGATAAGGCCACTGTGGCTCAGGAGGTTGAGCAGGTCATTCACTAATCAGAAGGTCTGTGATTCGATCTCTGGATCCCCCGGCTGCATGGTGAAGTATCCTTGGGCAAGATACTAAACCCCAAATTGCTCCTAATGAGCTAGTGGGCACCTTGCATGGCAGCCTCTGCCATCAGAGTATGTCTGTGTGTGTGAATGGTTGAATGTGACAACTGTTGTTTAGTGCTTTGAGTGGTCAGTAGACTGGAAACGCCATTAACTTAAGTCTCTCAAATGAAGTTCTTAAGACAGTAGTAACTATTCTATAGTTCATGGTACAGAGTCAACAAAATGTAAACAAAGCTGATAAATGCTGACAATGAATATGCTGCCATGCCTCTCATGAGATGAAGATTAAATGAGATGTCCATCATAGTTGGTATATAATCTGTGGGTTGCATTTAGAATGTGACATCATGTACATTGAGCTCAATCAAAACAAGCATAAAAGTTTCATTGCCTAATTTCAATTTAACTGCTGCTGTAAATCATAAAATAAACTGTAAAAAAAAACAGCTGTTCAACTTTTTTGTCTCATCACTCTTACAAAGGCAATCTGACCGATGTGACACCTGAGTAAGTTAAAGCAAACTTACTAGTATTTGTCTTGGGTCTGATGCGCAGCAGAGGCCTGGCATGGCCTCCAGTATGTTAAATGCTGCAGGTGCAGTAATGCAGCCACAGGGTGGCTTTCAGCAAATCACCTCAAACCTCTTTTCTTGACTGAGGTTTAAAGCGTCACCAAAGCTTAAATCCATACAGACTTGTCGGTCACAGTACTGTGGGAGACACTCCTGACAGGCAAACACTTTTAACACAGATCACCATCTAACTGCTGCTGTCCAGCTTCTCTCAATGTGTGCAAATTAAATAAGCTGAATCAGAAGTGATTGGAGCGTTTTCAGTCAAGGACGTTTCATGTATTTCATTGTATTTTTAATGACCTTATTTTAATCAAAGCTGCAGGCACATAATGTAATCTCACTCTTGAGTAGATGAGCCATTTTATGCTATTTGAGTACATAGAACATCCAACACAGTGTGACAGAATCTTTTATTTGATGGTTATCCCTTTATTCTGCTATTCTCCAATCTTCCAGAATTTTGGTTGGCTTATGTTGAATAGAGCAAACAAATAAAGCCTGACGTTTAAATAGCAATACTTAAACATTTTGAAAAATATGCTTATTCAATTTCTTGCTGAATGGTAGTTGACAAGATTGCTGCCACTGCCATGACTGTACAGTAAATCTGAAACACACTGGCAGCAGTTGGTTAGCTTAGCTTTGCACAAAGAATGAACACAATTGGAAAAAGCTTGCCTAGTTTTGTTCAAAAATTGTCTTCTTAAAAGGGCAATTTGTGATGCACAGCCAGAATTGTTGTTTAAAACATTTTTTAAAAATGAACTAATGTGTTGATGTGTTGATGATTTTTATGTATTGTGCCACTCTTGTGTCATCACACAGCATTGTACCGCAATATGTGAGCTTGTTAGTTTTAGCTGGGACTAATAAAACTAGAGAATCTGCTACTTAGACTAATGAGAAAACAAAATAAAGTCACTAAATGGCAAGACAGGAGATATTACACCTGTTTTCTTCACTGAACAGAAAAATTCAATCGTACACCTTATGAATTTAAGCTGCTCTCTTTTAAAGAACTTCCGTCAGCTAACACAGCCATTTAGCTCCAAGGCTAACTGAGCTTTTCGCTAACGGCAGTTGACACACTACAGCCAAAGACAGCAACATCAAAAAGTTTAGTGAGCTTATTATGCCCCCCATTAAACATCTTTAATAAATAATATAGATTTAATGTGTTCAACAGTGAGCTTTAGAGGTGCTGGTGGGCTGATTTTATTACCAAGGCAAGGCTAGCTGTTTCCTGTTTCCATTCTTTGTGCTCTGCTAAGCTAACCAACCGCTGGCTCATCTTCATATTTACCACACAGACATGTGAGTGGTATCAGTCGTGTCTTCTAACTTTCTGCAAGAACGCAATTGAGTTTATTTCCCCAAATGTCGAAATGTTTCTTCAACGCGCCATCGAGCATATAAGTGTGCTTCACTTGTTTGTTTCTAGAAAACAACCCCCAGGCAAAGTTATTTGCTAACTTCGGCTGCCTTAGCACCTTGGTAAATATTTTCCTATGCAACTTTATGCTGCATTTGAGGACATTATTTGCACACAAGAGACAATTAAAAACCAACAACTTTGCTGCAGTCTCCCATGCCTCTAATTAGTTCTGTGGCCTTAATTGCACTTTTGTTATGGAGAAAAAAAGGTAGCCAAGGAATCAAAAAAACTGATTAGAGATGAGTAATAAATCCGCTGTGCTGTTTTTCAGGGTTATAATTATATTCGCATTAGAATAGATGCAATTAAATAAGCTAATTTTGCTGAGGGCACAAAAGAACATTACTTCACAAACAAAAACGTGGCTTGCTGTGATCCTGAATGTGCCTTGAAGCTGCCTTGGGCTTTGATGATTGGATCATGTCTAGTGCTCAGGCATATTTATTGGTCGACAATGACTCAATGTCACACTTTTCAAGTCTTTATAAACCACTATGGGAACATGAGTGGGTACTAAATATACCCTCAGGACACCAGACGTGGCGTAGAGGGCACTTATTTGTACTAGAATGTAAATTTGTATCAGCTGTCATCGACAAAAATCTTTGACGTGACACAGCGCGAGGACTATCGCCGTACAGGCCAATAGATCTGGACAGTGATGTATGAGCAGCTGTAAGCACAATAACAGTAAATTATTTTTCGAGACCACATTGGGTTGCAGTTTTCTGTGACACATTATGTGTGCTGCCATCCATTCATTATAAGAAGCAATCCCCATAAAGTGTGTGAGAGCCAATAAACAGTGGCAGGAAATGTCACGCTGATAGAAAACCTCCTCATGAGCTACTTCAGTTGAAATGGAAGCAATAAAATTGAAGACCCTCGGTAACATTTATAGGTATTAGCATAGCTTAGCCAGAATATTACCACTATTGGGAGAGGGTTATTGGCTTTAATATCTGGAGTGTTAAGGATCCTATAACGCACTGAGCCTCAGCACCAGACTGAATCACCCACAGTGTGTGTGTGTGTGTGTGTCCGTTGTGATTAAATGTGTCTGACTCTGCATACGTTTCCATGTAAGTGCACATGTGTGTTTGTGAGGGTTATTACTGGTATTTCCTACCAGCAGAGCCAGCAGAAGCACAATTATCAGCCTGTTTGTTGCTAAAAAAAAAAAACAAATCTGCGTCCCTCACAGTGAACAGAGTGGCACAGCTGAAGTTCTAGATCTGGAGGCACACTGTTATGCTGTTACTTGTTTTTGGTATAAAGCTGCTCTTTCCCAGTTGTTTCTGAAGTTTCTTGGCTTGTAACCCCGTAAAACACTGCACTGTCTGCTTGCATATGTATGACCAGTTGTGACCGACCAGAGAGAGTCATTTACAAAAAAGAGGCACAGAGAAGCCTGTGTAGCAGAATGTCTTTTTTTTTCTGATTTCTAACCTTGTCGTCCACCTGGGGACCCTCTGCTCTAAACTAACACTGTAGCAACAAGCACATATATTTTGTCCAAGTCCAAAAATGTCTTTTTTATCATTTCTGTTTAAAGGCAGTGCTGTCAAATAATGCATTATCATTAAATTGATATATCTTTTTAGATTAAAGCAACATTATATGACTCATTTTTGTCGCAACAAATAGGGAGACAACATTGTGGTTGAATGCTTTATTAAATCAAATCAAACCAAATCAGACCAAATTAAATGAGCGTATTGATATTTACAACATGGGATGTGGAAATCAGTCAGTTGTGTATGATGTGCACGGATGAAGAATGTGTGTACAGATGTTGACAAATGCAAAACAAAGCAAAAGGTAGACTCATCAGGACAATATCACCAAAACCAGGAACGTGGGGAGCCTGTGGAAAGGACCAGAGAGTGAGAGGGTGAGAGTCAGCAGCAGTTTAAAGCTACTCCTCCACTTCAGGCCTGGCCATCCTAAATTTACACTTCTGATTGTGTTTGTGCCCTTTTTTTAGTGATTGTTAAGGTTGTCACGGCTTCAAATTCAAATTTCAAACAAAAAATCGATCAAAATGAGCATTCCATTTCAAATATCCAAATCAATACTGGCATCAGGATTTGTTTTTCTCTCCATCCTGCCTATCAAAGTGTGTCTGTGTCCAGAGACAAACAATAAACGACACTTGCAGTGTGTGTATACACACTGCAAAAAGTCGGAGGTTTTGCAGGTGAGCTGTTATTGTGAAGCACCCCACTAGTGCCTCTTATTTTATTTAAATTAAGTTATTGTCATTACATTTAAAATAATTTATTGGCCTAAGTGTGGTACATTACGTCTACTCATAATTAACCACTGTACATCAGCTCACTGTAGTGTGTGCTCATCCCTGACTGTGATACATTTCCCATCTGCAGAAAGATCACAGCTATTGTTTGTGGTGTCTCTTAAGCCAGGAGTGAATCACGCACGAGGTCAGAGCCAGCATCACAGCCAGCTGATACAGGAGTATGTGGCCAACCTCGAGAACAGATTGTCCTCAGTGCAATACAGCAGGGGAACCGATGTATTCTCTTTATTCAACATTCATACCTGACCTCCGATAATATATTTGGGACAATATAAACAAATATCTGTTCCTCTGATTTTTTTTTATTGATTTTTTTTCTTTTTTTTCATCAGATATGTCTTTTTACCTGTCTAGAACCAGAGTTTTATACTGTATTGAAGGCTATTATCTCCTGCTGGCTATAAAATAGATATTGTAGGTAAGAATCTCCTGTTGTATACTGCAGGACTTAAATGTCACCATTTGAACATCATAAAACAGATCAACAGCGATGTGCCCTGACTTTGAGCAGTAAGTAATCCCTCGTGATATTCATCTTTTACATAAACTACGAAGAATGAGGCAAGTGTGCAGTCCAAGATTCGTTAGATAAGCGCTTTTTAGTCCCACAAAAAAACCTCAATCCACTTGGACCACTGCTTTCATTTTACAGACATTGACAGGACAACTTTAAATAATGATTTTTTTCTTTTCCTCAGGTTTCCTTTGTGGAATCATCAAAGCAGACAGTCTTGACGAAATTGTTCTTGTTCAGACAATCCTAACCCTAAAATTACTTATTTTCTTTACTTAGCAAACCATGTTTAAGATTGATACAATGAAAATTTAATGGAAAATTAATGGAGAGGGGAGCAGTCTTCTGAGAAGAGTAAATCATGGAGTGTCACTATAATAAGCCACGATACAGGAACAGGAACCTGTATTCAGCCTTTCATACCAGAGAAGGTTACTGTTACGCTTCTGTGATGTATCCTGTGTCCAGAATCGACCCTCCAACCTCTAAAAATTTTGTCTCTCCTGCAAACAGCATTTCAAGTCCAAAGTGTTTGGTGACACACTTGATTTCTTTGTGTTGAAGCAATGAAACGTTAAATTCAATATAGACTATTTCATTACTGTCTTGTGAATGCCACAAAAGGTTGTACAATATAGTGGGTCGGCATTAAAAACGTAATTTTACACCTCATTACTCAGAGCTACATTTGTTCGGATGCAATGCAGCGCTGAAGAGATTATAACGCCTGTTCAGTTCATTAATACTGTTGACAGAAGCTGAAATTAATAATATACAAAAGAAAAAATATTAACAGTGCAAGTGCCAAAGTGGGGTGTAATACGAGGTAACACAAAAACTTAAACTTGTAACTAATTGTGGAAGGCAATAGCTAATGTTCATCATGTGTAAACTGTTGGGTGGGGGTATCACGGGTCATCAGATTTGGTCTCATGCAGAGTTCACGCATTAAAACAAGAGTTGGTAATCCGATTTTAGAGGTATCTTTTGTTTTGTTTGTAAAAATGTCTGTAAAATTGTCTTTGCCTTTTGATTTTAAATCTGGTGTCAAACAGATGAACCCAGGCCTGCTAGACTGGGCATTCACATGTATCTCCTGATCGGCCAGGGAGAGCTGCAGGTCAGTCACTGTCAGTGTTGTCACGTAGTGTACTGTGTTTGGAAGAAGTTGCCGTGGGGCGGCATGAAGAGGAGGGCGCGAGCTTTTCTTCAGTTGACGCTCAAAACTGAGCTTGCTCTCTGCAATTTCTCCAATCTTATCAACTCAATCTTTAAAGCCAGGTCATGAGCAGAGATGTGATTTCGGTCAGAAAAGACGCCTATGAATGAACAGATGAAAACAGATGAGGGCAGTAATGTTACTGGTTGTTGTTAATGTTAAAACAAGAATCATCAGGGTTTTGCCTCAACTGACGCTTGTTTACAGTAGTGCAAAACATAAATACTGAGGAATTTATTGACTTTTCATGTTAGATTTATTGGCAAATAAGTAAACCCACTCATTTCAAGCAGGACAAACAACTCAAACAAGTTTATTACAGCAGATGATATCATTTTTTTTGATTGAAGGAGGCAAGAAAAATACCCCCATGGAGGTAGAGGTGGTGTCTGATGACTCTGCTGAGACTGGTAGGCTGATGAAACTGATGAAACTGATGAATCTGCGAAGGCTCTGTGTTGGTGAATCATATTTAAAAATACGGCAGCGAGATGACAGTTAAGGTGTGTCATTGTGCTTTTGGATACCTGTGGTTGATGCGACTAACAGCCCCAGATAATGACTGCAGCTGAGTATAAGTGTGATAGGAGTGAATGACAGAAGAGTATTAAAAAAAACTGTATTAAAGACTTAAAGCAGCATTATGTAGAAATTGACATTGTGTGCAATTTGGCACCCCCCAACAGTTTCTGAGGGCAACACCCCTGTCATAAATACAAAGGTCTGCAACAATTTGTCAGACATAATGTATGTGGCAACCACAAACCAAACTCATGACGCTTTAAAGTTCTGCTGAGTTTCTCTCTGTTTTTATTTCTTTTAAATTATTTATTTTTGCTATAGCATGAACGAAAAGTTGCTGTTGATTTTCAAGTAATGATGCTCTCTGCACAAATAGATGTGGCTCAAACTCTCTCCAGACTTATGTCACGACAGCTTAATTCTTTGGTTTTAACTTGCCTGTGAAAATCTCATAACGATTGTGAATCCTCCAGACGAGAGTGTCTGTGTAGAACGACATTTTCCCTGCGAATGCATTAGTTGGGAGTGATGAACGTGCTGTGGCGGCTGGGAGTATGTAAATTAATTTTGTGAGCCTTGAGAAAAACAGCAGCATTTATTTCCTCTGCCACCAGCAGCACCTAATGATTTGATTAAACTGTTTGCATAATGCTTTGGTCAATCTCATCTACTGTGGATAATTTGTTTTTTTTTATTTATTCTATCTTGCAAAACAGCCCCGAGGTGATGAGATCCTTAGTCAGAGGCTGCTGGATGAGGGATGAAAACCATTTAATGAAAATTTGTTACAGTTGTTTCATTAATCTCAGAACATTGAAATCAGATGTTCTTACAGGAAAACAATAATTCATATTTCTGTCTTTGGCGGCGTGAAAAGAAGCCTCTATTCTCTCTTATTATCTCTCTCTCTTATTTTCAGCCCATAATTATCTTCTTTTCAAGACTATCAAGTTTCTCGATAGCTATTTATAGCAGTTTTCTGCCAAACGTATCTGTATTTAGGCCTCGAAAAAGTGAGAGCCACTTAAGCAAAAGTTGACACAAAACAACACAGCAGGCCAGCCAAGACTGTAAACCAACACAAGCTGCCTGCGTGCCTGGTGGAAGATATCCTCGACACTGTTGGCTCGCACGTACCTGCACATACGGCGCAGAAGGAGCATTTAGCACTTTTCAGACTGTGTCATCTTCCATTCAGAGAAAGCAAAACAAACTATGAAACAAATGTTAAGAGCTTTTCTGAATAATCTCTGGCTGTGTTAACGCTGCTTTTGCTCCTGTCGTTGTCTTGGCGACGGGTGTTGCTCATTTATACTGATTGAGAGTAGAGAGCGGGCGCAGGTGGCTTTTGGGACTTTATTAGGAGCATTAAGCTTTCAAAGGAAGTCTCCCCCAGGGCCCGGCACATGCATTTTGTGACATGATCAGTTGAGGAAATCAGTGAGGGAAATGGCCTAATTCATTTTTCTGGCAAGTGGAAATGTTAAAAGCCCTAATAAGATCCAGCTTAAAGGCCTCCAGCATGGGTTTCATGCTAAGTCTGAAAAAGGCAGTTTCACTGAAGATGATGAACAGCAGGATCTTCTCTCTGGTCAGCAATTTTAGTATCAGGAGTAAGACAAGAAATGCGTGACGATTCAGATTCTGCAACATCTTTGTTCTTAAAATGATTGTTGAGTGTGTGAATGTCTGAGGTGAACGCCGGTGGTTTTCTGCTGTCGGGTCTCTGCCATAAACTCAAGGTGAAAAGGATGACAATGACCCGGCAGAATCAATTTGACCCATTATGTAATCAATTTTTACTGTTATGTAATGTCGACCTAGCAATTATCGGAGGAGCGCTGCACAGTTTTAGGAACAGTGAGGAGTCACATCACAGACCGGGTCCATGCTTAGACTGTGATCTTATCACTTCTTGTGATGTAGCAATGAAGTAACCGACTATTTGGTTTGTTCTTCTTTGTTTGACCAGCAAACTTGTATGAATACCGAACAACAGTCTGAGGATAACTAAGCAGAAAGTGCAACTTAATAATTAATACGACTCGCTCTTGCTTCTCTTTGTGTTTGTTATAGTCACAGATACAGTTGATGGCCAATACTGATTTAAATGTATTTTATGAGAAAGTGAGAATGAATAAAAATAAAAGATTGATGGGCAGTTATTTTTACAGAAATGTATTAGGTTTATTATATTATATTACATTATATTATATTATATTATATTATATTATATTATATTATATTATATTATATTATATTATATTATAGGGCCGGATGCCCAAAGTGTAGCTGCAGTATGTGCCGCACACCATTCCTATGTCAGTCATTCACCTGACAATTACATTTTAGCATCAGGTATGCTAATTGGTGTATGTAATGTTCTGCTATTCCCCCAGAAGTAACAGTTTAAAACTTGTGGGGCACACATTAGCCTTTGCAAAACTGCCTTTACTTAATATTCACGCCTTTGTTAAAACATTACTATATTCCCTTTCTAGTTAACACCACCTGTGGATCAGGAATATGTATGGACACACTCGTTATTATGCTAGAATGCAAGTACAGCTAAGCAGGCAGTTAAACAGGTCTGAGACCCACTTTTACAGAGCCTGTTGAAGCCACACAAGTTGTGCCTTTATTAATCCTCAGCAGAAGGAGCGTCATTGTTGTTCTGCCTCTAAGGAGCCATCAAACGCAGCAATAGCGCCCAATGTCCATATGGGACAGGTGTGTGACATTTAGATGGTGAGTTATGCTTGCGACACACAAGCTTGAGATTGAAAAAGCAGCTAGCAACAGTGAGCAGCTAACGCCTTACCCTCCGAGCAGAGGACGAGATCAACTGCCATATGGTAAATGATTGCTAGATATCTTTAACAGTTGAGCAAATGTCACCAACATGAGCTTTTTTCCCTCTTCTATTCTTTCACAAGTTCTGTGAAAAGCTTCACAGATCAGCTAAGCTTGACAACAGGAGAAATGTCTGCAGTTTACACATGACACAGCTTTACTTTTCAGTACTGAAGGACTTTTAGATCACCTCTAATCTCATGATTCCAACACGCCTAATGTAGCTTTATAGTCATCACAACAAGATGTACATTATCATCATCTGCCCGGTAGACATGAACGTTCACTCGCCATACACTGTACATGATTCTTAGTGTAATAGCGTGGTCCATGTAATGAGCTCTGTATGATATTCTGTCTTCATTAGTACTGGATAAATATTGCTGTGGACAGCCATGCTCATCACTGTCCACAGTCAACCCTCCACATTGTGCAGTGACCCTCTTTTCATTGCCATAGTCTTGTGGAAATGTCTTCAGTCGATGTTGTGTTACCGTAGACAGCCCCATCATCATAAAGTAAAGTCTGTTCTGTAAGATGCCCCGGACGGGGGCAAAAAGCACTGAGTTGTCCAACTGTCCTGACACAAGTCATTGTTGATCTCACTGTTGTAGGGGAAAGACTCTAGGGCTGCAGATAAGACTGTTGCCATGGTCCTGAAGGAGATACCAAGTAAGGCGTCATCAGAAGGGAAGCCCCTCCTCACAGTGACTACCAAGGTGGGCAGAACCATTTCAGAACCCCTCCCTCTCAGCTTCCCTCCCCTCCCCCCCTGCCTCCAAGTGGAGTATCCTCCTGTGTTGGTCATACTGAACAATAGCAAAGTTTTGAGTGTCCTATAACTGACCTCCACTGTCTACTAACTCATCACTGAAGCCTCATGACTGTTGTGTCTGACATAGAAGCAACAACAAATCATTTCCAGCTGCTCTATGGGGTATAAAACCCTCTTACCACATCACTACATTTACACAAACAGTGTGTAATGATCATACGATCTATAGAGACAGCCTCAAATTGCCATTACACGTTACCCTTTTTTATCTCTTCAAATTAGCCTCTGAAAGACTTACTGTGCATACACTACATAAGGGGGGATTAACCACAAGGTCACACAAATTTCCTCCCCCACTCCTAATCAGGTCAGAAAAACCTCCTCATTAACTTTTTACACCTCATAAGCAGCTAATCCTCCGCACCAACAACGTATGACTGCATTTCCAAGATGCTATGCCACACAGCATGGCGCTGAGCTATTGATTGAGCTCTCTGTGTACAAAATACTGCAGCAAATTATTGTTTACCCGATGCTGAGCTTTTCACTTCTCTTTTGCTTTTTTTTTTTTTTAAGTGTTATTATAGCTGGATGGAGTCGATGCTCCAGATGCCAATATGAGTTTTCTCGCTCTGTGCTTGATTGCTTTTTTGTACAGTATGTGTGTGCGTTCGCTGCAGTGTGTGTCCTTCTTGTGTATCTGTCTGTGTTTTAATAACCTGTAGCATGCTGCTTTATACTTGTTTGGCGTCCTAATACAATGCCTGGTCTGATAAGCTGTCATGCAACCAAGATAATGCTTCCACTCGATGGAAGGGATTTAATTGTGCCTCAGCATTTTTGCTGACGGACGGAAACTGCTGACTTCACACTAACAAGATAAGACTTGTATATTTGTAAAAATAAAAAAAAAAATTAAAAGTTAAAAAAGTTTGTTTTATTGTAATAAGTAATAATATGAATTACTTTACAAAACTGCCAGAAAAATTCAGTTAAGACAAACTTCCCTCAAACTTTATTTGTTAATTCCTTGGTGTATGTCTACTGTATGTCAGTAGAAGTGTTTACTGTACTGGACTTACAGCTGATGCTGCCAACTCAATATTATGGCGACAATAGGTCCGATAATTTCCTATTTATAACATGTTATGCCTGCAAATATCATAACTTTTATTCTTCAGTGAACTTAGTGACAGGATCTCTTGAGAACAACATAATCGCGTACATGTAGTAAACATGTCCACTTTAGTAAACTGTACCCGATCTTACAGCACTGTAGCAGTTGAACCATTATCAGGGCTATGGAGGTTTTCAGAAAGTGTCGGCGAGGCATTTTCAGTAATGAGTTCCATGTTTCCATTTATCAAGCTAAATAAACACATGAGGACCTGCTCACGCAGAAATGAACTGCTCAACAAAGTCAAGACTTTCTCTGCCATCTATTAGCCAAGTAACAGGCTTAATGAAGTGATAGAGCCACTGAACATTCCATTGTTTCATGAGGCGTGTTTTACATTTATATCCTGTAGATATTACCATGGCTACGGCTGTCTGAACTAATTGATTGTAATGGATTTCTTACCAACCTTCTACTGATTTTGCATTTTTCACAAGTCATCTAAAAGGTGACAATGGCTACAATAACCACTGACATCAAACCATAAAAACACAAACGAACAGCCCAACCGAACTGGAATTAAACAGCCAACATGATCAAAGGAAAGATATATACACAGTTGTATAAATAGAATTGTGATGCCAGGCTCTAACTGTGACATTTGGTATTTAAATCAGTGTTTTTCCTGTAGATTATGCATTGAGTGGCTATCGCACCACCCAATTAAAGGTAAAGGTTCTTTTATAGTTATTTTACAACGACAGCATTGTCAAAAAATTGTTTTTTCCCTTTAGGCCACATAACAGAATGAAAATAAAAACAAACCATTCTATGCAATAGAGTGCTGATGATGAGTTCAGGAGTCTCACAGCTATGGAAAGAAGCTGCTCTGTAGGCTGGTGGTACGGCAGCAGATACTTCTGTATCGTTTGCCGGATGGCAGCAGGGTGAGCAGATTGAGGCTGGGGTGGTTGTTGCCTTTTAGTGTCTTTTCGGCTCTGTGCAGAAATCTAACAGACGTATTGCCATCATTCAACCTTTTCGAAATGAAAAAAGCAACAGCCTTTTAAGGTTGTCATGATACCACAATTGAACTTAAACTCAAAACCAGTATAAAAAACGATACTGGATACCTCTTCTGGTATCATGGCTAGGCACACAAACACATACCAGCACATTTATACTAGCGCTAATATCAGTGCAGACTGGGGGTGAAAATCCAATTGTTGGTTGGTTTCACTTTTAGCTTGAGTACTTTTAATTCTTCAACATTCCTACTTTGTTTTATGATGATACATTTTTGGCATTGATTAAAATGCCCCACAAGAGTTTGTTATCCTAAGAGGCTGTACAATCCCTGTACTCCTTCATTTTTCACACTAATAATGGGAGTGTGATTAATATGTCATATGCAGCCCATTACCATCAGACTGCCATTCTAGCAAGATCAACTTAATTAGAATAGCAGTTGTGCTGATATTAGCATTGATAAGAAACAGTGTGGAAATTAGCAGGGATAGGGATATTCTTGGGTATTTAGGAGCTACAGAGTTTGTTCAAGGCCGTAATGTAACCTGTACTGTACATTTACTGCCCCTAGACAACTTCCCTGATAGATTTTTCCCTCCACTTTGGTCGATAACGCCTGTCTGCTGTGAGAGCAGCCTCTGTCTCCCTCTCTCTCCCAAGCTCAGAGCCACACAAACCACACACTGCTCTCTTTTTAAAGGAGCCACGCTGCTCTTTTAACCCATATAACCAAGGTTAGAGGATAGTGTTCCCACATTTTACTATAGTCATACATCATTGTTCTATTTTAGCAAAAGCTTAAATGTTGTAACTTTGAGCATATCATCATCAACATCGTCAGGAAAGGACTATAAATACAATTTTTTTAAATATCCAGGTAAACTGGAGTGGACATTTAAACATACCTGAAAATGTGACAATTAACTGTTGCTGTCAAGTGACTGCACAAAACAATGGAGGAAAAACTAGGGATGCCTCCTAAACCTAAAATCTTGATATTGATGACCGCTCAGACCTGCTTGTTGTAGACACTTCACTAACTTTCTCATATGGAAGTACAGACACTGGAGTAAGCAGCTGTTGCAAGTCAGCATTGTTTTGCTAAGAGCAGCTGTTAAATATTTTATGCCAAGGCAGAATAAAGCAAGAATCAGAAAACGACAGCAAAAAAGTTGCTTGGCCAACCCCCTTTTTTGGGGTGAAACACACACAACATTGAAACGACTGTAGTGTCAAGTGGATCTTGGTGACAAGACCCGAGTCATGATTGCTGTGCTCTCCAGTGGCTGAGGCTGCAGTTTGAGGGGCATCATGTCCCAGCTTGATGTCACTTAGCAAGTGACAGAGGCTAAGTGACAGGCTGTGGCTCCTTACGCCGCATGTCTTGTCAAGTCATGTTTGTTTGTAAAGCCCAATATCACATGCAATGTCCCAACAGGCTTCACGGACTCAGGGGTCTCATTTCTCAAAGAAGATGAGAGAAGTATAATAAAAAAAATCTCTATCTCACTATCTGTCCATAGCAACAAGGTGAAAACCCGCAATTATTAGTTTAACAGTTGTAATTGCTTCGTGCCACTGAGGAGGAGGAAGAGGAGGAGGACTTCTCATGGAAAGATAAAACAGCACTTGAATATGACCCTTAATTTGCAGCTCCAGTATCCATCAATCCAAAGAGTGAATGTGCTGCTAATCACTCGGGATTAATTAGGTCCAAGCCAAGGGGAATAAAAATTGAACATCGCTGCATTTCAGTTCAGGTCCAGTTCTTGTTCACACTGACTTTTTACAAAACAAATCAAGAGGATTAAAAATGAAGTCATACAGACTGACAGGAAACTTGTAAATTTGACAGTTTGGGCAAATGTTCAACTCAGCAGTTTACGTAGCATTTTAATGCTTTTGTTGTGTATTTATATTCTTTGGTGTCACAAATAGCTTAAGGAGAAATAACTGATTAAAGTGCAGATAGGCTGCATGTTATGAATAATGACTAATGAGTTCATACTAGAGTCAAGATTCATGGCCTATCCATGTGGGATCACTCTCACACCATTTACAATGGACTTTAATGAACTGACAAAGTGCTTGAAGTAGGACACAGCGCAGCAGTTTGAACAGCTTTTGACCTATTAATCAGCGAAAATACCTGCGCTGACATGCTCTTATAGGCTACAGATCACTTATAAGATTGCTTCCTGAACAGTTCACAATCAGCAGATTTATTAGTAGCAAAGCTTTTGAAATTGTGCCAAATTTACATATCTATATTTAAATTTCCTGTGGTTGGTCTACTTGCCTTTACAACAGAAACAAACCACACCACAGTCCACTCTGATGGTGACCGAGACCCACCTTTCCAAGCTGTCTTGGTCCGGTTGACTGGTCAGCAGGGGGCACAGATTGACAGATTGCCAGATTACAGGTTAGGTATGAGATTGAAACCACACTTTATTCGGAACTTGACTATTTACTCCTGTTTGAGTGAGGTCTGCAAAAAACTACTAAATGAAAAAAAGAAAAAAGATATTTGAGACCTGTTTTTAAAGACTTGCATCTTCAGAAGGAATTAATGGGCTTAGGGCTGATTGAAGACAGAGATGAGAGAACTATTTCTTGGTCGGTTTTGTCTTTTCATGGTGTTTGAAGAATATTAGATAATAGAGGATAATGCCAGTCTTATCCTTCAAAAATAGATAGAAGAACATCATGTCCTAACTACACTTTAATTTCCAGTCTTGCAGCCTAAGGACGAATCATGTAAAACCATTATGATGAGTCAACTAGCTGAACTCAAGTATGGTGGCCCGTGGGAGTACATGGAACAGTTCACTGCCACCCACGATAACAGCTTCGACACAACAGTAATGAGTGAACAACGAGATTTACAAGATATAGAACAATCTAAAAAGCACGATTGAGCATTAAAGAATGCAGATGCTGAAGGGTTAAATGTGATATAACTATTGATCGCAACTCTACATTGGAACCACACATACTGAAAAATGTTGGCCGTAATTATTTTCTCCATAGCCATCCCTGACATAACCTCTAGGTTGGTCTAACAACTGCTGTTTTCTGCTTTGATATTTTTAATACACCTCTCTCTTTATGTAGTGTTTTCTATCGTCTCAACCTCCTCCTGTCCTCACCCAAACTTTTCCGCCTTCAAAGCTCTAACAAGTCTAACTGGTACACAGCTCCCCTAACAGCAAGATCTAAGAGATCTCTTGGAGTCAAGCCCAAGTGGCACAATTAGCTGAAGGTTTCCATTACATAATCTTCAAGATTACTCCTTAATGCACTTGTAAACAACGTGCCAAAGTGCTTTGCATTGGAGAGGAGCAAATAGGTATAACACAACGGGAGTAAAGGAGGAAAAAAGGCAGTAAGGGAAAATGGTAACTTCCTCATGGTGAGAGTAATGGGTATGCAGTTCAGAAAGCTGCTCTCCTGGGTTAAGAGTAAACATATCATTGGTGTTGCATGCAGTCTGCTACCACAGCGCCTGGCGCATCTCCCTAGATGAATGCGGCAGATCTTCTGTCCCCATTTTCTGGATGATTAGAGGAGGAAAATGCAGAGGTCTCATCATCTCAAAGCCATTATTTAAAATTGGCCCCAGTGGCAATCACAGGAAGTTCTTTGAAGAACATCTACAACAATCATGTTGTCTGCAATGCAGTTAGCACAGTTTCCTCCATTAGGAGACTTCCAACAACACAGCCATATCCAATATCCCTACACAGTGTTTCCTCTACCAATGCCTTGGGCCAGTGGAACAAAAATAAAATATTCAATTTCTTTTATTTACCTAATTTGTGTGCATTTGTTAAATTTCAGCTCAATGTGAAAGTCAGCTGTGTTTTGCTGTCATTTAAGTTTCTCACCTCTCCTCTGTTCTATGTGAAGTATCGAGGGTGGGGCTGAGCCACTCAGCACACAGAGGGCAGAGCAGATGATATAAGATCACTGACAACAATGCATCACAGTACTGTAAGTTCAATAAAAGATTCTCAACAGGAGTACTTTATCCAATTAAAACCAAAGGTGGACAGATGTTTTTGACTCCAAACATTTTAAATAGCTTCGTTTTTTTTAAATGTACCCAACCTGAATCCTGTATCCCTACACAATGTTTCTCCTACTATTGCCTTGGGGCAGTCGAAAGAAAAAGAGAAAGATTTATGTTATTTACCCACTTTATGTGCATTTGTTTCATTCAAACTCAATGTTGAGTCTTGACTGCATTTTGCTTTAATTCAGATCACAGTCGTTTCTCTCTTCTCCTGTCCTCTGTGTGATTCACTAAGGGCGGGGCTTAGCACCTCCACACATACACACAGAGCAGAACAGAGGAAAACAGAGCAGATGACAGACAGGTGACCTGCAGGTAACTCAAGTTGACGACACCTCGTTACGTTACTGTAAGAGCAATAAAAGCTTTCCAAGGAGAGCAGAGATAAATGGCCGTGGTGCGAATATGGTCAGTGACAGTTGGTCTTGAAAGACTTTTTAAACAACGTTCTCAGACAACTGCCAACATTTGAATGTTTGCTGTTGCTTGAAGATGTTTGACTGGGGTGCCACGTGCTTAAATCAAATTTCGTGGTATCCCATCCAACAACTATGGACGCATTTCAATAAAAAACACAAACCTGGCATTAGAGGAAAAGTCAGGGGATGGCCAACATTTCACTGCAAATTATCCAATAGTTGTTGACCTATTTCGTTCAGAACCAAAGTACTGGGCTGACAATCCGACCAGAATGTATCACTCAGTAAAGCAGTATTTTATAATCCTCCTTACTGAGTCAATTAAGGGCCAAGCTGGTTGCAGTTTATCACAAATAATGTTCTTGTTTAACAACTTAACACCATGTCATATTTTTTGAGCTACACTGCTGACTTTCAGTGGTCAACATGACTCAGCAGAACTCTCTGTCAACATCTCTCATTATTCTCTAAAAACCTCAAGACACTTTAATGAATTGAATGTATCACTTGAAGATTATGGTAAAATATCCTGCCTGCTGCTCTTTTGACAGCTCTGACCTTCAGTCAATCAGTCACAACATCAAAAACAGTGACTCTGCAGGGAAGACTTCAGCCTGCATCCAGAGGACATTTTTATTGGTCAATAAAATACAGAGTGGAGAAATCCAAGGTCATCTATCGTTAGGGGAATTTTCACACAGACTACAGAGGATTTATCAGTGCACCTCTATCTAAAGCAGACATTAACTCCTGCATGTCCCTAATAGATGCTCTGCAGGCATCAAAACATTGTTATTCACTGACAGATGTTTCTCTGGTTATCATTCACTCAGCCACTGCAAGCATGTGCATTTATGAATGTCATTTACATTGTTAAGAGATTCTCCTCGTCCAGGCCTCTGGTTCCATGCCTCCACTGGGTGTTTAAAGACTTCACTATATTTATACAGCACAGCTTTGCATTCATGTTGCGTGGACCGGTCGGCTGAGAGGCTGTTTGGATGAAGCTACAACAGTTTCAGTGACTTTCATATAAAAAGGAACTTTTATGTATTTTATTATGATCTATAATGTAGATAGTAGAGTAGATAGTTAAGTAAGTTTCTGCAAAACCACAGATAGATTCAAAATCAGCATTTCTTTATGTTGCAACTTTACGTTTATTTAGGTTCAATTTTCTATTTCTCGCTTGTCATAATGCTGTGGCCATACTCTGCTTAGATTTAGGCACGAAATCCACTTGGTCAGGGTTAGGAGATCATGGTTCGGCATAAAATACCTGATTTGGCCACGATCACAGATGGAAAATGAACATTTTTACTGCCACAGAAATGGCTGGAGATGTCCCCCGGGTGTCCTTAAAAATATCCAGTGGTGTGACTTCAATTGCAGCTGGCCATATGTCAGCCTTGTTGGCTGAAATATCGCCACCACCATCCCGTCCACCTCTTGATGTGACAGTCAGCTAACAATCATATAGTTTGAACATGATATGCCACCTTTGGTGCAAATGTCAACTTTGGATGTATCTGTGGTTTGCAGAAACGTTAACTGCTAACATTACATCCTGGTTACTTTGATCTAAAATCAGGTAAAAATCATGCCCATAACACATGAAACACCAAAACACATAGAGATATTAATTTTACATGATATGAAACAGAGAAGGCCAGCAAACTGAAGTGTTACTAGGTAACTGCCAGTGGTAATAAGAAAGTAAATACAATGAAACTATGGCCAAAATACTGGGCATTTACCTTTTAACTATATGGTAAATTATAGTGTGTTATTGGGTAATTACTGCTGGTAATAAGCAGATAGCTACAGTCCTAGCTATTTACCCAGTAAATATATGGTAACAAAAATGTGTTACTAGGTATTGTATTTACTTTCTTATTACCATTGGTAATTACCTAGTAACACTTTTGTGTTTCCATGAATTTACCAGGTAAATACCTGGTAATTAAGGGACTGTAAAAGAAAGGCTTACCCAAACTTTTGCTTTATAATTGACTTAAACAATTAAAGGAAGGGAAGGCAATTCTGGAGAAAGATAAACTTGGGTTAAAATTTGGGTTCAAATGCTGGCCCACAGCATCAGTACATGAGACCTGGGACAGAGACTCAACAATCAGCTATTTTTCTCCAGAATCGCCTTCCCTACCTTAAATTGATGCAGTTTAATTTTTTTTGTCCAAATCAAGTGACCATCTAATCTTTCTTAAGTACTACTAATCTAAACAGATTATTATTATTATTATTATTATTATTATTATTATTATTATTATTATTATTATTATTATTATTATTATTATTATTAAACAAGCTAATTTTGCCCACACAGTGAGCTGGACCACCATATCCCCGCTCACCAAACAACAAACACAGGTTCAAAAGGGAAAAAGTGTTTTGATGTGGTAAGCAATAAAAGCATGCTGGTTTTGTTGTTTTCTCTGAGAAATGAACACAGTTTCTCTCCCTGCCAGGCTTGAGTCAGTGAGTTTTATAATTCCCAGCTATGTTAAGGTGGCAATTTAATCAGGTAAGGCTTGAGCTGAATATGGTTAAAAAAAAAAGACTAATTAAAGCAGCAAGAGACACTTGAGATGATTAATTTCTTCCTTTAATGGCTGTTGGCCATTAAAGGCCAACAGTCGAGTGGTTATTATTCAAGTTTTATGACGTTTTGAAGATTAAATGAGGCATCTACATCTTTCACAACACTAACAGCTGTAACTGAATCAACTGTGGCTCTGACCTTGCTCGGACTCAGCTACACTTTTCCTAAACATAATGTAAATTTACTGAATAAATTCGACCTTTGAAACAAGTCTCCCCCCTGTGTATTCTCATCCTATGATTTGTTGCTGCAGTCCAAAATTGAGGGGAATGCATGGGCTGGCAGCAGCAGAGGTTGAAATCAGGTTACTTCACACTGTGAGACTTCCCTTGTACCGAAGCTTTATTCTGACACCAGAACCGAACAAACTAATTACCTGTGCTGGGTCAGCGTTCTTGCAGCACAGCGCAAACTCTCACTGCGCACAGTAATGACCCCTTCCTTCCTTTGGATATTATTTATGTACTTTTTTCAAAGGTTTTGGTTTCTGCTCATGGAGTTTGCATTCCTTTCTTTTGAGAAGAAAATATTAGAGCTTATTGGTTCTTACCATCTTCCACATTTCTTTCATTTTACGCATCACTTTACTTGACGTCAGACATTTCTGTATGCATGAAGCAAAATGCATAATATCAACCTCATTGTGCATTATAATCACTTGATTTGATTTTTTAACCCAGGTTCATCAGAAAAACAACTGTTTTAGTCGTTTTTCAAGAAAGCATACGACGACCCATATTTACCAATATGGCTAGACAGCTCCCTCTCGTGAATGTAGAGAGCCAGAAGCAAAGGAGGAATTCAGGTGATGTAGTCTAAAGAGCAACAATGTCTACATATGGAGGCATCTGTGGTGGTTGGCTGTTTCAAACACCCAGACTTTTACCCAGGAGAATGTTGTTCCTGAACTGTGTGAAACCAAAACCATTAATAATTTTAGAATATGTAAAAAAAAAACTAAAAAAAAAAAAACTGCTAAGTAACTTGCTTAAGTACGTAACATCAGTTATTTTTTCAAAGCCAAACCCTGATCTTTTCCTAAACATAACCAAGTAGTTTTCAGCCCATATGTACATGAGTATTTCTTAAAACTAAGCTTTTTTATGCATTTTGGCCTTTTCATTCAGATTTAAACAGTGTTTTAATTCGCTGAAAAGTGACCTTTTGGAAAACAGAAGATGTTCACAGACTTCATCATCAGTGTTTACATCTGAATGGGCAGAAACTTGAGATTTTTGGAAACAAGGACACAGACACCTACGTTTACAAGTGTTTGTCGCATCATTGGTACATGGAACTCGGAGTGTGTGTGTTGTGATATTCAAGTATTCAAGTTTGTAAGGTGGTGATATGGATGTTACATTGTTAACATTATATTTAGAAAGACACAAACAGACATTGATAATACAACGATGGAAAAGAGAGAGAGAAAACGGCTTCTTACAATGTTTTGCTGATAAAGTAGCATTTTTTCAGGAAGCTTGTTGAGGAGCAGTCACGTCTCAGCGCCTCATTCATAGAATTTTCTGTAGCTGATTCCAGATTCAAATATAAGGGTCAATATTAGACTTCAGCAGAGCTTGATGATGGGCTAATCATTGGAATCTGGTGTGCTAGGGCAGGGAAACATCTAAAACATGCACGGTGGGGGGGTCCCCACAAACAGGATTTAAAGACACTGATTTAGCGCAAAATCAGCCCTCAAACCTACAGTAAGTAACTTAACAATGTCTCATAGCATGTTCTACATGTGTTCTTCATGACTAAAGTAACATATACATCCAGTGGCTACTTTATTAGGTACACCTAGCTTAAGTGATTGCAGCCTATAACCACAGTCCTGCAATGAGACATGAGAGGCAAAGGGGTTCATTGAACTATGGTTATTTTAGACGCTGTGGTTTGTTGAGCTTTTGAAAGTTGTTTCTGTTATTTTGTCCACCCCAGTCCTTTCAATGAGGGTACGCTAGATAACAGAAACACACGCATGCATGAATTTATTTTCATGCATAGTCCGGATAGCATTTAAACCGTAAAATATTCCTTTACTTGTTTTATGGTCATTTCTGCATCAAATCTGCATCCCAGCTTGTGGCAAAGAGAGGGTTTCTACTTTTATCTTTCTTCATCTCATTGTTAAATGGCCACTATAATGTCCCTGTTATAATAGAACATGGGTGTACTATACATGTATAATGGTAAGGGCATATACAGTACGTGCTATGTATCCACTCGGCATCTTTCATATCAAGCATATGGAGGGTTGTGTGCAGTCCATTCCTGCCTGGTAATTAAACTTTCAGCACCTTCATTAAAATTCTGCTTGCAAGCACAGCCTGTAGAGCAACAATAGCAAATGTCATGCTCCCCTGCTGCCAGCATTATAGACACGCTGCACAGGCTGACAACAGCGGCGGTGGTGGCTCGCAAAACTGGTTTTCACCTCCAAATCATGAAGCATTGGTTGGCAAATTGCTGCCAGCTGCACCTGGAGTATCGAGGCTTCAGGGTACCAATTTGGACGTAACCTATTCTGCAGCTGCAATGGCAGACGAGGAAATTGGTGCATCACAGGCATGGTGATTAACATTTTCATGGTTTGGAAGGTGAGATAGGCAATAATGGTTAAGCAATTATTTTTTGGGACACATCCACCGGGTTTCTCTCAGCACAGCTTGTCCGAGCGGTTCTCCCAACAGTGACTACAGGACTCAGTGAGAGTAACGGCAGTAGTTGTTTTCCTGTATATAAACAAAAATGTAATCTTAAACAGCTGAGATCCTGCACAACTTCAGTGCGGTTATTATCATTTTTAATTTCTGATCAGACCTCTGCTGAAGGTGCAGTCACACCAGATTTCACTTCCTAGAACCCACTTACAGTCACAAACTAAACCCACTCAAACACAGTCAGATGAAAATTGCTCTCCAATGTTCAGCCAGCTGGAAAGATTGGGTGGTATTGAATTGTCATTCAGGAAACAGTGATGGTTTATATTGTTTTTTATACTGAAGGATCACAATATAATATTGTACAATATTTCAGCTTAACTTAGAAATAAAAGATGAGCCAATGTTTTCAGCAGACACTCTATTGCTGCTGGCTCCACGGCTAACTGAGCCATGAGCTAATTAGGTAGTGGTATCTAGCTACAGGCAAGGATAGCTAACAGAGAGCAGTAGTTGTTGGTTACTCTATGTTTTGGAGCTACCTTCAAATTCTGGCTATAAATTACACCTTTAATGGTTGGCAAAGAAGGATCCTGCTTGGCTGTAGTAAGCACAAGGTTAATGACAATGAAGTGTTTGCTGTTTCCTGTCCTTGCTGCTTTCTCGCCAAATCACATGAAAACTTTGCCTCTAGGAATTCTGGTTTGGCCGCCTCGCTACACTGGCAGAGTTGCACTTCGTTTATCCATTTTGGTGACCTCAATTTCAGCCGAGCTACGCCCATCCTCAAGCTAAGAAAAGCTCCAATGAGCCAGAAAGTAAAAACACAATGTGGGTGAGCAGGGTCTTTATGTGACTGAAACTTCAACTGAAATTGATTTCCAATGGCTCAACAATAAAATTTGGACACAAAAACACACAGTGGAAAAACTGTATTCTCTCTCGTTACAGCACCTGCCCTTTCACTGTGCCGTCAGTTCAAATACTTGAAGATATGGGTGTCGGTTTGGGAGACACCTCATTCAAAATTAGCTCCGTGCAAATACAGATTTTTACTGTAACAAGTTAATTACAGTGCGTGTAAAAACAAATCTTCAATTTGCCGCCTCAGACTTACTTTTGTGTGCATACAAAAACAGCAGCGTGATTGTGTGATTAGGATGATTCTCCAGCAACCAGTGACCAGACCTCAGCTGTGTTTTGCTGTCAGAAACACTGCATCGGACTCACTTCAGCGTATCTGTGTCAAGATGCTGTGAATAAATGATGAATCTTAACCAAACTTCACTCTGTTCTGATCCTATTATAACTTTGTTCTTGCACATCCTCACACTCCCACTCCACCTCATCAACAAACTATCCATCCATCTATCTATCTATGAGATACAGACGATTTAAAAACCCTTTTGTGATGCAAGGATGTCTTAGCATATGGACTCTGGGTTCATAGGGCTCAACTTATCTCAGTATTAACATGCCAGGGAGTCTTACAGACATTCAGTGAGAGCCTGAACTGTCTCGTCTGTTTGTGCCTTACAGCTGGTGAGTGAGCAACAAGAGAGCCGCCCGCTTCTGAGCCCTTCCATCGACGACTTCCTCTGCGAGACCAAGTGTGATGGGCTTTCCCGCCCAGTGACTTCCAACACAGCTGGTACAGTACAGTTATTGACGTGCAAATGTACGCAGGACACTACAAGTACAGCAACATTTCAAGTCATTTTTAACTTGCTGTTTTAAGATGCTCTTTATTGTTAAGACCATGTCCACAGAATAACACAGAGTACACCACACGTGATTCTTAACGCTTGAGGCACTTGTGTGAGACAACAGATGTTTTTATCAACCACAGCAGCACGGCTGTGCCCACGTGTCTGATAAATCACACCGGAGCCTTGCACACTTTTACTACCAACGCAAAGAGCCTGTTATCTGAGGTTCTACATGCAGACCAACGCAATGCAATGATTTATGTTTACAAACATTATGCTATTCTACCTAGTTAGCTAATCGGCCTACCTAAAGTATTACTTTCTGATTTTACAGTAAATGCTGATTACATCTATTATCTAATGAACAGTAAAGTTTGCCTCCACATGTTTCAGGCCATTATTTAGCCTTTTAGCCTTCAGTCTATTATATACTTTACATATTAGGTCCTGGGTTAGGTTGGTGAGCAAAATGCTCTTATTTGTTACAAAACATTTCTTGGTGCAAACAATTTTTCAGAACTTTTTTTTTTTTCTTTTTTTACAAATAATGCTTTAGAAAAGTGATGGACACAAAATTGTACATTTCATAGTGGCAGGGACATAACCCCAGCATTCCCAGTGAAAATTCTCCCTATGCATTGTAAGGAGGAAAGTCGTGTTGACTAAGGAGCCATTAAACCGTTGTGCAATGCAACAGTGGGAATCAATATAGAAAACTTCATGGACAATTCTATACATTTTAGGAAAATTGCAGTCTTCTCCACTCAGATCTGCCGATAAACAAGTTTGTGTGGAATTATGAATATCTGACATTTCTAATCTGCATTTTTTTGTGTAGATTGCAAAAAAAATCTGGGGATGGGTGACACTTCATTTTGAGATCTGGAGTTTTTTAACATAACGGACAGTAATTATGTCAGATCCAGGTGACTGCACTAAAACCTGCAGCTTTCCAGGTCAAATGGGAAATTGGAGTCTGGGGTCATTACAGCTCAGTAACAGTCAATAGCTCAATCGATTTGAATAGGAACAGAAACCCAACATCTTGACATCCGTAGAGTGCATGTTGATTTTATGTTCAAGGGTCTCCCTTCACATATATGTGTCTTAAACAGTATATATTTGTTACAACCTTTTTCATTCTACAAGTAAATAAACTGAAAATCAACTGGTCAAAGAAGGTGTTGAGAAGTTAAATATACCGACTTTAACAGATGCAGAGTGCCATTTTTGTTTCCACATGGATGGGATAATCACTGAGCTGCACCATCTTTTAAATGATGATTTTCAGAACCAGATTGCACAGCTGACACGTGTGATCTCCAAACTGGCCAGTGACGTGTGGGGGGACTGTTGTGGGAAACTCTCCTTCTGTCTACCCAGTTCCTCCTGCTGCTCCCATTGACAGTGATCTAGGCCTAATATGATTTTCAAAACAGTCAGATTGTGTCTAGAATTTAGTCGATGTGTAATGTTATAAAGGTGTGTGCCATTAAAAGGGTTTTGGATTGCACACATGAAGTCATCGGTGCCAACTGCTTATGGGAGAGGAAAGTGTTTTTTTCATGTGCTCCACATGTTCACTTGGGTTTCCTCCAGCTGCTCTCATTTCCTCCCACAGTGTAAAGACATGCAGGTGAAATGGATATTAGGTGTGATTGTCTGTCGATCTGTTTTCACACTGTGATGGACTGGCAAACATTCCAGCACTGAATAAACCTGAGCAGGAAGGCAAAGGAAATCAATGATTAATGATAATTACCAGCTCAAATATGCTAATCCACATGAGACCTACATCATGTTGTGCTCTCTCTTGCGTGCAGCTTCCACTTTTCGGGGCTGATTTTGAGGTTGATGACTATTTTTTTGCCCGTTGATGTAATTTTAAAAACTCTGTCATGAATTATAAAATGCCTACATGGGTATCTGGGGTTTGGAAACACACCCATCAAATAAATGTCTGTTTAAATTTTGAATTTAAATAAGAAGATAAGAAGAAGTCTGCAACTGTAAACTAACCTCATCAGCTGGTTGCCTCTGTTCAGCACAGTGTCCTTCTCACTACCCCACGATCCATCACCAGTAATTTCCAGATGAAGGCTGAAACTCATTTATTCAAGAAGAGCCTCTCATCGCCACCTCCTTGCAGGATAAAATCCCCTCTCTACAAAACTCGCAAAAAAAGAAGAAGAAGCACAGTACATCATTTTGTTGGCGTATGGGTTACATTAAAAATGGCAACAACTCCATCAGCCAATATCCTTTCGTCAAAACCACTTATGTCACCATTCCCAAAATAACCATTGCAGTGACGCACCTACCAGACCAGTTTTATTAGTAGTCTAGGTCGTTCTGGGGCAGGGCCTTCTGAGTTTACCTGTGTTCCCATACCAGTGTTGCAAGATCATTTAAACATTTAGTGAAATCAAATCATGAAAAAAATAATCAACAGAAGAACTCACGGTTATGTTTAATAGTGACAGTAAGAGCATTTCCACACGCAACATGCATAGAGAACTCAAGGGATTGGGACTAAACAGCCGTGTAGCCATTAGAAAACCACTTATCAATTGAAAAAAAAAAGGCTTCAGTTTGCTAGGGAGCATAAAGATTGGTCTCTGGAGTCAATGGAAAAAGGTCATGTGGTCTGGTGAGTCCAGATTTACCCTGCTCCCAAGTGATGGGCGCATCAGAGCAAGAAGAGAGGCGGATGAAGTGATGCACCCATCGTGCCTCGTACCCAACGTACAAGCCTGTGGGGGCAGTGTTAGGATCTGGGGTTGCTTCAGTTGGTCAGGTCTAGTTCTAGCAACGTTATGTGCCCAAAAAATGAGGTCAGCTGCCTACCTGGATATACTGAATGAGTGGATGATGAATGGATTTTTTCTTCCCTGATGGCACAGACATATTCCAAGATCACAATGTCACGATTCATTGGATAGAACTAAATGTTGTGACATTGCATAAGCTTATCAAAGCGACGCCACAGCGATTGCATGCCAAAGTGAAAGGTAAAGGCCGTGCAACAGTGTATGTTATGTTATTTCTCCTGTCAGTGCCCTTGACTGGAGTTGGTCCCTGGGCGCCTCTGCGTCTAATACTTGGGATAGGTTCAATGCAGTGGACAAATTTCCCTGCAAGAATCATTAAGGATGACTTAACTTATTATGCTGTCAAGCTGAAATGCTCAAGACTACTGTTAAATTCTCAAAGGCTACATGGATTTGCTCACCACCAGTCCATTGGCCACCACAGAGCAAATCATGAGCCATTAGATAACTATACAGTCTACAAGCATCCAGTTCAAATATCCAGTTGATGAGGAGAACTTACTTGTCTGTGCAATTGTCTTCCCATCTCATCATTTCAAGTAGACTCGAGGGTGCCAAAACATTTCTGACATCATTGCCTTTTCATGAACAGCTTGCGTTTATTTTTGATGCTGAAAACTCTTCAGGCAACCTTCCCCACGAGTGTGTCTCCCTTGATTTGTAATTGTACTTGTCGTCTAAAGAGCACAAGGCATGGAAGACAAGCACACTCTCACACTCTAATTACGCAGAGATTTCAGTCAAAAAATTGCTCTCAGTTGGTTGTCATGAAACAGCAGCACGCCAATTATGCAGTCATGTGTCTGTAGTTTTGAGTTTGCATATTCGCAAAAGACAGCGAGGTTCCTTGGAAATGAGTTAGAAAACTTTGGAAGTACCTCATTTTTTTTTTTCTTTTACTGGATCTCTTATTTTACCGAGTTTTTTTTTTCAAACATATGTTTATAAAAATCTTGCAGCAATGAAGAAGATCATTACAAAGTCCCAAGTTATTGGATGAAAACATGGATAACAATTCCACTCCAAAAGCCAGATGTGCCTCATATATAATATGTGCATACTGACAATGTAATGTGACCCTACAAGGATTTACGAGGTATGATAATGTTTACCTTGGAAGCATGAAATTCATGACAACTGGTAGTGTCAAAATGGCACTTCCTATTATCGTAAGAGGAAAAATGTCAGCCAGAATTAGGATCCTTTGAATGCATTTCACAGAGTATGATTTTGCTTTATTTATCCATTTTCATCAGCAACACAACAGCAAGCAGCAAGACATAATGATGATTTGACTCAAACCACAACAAATCAAATTACTGACACAGAAAAAATGCAATAAACAAAACCAGAGACTAAAGTGGCTGTAAATAGAGAAAATACATCAGCAGTGGGAAGAAACTATTTGGGTCAAGTGTGGGTTTGATTTACAATGAAAGACATTCAGTAGACACAAAAAGCTTGGAAAATTATTCACAATACTCAAATCAAAACATCCTCTTCTGAGCAGCTATCAGTGCAGAATTTTAACACCGTCAGAGAGTCTGAAGTCATGAAGAGTCATGAAGCAAGACGTCAGCACAGAGAAAAGATGAGACCCTTGACAGAAGGCTCTGTCCTTCTTTGCCGCTCTACCAACCTGAGATTGAATTACTTAATTGACCAAACTGGAGCTCCTCAAGGGGCTGCATGTCTTATCCTTATCAAACTGTGCAGTGGCCTGTCGTATATTTAGATCCTCTGAAAAGAGCAGCAATTTTTTAGATGTCCAACCCAGGAGGCAACACTGTGACAGCTTAAGTACCTTTGACAGCTCTACTCGCCATGTCGGAAAATGTGTAGATCAAAATCAAGGCTTGGTGCAGAACAATAACTGAAACCTTTCCTGCTGTCTTATCACAAAGAGAAAGGAAGGTTTTCAAAATTATACCACTTAATAGCGTGAACAACCTTGACATAACTGCAAAAAGAAAGCAGAACTATTGAGAGACAAGTATGAATAAATCACTCAAATGGCCATTGTTTGCAAGTTGAGCTGATATTAAACCAAACTAAATTTCAAAGAGCTGTAAGGCAACAAAAGAGCAGCAAAGAAGAGATTGAAATAGTGTTTTTATAGCATAAAAGGGTCCATTTATACCAGAACACAATAATATGGATCGCTGTCCTTATTGAAATTTTTTGCAGCGTCCAAGTTTGAGTGAGAAGTACCCACACATATATTCAAAGGATTCAACGCATTCATATATGGCAATGGTAGAAGATTTAAAGCATTTGACTGCAGCATTCTGGAGGAAAATAACATGTCTGAACAATAAAAATTGTATTGGCCAAATTACTAATAATTCATTTCCATCTGATATAACCTGTTTTCATCATTATTGTTGAAAAGGAGTGAGATCTGAACCCCAAAAAACTCTAAAGAAATATAAAACTTTTTGATGTAGAGCCTCACAGTGAGGTCTGCTGAAGGAGCTTGTCCTATGGATCTCTCTCCTTATCAACTCTGCAGGTATTTTTGTGATCCAGCATCCATCCCATTGGGTGATGTTTGTGTCTTTTTTATAATCTTTACATCTAAATTGTTGCCACTGATGGCAATCTTCATAAAGTACTATACTGTACTATATAACTGCACAAATTCATGTGTACTTTTCCTGCTTCAGAGTGTGTCTAACGCAACATTTCCCCACATTTATAAAATCCCAGATGAGGTTAAAGAATTTTTGTGAGCCAGCAATACAGACAGAATGTCACTGGTTCAATCTGCAGTACATTTGGCGTTGATGTCCCTCCTAAGGTGTGAGCCTGTTGACTGCACATGTATGCGATGACTCTGTGTAAAAGCTCGATGGCTAAACTCGTGCCACGTCCCTCACAGTTCTCTCTTCAACACTGGACCTGCTGGATCTCAGTGAACCTGGCGACAGGAGGAACAGCAAAGACAGGAAGAGTCCCCTGTCTTCTCGGGGCAACAGCCAGAAGAACAACCATCACAGGAAGAAGACGGATGAGACAGAGCTGATCCAGGTGGAAGTTGAACATAGAAGACCAAGCATGAGAACCCCAGAGAGGGCGTCACTAGACTCAGGTACGGACCCATTGTAAACTGAGCCAGAAGTAGAGACAGCATTCCTAACATATCATTTATGGGGAAACAGCTGTTCTTTGCAGGGACAATGATGCAGACCAACCGTCAGTTATTAGATACACAGCAACACACAGTACACAGTAAAAATGCTATTAAAATCTCACACACTGGAGATGATAGCCTGCTTTCAGGGCTGAGTGTGACATTTGTCTGTACCACCAACAATCGAGAACTGATATTGAATATTTGTATAATATATAAAAATGAACCTCACCGTTCTTTATCTCGCCAACGACCACCTCACTCAGTTTCTCCAAAGACGTGAAAACTCCTGTCAACCCTCAACCCCCTGCATACTCCAAGAGCTTGTACTCCTATCATCCCCAGTGGAGCTGACCTCACACATGTTCAAGATAGGCTGAAGCAGGATCAAGCCAATTTACTTTAATGAAAGGGATCATCTTAAAAGACATTAAAAGGGGAACGGCCAATTACTTTCGTATTTGCCAGTTGAAAAGGTTAAAGTCTTCACTGAGAACTAATTATACAGAGTGAGTCAAACTACAGTGTGGTGAATTATTCATGGTGGTTAGATTGATTATGACTCTAGCGTTGTTTTCCAGCAAAACTTTGTGTTCTTTTTTTTCCAGTTAGGACACCCACTGCACTAATTACCAGTCTGTTTTTAGCTCCTGTCACAGAGACTCCATTAGTGGTTGTAATCTGTTTGTTTTTCAACTCATGGAAAACATAACCACGCAGTTTTTAAATTAGTGTTATTGTGAATTAGTGCAGAATGGAAATGTTTTTTTGTGGGTTTTTTTTTGCGTTTGTCTAAATTAAATGATAATAAAAGGGAGGAACATTTTAGATTCATTTTATTAAATGTGAGGGTGTTGTTTTTTTGTTAATTGAGTCTGTTTCGTGATGATGTGTTTTATTTATTTTAGTGTTGATTATTTTATCATTGTCCCCAGTTACTATTGGTTCACCATTGGATAAATGGGAGGAGCTGAACCCTGAGAGGAATGGCAACAGAAAATGGAAGATGGAGAGAAGGCGTTCTTCAAAAAATTCCTCCAATGAGTTTCTGTGGTAGGTATTGTGCTGACCAGGCATTGATGGGATAGCAAGAGTTTTCATCGGTCCAGTTTCCATAGAAATTGTAGCCATATTGGACAGTAGATGAAGAATTGTGCCCTTCATTTAACAAAGTAGACATTGAAGTCATGGCCCTTTTCAGACCGTCTTTAGTGCATGGCTTAAAGCACAGTGCGCTGGTGCATTCAGGGCATGTCCAAGTCCATTCTGCGAGTTAAACAGCGAATAATCTGGGTGCAAAGTTATCTGGGCCCACGAGTCACGGATGTGTTTTGGACGTGACATAATTCAAACCAATCCGAGTGTCGTCTCCCTTTAGAAATACATGTGTAGAAACACACCTCTGAATGATGCTAACACTGCTCCATGTCTGCCAGATGTGTGACTTAAAAACAGTTTTCCAATATGTAAAGATCCTGTTAACAGGTTGCTATGCTGCCCCCAGGTGGCCAAAAAAATACTGCAGGCTTAAACAACTGTGTTAGTGTTAGTTATCCTTAACCATACTAAATAAGGATTGGCACCCAGTAGAGCGCATACCTCCACCAAATGCCACCACAATGCCCTCATGTTATAGAAAAATATCCTGGATCTGTCCCTGGGTTCGCCCTAGAAGTTCTGCTGACAATCAACCAACCAACTAATAGAGGGACATGGGTAAGGACTTAACCTCCTTGGCGGTTAGTTCATATGTCAGAAAAAAACATTCTTTCCCAACAATTACGACTAAAACAATTGGCCATATAATAATGGATGGAGTTTCCAGGTCTGAAAAGTGAAGCCAATGTGGAAAAGCCTTGTGCTTTAGGGCATATCCCTATCACAGTGGGGGTACACTTGCCCGTACATAGTGGCCAGTTGTATCTGGTTGTTTGTGTTCTTGTGGAAGCCGATGGGTTTTAAGTCAGAAATAGCCTCAAAAGTTTAAATGCCCTTGAAATCTGTTTTACAGGAGAAGTGGAGAAATCTCATGTGCATATACTCAAGATACTGTACCCCCTGGATTATGAAAAGTAACAGAAATGTTTTGTTCATATCAAGTCAAGTCTGGTTTGATGTACACTACCTGTCTCTCTTCTACTTTAGGTCCATAGACTGTAAAACCCAATTAGAGCCATCGAATAAGAACTCCTTGGAAGTAAATACCAAAGTCGAGCCAGAGTCTGCCCTAGCATCTCAAGTAAGTGCTCAGTGTGACAGAAGCAGGCAGTAATCATCATTATTGTATGCACTGTCTGTACTTGAAATCAACATTTTTTTGAAGTGAGACTGCTTCACACATCTCTTCAGATGGTTAAAAGCCTTCATGAGCCTATGAATTTAACCTGTTTATCTAGCAACTGCATGTAAATGCATGATAATGTCGCCTTAATATTAAATTTCGTTTCTAATCAGAACACCCTGTTTTGTAATTGTTAAACCATCATTTTGTCCTAACACCTACAATTCTTCCATTTCAGCTCAACAGGCAGTATATTAGTGGAAGACATGTAAGCCTCCCTCTGCATCCTTTCATATAACATTGAAAGACTTCTACATTTGCACCGGGAAAAAAAAGCATCACACCATCTCTTAAATTTGACTTAAAAAGGCCCAAAAAGAGGAGATTGCATTGAAGCCAAAATGCACCTATGAGGAAATCCAGATATACTGTTGGCCTTGAGATTGTTCCTTTGTGGTGCTACGAGGTCCAAATGTCAAGCGCTTTCCTCCTGAGTTGATGTCTTTGTGTAGGTCTGCATAAGGGGTCTTGTTTCCAGACGGCATTATTAGATTAATAGCCTATGAATAATTCAGCCGCCTTACTCTGAGCCCATTAGTGCTGATCTCACCAAGCTGGCTAAACATACATCACCTTTTCAGCACTCTGATGAATAATAGATTGGGGATTAAAGATAACTGTTTGAAATGGAGGGAAGTTATTGGCAAACAAACACTATATTTGTTTTTCTCAGGAGTTACATAATAGCTGATAGAGATACTCTAAAGAGTGGTTTTACTGTAGTTTCCTTTTTGGCAGGTTCCACTGTACACACACACACACAAACAGGAAATGCATGCAAAGAAGGGCGTGTTGCATGAAACTTACTTTCACTGAAACGCATTAACCCTAACCCTGACCTAGGCCCAAATAATCAAGGCTTAAGGAAAAATCCACTCTTAGATGGGACTGACTAAATACTGTATATTGGTTGAGCAAGATATTTATTCTAGACCTTGAGATCAATATGTACGATGTACAGATTGTGAAGCCTTCTGAGGCAGTTGGATTTTGATTTTTGGCGGTATGAATAAAAGTGATTTGATTTGATGTAATCACATTTCATCCATCATCAACAAATGGAAATTAGTGGAAACTAAACGTGACATGGCAATTTTTTTTCTGTACCAATTGCTACTGTAAATCCCTGCCCAAACAGTGTTCATCCACCTAGATCTTAACAACGCCCCTGATTCAAAAACAATATCAGACAAACAAATATCAAGACTAAGCTGGATAGCCAAACAGCTATATGTTGAAAAAATTATGTGTTTGTATTTCAGTGTCCTCGACATGATCGTAAAGTGGTGAGGACTTTTTTCAGCAGTTTTAGCCACAGGATGATATCATGTATGAAGCATCACATATTAGAAAGGAGAAAAAAAAAATTGCAGCAGGATTCCGGCTAGGAAAATGAACATGTCAGCCAGAGACAGTATTTTCAACCAGTTAATTTTGCTAACATTAGTTAGATGGCTATAGTTTTCAATATAATATATATACAATATGGTACCAAGCGATACGATACGATACGATACGATACGATACGATACGATTTCTTTCTTTTAATGTGCCTCATCTATTGCTAGTACGATTTCCCATGATGCTCTTTCACAAATTCAGACTGCCTTGCATTCTGGTCTGTTGAGTTTTGTGTTGGCAGTCAAATTGGTGTCGCTACCTCTTCTAGTTTGACTTTCCTCTTGTATTTAAGTTTAAAAACTACGAGTCTGGAAAGAAGCCCTCTTTATTTATCAATTGGTGATTGTCTTTTCATAATATATAATATATAATACCATAACTGGACAGGAAATCACTTCAGGGGGAATTTTAAAATAGCAGCCAGAACAAAACAAAATGGTTGACACTTGTTTTGTAAATAGTCTAAGACTGCTCTTGGGTGGATTTTTCCTTTAACAAGCCTACTACAGCAGTTTCCCCACACATAAAGACTTTTGTAAATATAGTGCAATTTTGTTTTAACACTGCATGCATTTAGGTCTTGTAAATAAAAAATATGGTTATCTACAATAAATGGATGAGGCAATTCTTCGTTAATACAAAGATTAAGTAACCTCAATTAATCCTGCATAAAATCTGTAGCGATGAGGATTTATACAACTAATGGCTGGCTTGACTGCTAAACAGCCCTTTCTAGGGTGAAGTCACTGACTCCAGACACATTTCTCTGTGTCTGCAATGGATTTTTTTTTAGCCCTGGGAAACATACAGTCACTGCTATTTACAGTAAATCTTGTGCCATATCAAATCTGAGCATGAAAGGGTATCTCAAAATCATTCGCCCCGCACAGTTAAATGTGTAGGTGTAACGAGGAGTCATGTAAACCACACCACACTGTCATGATGCAAGGCCACATGTGATGTTCGTTTTTCTTTTCTTTTTCTTTTTTTGTTCACCAGGACGAGGCTTTGTACAGTATGCAAGTTTGTAACTGAGAGGCTCTCAGCATATTTCAGATCGTGATGTTGCATGTGCAGGTGCACAGGAGAGAAAGGAGGTGAAACTGAGAGAGGCTCGATGAGAAGCATGGCATTCAGATGAGGGGTGGGGCGAGATGCTGACAGTAGTGATTCTGCTGGCCTTCCTAAGCATGTGAGAGGCTTTGTCGAGGCAGGGATATTTACATGTCCCTGAGAAAGCAGAGACGGCTGACCCTGCACACTCTCCCTGCCTGTCTCTCCCTCTGGCTGATTGTGTGTGTGTGCGCGCGTGCGTGCGTGTGTGTGTGTGTGTGTGTGTGTGTGTGTGTGTGTGTGTGCGTGCGTGCGTGCGTTTGCGTGTGTGATTGCAATGCGCTGTGAAAATGTGACTGTGTATATGTTTAATGGATTTCTGTTTGTGCATATATGTATATGTTATAAAATGTGTGTGCGTATGTGTGTGTGTGTGTGTGTGTGTGTGTGTGTGTGTGTGTGTGTGTGTGTGTGTGTGTGTGTGTGTGTGTGTGTGTGTGACAGGCTCGCCTTAGCAAGGAGCAGCGGTGGGGCAGCGCCCTCCTGTCCAGACATCAGTCCCTGGAGGAGGAGTTTGAGCGAGCCAAGGCTGCTGTTGAGGTAAGCAGAGTGCTGCTTAGTACACCTCACATCTGTCACCTGTCAACTGAAAGCATCTCCACCGCTGACTTTTAATGAGATTTAACAGGGAAGACCAAGTTTGTTTTTCATTATTCAACAGCAGAATTTTGTCTCTTCAGTCCGGGTCCTTGTCTACTTTGTCTTGTTTTTTTTTTTTTATTTAGCAGAATACCGATCACAGGCGCTTGGTCGCCAACAGTGATTGTATGAGTTGCTCACAGGGCACCTTATACCTTGACTGTCTTTAAACACATTGTAACATATGAAATGTATTGCATGGTTTCTAACACGTATACTTTTAAAGTATGTTTGGTGACCAATTTTAGCATTTTATACTTTTTTTCTTCATCAGTCTGAGAGAACAACACCATCCACAATCGGTCGGGGCAGGGAGCCCTCCACATTACCCTCTCTCCTTAAGGTTAACGTTGGTCAACCCTGTTCTTTAGATTTCTATAGGTGCATCCAAAGTCTTTGATATTTCCTTGCTCCTTGATCCTCGCATGAATCCAAGTCGTTGATCAGCTTCCTCGTCCCTATAGGCTCTTATTGCTGATGCATGGAAAGAGGTGTGAGGTGGGATCTCTGAGGAGCCATGCGCGAGGATACATGAGAGCAGCCTCTCTGAACACCATGATGTATAAATAAGCCAACCCTGAATCTTAACATTTTAGCATGATGGTGTACGCCGGAGGAAATGTCAGAGGAAAGGATGTCTCGTTACTCTTCAAACATGCATGGTTTCCTTGCATCTCTCCATGGCAAAGAAGCAAGTGAGGGAAACATAAATGTAGTAGAACCTTTTCATGGAAGACAATTTGACCTGCGAGAGCAGGAAAAGCACATGTGTGACCATTAATAACAATCAATTAATTTAGTAATGATAAAATAAGGGTCTATTTAAGAGACAAGAGATGTACCCTCTGGCCTGAGCCCTATTTGCTTAGGGAAGCAGCTGTGCACTGCTCCTTAAGATAACCACACCTAATATTTGTTAACCTAACCTTGAGTCACAAGGTCTGAAAACACTTTTAAAAAGCATGAATCTCATTATTATCTGGACTGAGCGTGCTATCTCTTTGCTTCTTTCTGGTGCACTGAGCTGAAAAAGTGCTCATGACCTTGTCTCAGTAGCTGAGAGCTGCTGTTATTTTCTGCATCAGCCAGAAGGGGCCGTACGGAGCACATTCTGGGGTTTTCAAATAGTCTGTTTCTGATTCACAGTGAAAAAAGCTTCAAGAATGAGAGAACTTACTGGTTAATTTGGCAGATTTAGTAACGTCCCTACCACCAATAAAGAGCTGCATACAGCCACTTCCCTAAACTCTGCTGTCCAAAATGGGGTTACCTGGACCTTTAACAACCCTATGTCTATATTTAGTAAACTATGTTTTCTTTTCCTCAAAAGAAACAAAAAAAACACCTCTGCCATGAATCCTTAACTTTATAAGAAATGATGGACAAATCCTTTGAGTGCTTGTAGAAAAGAAAGAGATGCAATAAAATGAGACTTATTTTAACTTTCATCCAGGAGACCTTTTTCCAATATTACTTTTCCAACATCATTACCCACGTAACTTCATAGTTGTGAAATATGGTTGATGTTGTCGTGGGATCAGGGAGCTGATAGGGTCTACTACAAAGACAAAAATTGAAAATGAGGTGAAAACCCCGGAAATCTTTGAGAAAGAAAAAGCTTTTTCACATCTGAGAGATTTTCATCAGCAATTGTGGTTGTTTTCAATGAAGACAACAACTCCCAGATCCCATTTTTTTATTGTACAATAGGTTTGGATACTTTTTTGCGTTTTTCTTTAGCTGAATATATTTTTACAAACGTTACATCACATTGGCCCAACATCAACTACCTGAGTGACTAAAATAGAGTGTTGCAGAAGGGGAAGTTTTGTTTTTAACTTGCATGAAAACCATTTTGGCACTCAGTGGAAGTTACCCTTCCCAGAAAATGGAAGTGAACTCTGCACTGTTATGTTACTCCAATTTACTGAGGGCTACATAAGACTGTTGCATGCTGAGCTATGTGTAATGGTCAATAAATAATTGAGGGACGGGAAGACGTGAGAATGTGAGAGCAGCAGCTGTGGAGGAGTGGACCACCCGCTTGGGGATCCTTTCCCAAAGTTAGCGATGACGTCACATCTTGTATAAGCCATGAGTTGCATCCTCCCCAAATAATTGCACAGTTTGAGTTTGTGCATCAACCAGAGGGCAGGTATGTGATGATATTCTCAGATGCTCCTGGACAAGCGTCTGAGCATGGAACATCGATTGGTAACAGTATCCTGCAGCTTTGATCGAGCAGCCGAAGTGTTGGCCTCCACTATAGAGGAGCTCTCATGCAAGTGGTCAGCCATTTTGGCTTCAGCTGCCAATGTCAAAGCCCACAATCAGATAATTTCCATTTAAGTAGCTGTGCATATGCATGCTATTTCATACTTATGAAGACACGGAGGCAGGGACGGCTCAGACGGAGGAGAGAACATTAAATCAGCACACCGCCTTTCTGCCAATTCATTCAATTAGGTGAAGCAGCCAAATGTATGAAAATTAGGACCCGCAGAGGGAGTAGACAAGGAATTAGGCTTCGAAATACTATCCATTTCACAAAGCTGGCACCGCTGAGAAAGTGTAGATTTTATTCCTGTTCACAAAAAAAAGGGAGAATTAAATGTGAGCAGGCGTGGGGCATGAGAAAGCCCCCCTTAGGGCCAATGCAGACGAGATGAGGGTGACTGTGTGGTGGCTTGTTTGATTAAACATCAGCAGGACAGGTTCACTTTTATCTTGCAGAATTTGGGTCTGAGGCAGCTTGGATTTAGTGAGAGATTGCGAAGGCAGTGCAGTTGCCTAGAAGTTAGAGATACAGACTTGTGATCAAAAGGTCAGAGGTTTTAATCCGCGGACCTGCTGGGAACAAGCGGCTGGGGAAAGTAAATGAGTAGCTCTTTCACCTCCACTAACAGCTTCCATCAGTGTGCCCTCAAGCAGACCACAGTGCTGCAAACCTTTCAAGTTGATACGTTTTAGGAGCACAAGCACACAGTGCAAGTGTGTATTAAAATTTTACATTATTATTCCAACAAGGAAATGAATTCGGTCAGCAGTGAATACAACACAGAAATAAATTAAAACAACAAAGTGAAGTTGAATGAGAATGGAAGGCCTTGACGAAGGTCTTGTCCTCCCAAATATCAAGAAGGCAGCATACTTCATACTCCTTCGGGTCAGAGCTTGTTTCCCTCTCAGCCTCCTCATCCTCACCTGCCAGCAAACAAATCTTGCCACAGTTCCTGTTGTTCCCGGTGTTACGTGATGTTCCAACCTTTTTTTTTTATCAACAATTAGTCAGATGATGGATGCTACAATTACAAACTGAAAGTGTCTGCTCCATACATGCAACAGCAAAGATGTAGCACAGAGTAGCAGGAGCCACATTTGCCTCCTCATGTGATGAAAGTATAGAGTTGACCTACAAAATGATGGTGGAGGATTTGTTGTCAAAGCAAAAAGCAAAAGTGTCTATTTGGCAATTTTTTGGAACTTGTAATTCAGTCAAACCCAGTGCTAATGGGGACCCCTATAACATTAATGGGGGGGGGGGGCGTTGGCTACCTCACTGAGAAGTTGCAGGTGTGCAGCCTGTTTTCAGCTCTTCTTTCAACAGCTATACGGAAGCCATTTAGGTCAAAATGTCGAGTATGCCGTGTAGATGGGTCAGCTCAGGGTTGGCTCACGTTCCCACAAACTGCTTCAGAAGTTGTTTGTGACAAGACCGGTAAAAATTGCCATGTTCAGATCAATTCCACAAAGGGAGAAAATAAGCAAGCCCAATTCAACCAGACAGAACAACACAGGTGTAAAAACACTTGCAGACCGCTTCCACGCAGCCTCTGATGTTGTGCTGTGTTGTTAGAGCAGAAGAGACTAACCACAGGATGTTTGAACAGTGGATAATGGAGTTTGGATTTGATTTCTGAGATTAAAATCTCTTATGCAAAAGATTTGGTAACCGTGGTAACACATTTACCACCGGAGAGCAGGGATTTTCCCTGATCCATCAGAAAGTGAAAAGGAGTTAAACCAGAGTTGAGTTGTGCTCAATTGTGTCCCTGCAAAAGATTCAAATTCATCCTTTCTGTGCATGCTCGTCACTATTCATAAAAATGAAGTTGAGGTGCAGTCCCAACCAATCATGCTCCTAATTAGTTATTTCTTCTGAAGATTTTTGTGACTCCAGAAAACATAAATGTGCATGTAAGAAGCAGTAAAGTGCAGCGTGCCTTGGGACTCTGTCCACTCTGTCACAAAAACTGTCCAAAGAGCAAGGTTGTATCCAAACTATAAGTACGAGAGTATCCTTAATGCAGCCCAGGATTACCAAGCAACAGCGCACACCAGAACACTGTTCATATGTCATAAATTCACAGTTGATTGCGACATTTGTGGCTCTAAGGCATCTGAGAGCTGCTCTCAAGAGTGTTCTTATCACAGACATACATATAGTGGGTAATCGCATTGTCTGCCAAACTGCATTTGTAGCACTTTGTCCACTGAAATTTTTATTTTATTTTCGTCTGAGTGACATTATCAGGACTCCAGCCTTCTATTTTTGTCTCGCTGACCAAGGACTTGGCCCGCGCTGCAGCGGGTGGCTCATTAACATTAAAAGGCCAGACCGGCCGTGCTCTGCAGATGAGGAGGGCTTTTTTTTTGGAGGTTGCTCTGTGTCACTGGTAAATGATGAGACTTTTTGTAATGCAAGCCCTCCGGGGCAAAGTGGATGAGTAAATCCTATTCATGCGCTTGGTTTCATTCAAAGGTTGAGTCTGAAGTTAAGAAAGCTCAAGCTGAAATAAATAGATGGGGTCAGAGACTATCTCACACACATAGGAAAGGCAGCATATTGCTTTTTTTAATTTAGCAAATACCTGATATCGATATTTCTGACAATATTGTTGGGATGACTATTGATCACTGACACAAAATATTAATACAATGACATTTCTAAATAGTGATAATCCAGTTTTAGAACAAGTTGAACAGTTTGCTAAATTCAGAAAATTACACCACTTTCCTATAATGCAGCCTTTAAAACAAGGAAAAGACATCACTCATGACTTTACATGCTTTGATAGTCAAAAATCACATTGGTTTACTTATACAGCAGCACACTCTTCAGCCTCTGCCTGAGGTGTTTAGCTCCTGTCTCTTTACCAAAATCCACTAATTGATGGAACCATCTGTAACAACTTACCAATTCAACAAAAAACGGGCAGCTTTAATTTGTGTTGTCATAAGTATGTTAATTTCAGCTGTACAAACCGTGAGTAAGCGGATCATGAAAAAAAATTCACTTTACTTGTCTGAAATAGCATGGTTGACGGATGCCAAAAGCCTCAAAGCCTATGGGCCTTACATTTCCCTTTATGCTTTCATTCATGTGCAAAGTGGTCCAGGGAGTGTCATATGGCTGACGGATTTGTATAATGGAGAGATGGTTGTGATCTGGATTTGTACTCACGAAAACCCAGGATAAAGCGTAATGCTGCTGTTGTCAACTGACACCAGACAGACTGAGTTAATTATAATCATTATTTCTCAACTGATATTGATATTTTAGTCTATTCTTAGGACAAAAGTTACAGCAGTGTGACATGATGTGGCTTTCCAAGTCAGAGTACAATTTACTATTCTAAATCTGAGACACTTTGCTTTGTACCTGTCTCTTTTCATAAGTGCAAATTCTTATGTTTTGGCTGACCTGGCATGAATTATTGCGCTACGAATTACCTTTCTGGCTGTGTACATTCATTTTCGCCGTATATATTACCTCAGTGCAGCTGACTTAGAAGCACTAATTGGATTCTGGAGGCACAATATAAATAAACCTCTCCTGAAAGTGGCTGACACCAACAACAGAGGGTATGTGTAAACTCTGTAGGTGTTGCCATGATTATCTGTGTTGTCGAGAATGTATTCATGGAGCAACTAATGAATCCTCGACCCACCTCAAACCCCCGATCATTTCCAAGCAGTGGTGACACATTTGGCGGCAGGAAGCGCTCTGGATTCAATCCATTTTCTCGTAACACTTCATCAGAGCTGCTGAAATTAGAGTCACCGCTATGGGTTCGCTCCAGTGATATACAGGATATAAATTACCTCTCTGTATCTTCGCCATGTTCCACATAATTAAACTGCCAATGCTAGTGTAAAAAATGCCCTTCACGGCATTACAAAGAAATATCCGTACATTTCATTCTGAATTAAAAACAAGTCTGTATTTTCACTCCATTTCAATTCTGTGAGCAATTTGTTGTCGCAATTAGAGGGCAGAGAAGTTACACGCCAGATGGGATGGCACAGCGTAATCAATTGACTGTCTATGAGACACAAATAACAACATGATGGGCCAGGTAACAGTGCAAATATAGACCCACAACACAATGACAAACAATTAAAAAGAAATTCTACTAGATTATGTAAATTAGCATAATGGCCGTAGGATAAGAACCATTCACACACACACAAGGCCAGGAGCAACGCTGCAGGGCTGGAACTGTTCATCATGGGACTGCTTATTTTGCAAAAGGAACAGTGGTGGAAAAGCCACCATTTATTTGGAAGTTTGCAATTTTATTTTCCCTTTTCTGATATGAGGTTTTCTTCTTGAACTTCTATGCATTCACTCAGTAAGTTGTCAGTATGAGGGTTTCTTTTTCAACCATTCCACACAATCTAAGTCTTTCACATCCAGAAACTCTTATCTTTTATCTCACACATCATTAAAAAAAATGTTTTCAAAAATCACAGTATAACGGGCAGCAGGGAAAACAAACAAAAAATAATGATCAGATGACCCACTGGACCGATTTGACATTTTTCTAATCTTAATGTCGAATAGCAGCCCGTTCGATCATTAAAGAGGCACATCCTCTAATCCGAGAACACATCAATAGATGGTGAACATAATTTTTGTTGTAAGTAGCTAATCTACAAAACAATAAGATTCTTCTTATGGAGTGCTTTTATTTGGATACTTTTGTTACATTTCGCTAATACTTTTACTTTGTCTAGTAACTTTGTTGATGCAAGTGTTTTACTTGTAAAGAAGCATTTTTACATTGCTCACCACTGCAAAAGATATATCCAGTATTACATACATTGCAAAATTTGAGTTATTGCGAGTTTGTAGCAGTCCCATTGTTTGTTTGAGACTTGCTATCTTTCTTTGTTTGGGTCTGACTGCAGGGGTTTCAGATCACCTGTGCGTACGGTGGAGAGACTGACTCCTGATTGAGGAGTGGAAGCAGCTTGGGGCATTTCCCTCCCAGCCAATCAGGGTGTGATGACACCCGTTTTGTGAAGGCTTAAAAGAGGTGGGGAATGGCACACAGGTGGCTCTAACCCTCGTTGTGAATCTGTCCCTGACCCATTGAGAACCTCATTCCCCTTAGATTGCCAGCCAGAAACTCTGGTCAGCTTAGGCCCTGTAAGGTTATTTTGGCTGCCCACATCTTTCTAATGAGAAAACTGTTTTTATTTGGGGACCCATTTAAAATCCAAGCTCCAATACACCTTCAGTTTGACATTTTATGGGGCTTGTAGGAGGCATTTGTTAGTTATTTATTGTCCAAGTGGCAGACATCGGGCATTTCCCTCCTAGATTTTCATGATTTTTGTTCATATTCTTATGTAGGTGGGGCATACCTGTAAGCAATTTGCTGTCTACAATAGAATGTCAGCAGAGCGCATATCTCCACTAAGGCCCAACAGCCCCCCTTTATACTCATAGATATAGATATCATAGATACCAGCCACCTGAATATGCCTGATTTTTATTCAACAAGATCCACTAAGTGTTCCCCAAAAAATGTCAAAAGAGCAATGTTAACGAAAGCAAGAGAAAATTCCTGGATCTGTCACTTTATCTGGGTCTGCACCAAAAGTTAATGGGGTCTATTCTGGGCCAAGGCCCTTCCTTCCTCCAAGTTTCCTGGAAATTTGCTCAGTAGTTTTTGTCTAATCCTGCTGATAAACCAACCAAGAAATCAACATGATTGAAAAACATAACCTCCTTGGTGAGGGTAATCAGGAGATCCAATGCATAATCAAAAGTCAATTAAGTCTTCCTAAGGAATCATTTTCATGACATTCATGTGTGTGGGTATTGGCGAATATTGCTTGCAAGTAAATAAATGAAACGTAAATAAAACTGTACCATCTAAACCAAATAAAGCCACATCATGACATCACGATAGTGTATCTAATCAATAAGTACAATGTGAACTTTTAAGGCTTCAGTGCCACTTACTCTAAATCTGTGTTCTGAAAACGTGTGACTTTTCCAGCCCCACCACCACCTCCCTCCACACGTTTTCTCCTCCTCTGGAGCTCTGATAGACAACTTCCTCTGCTGGTTCTGTGAGACTCGCCTTCAAGCAATTTGTCTGAGAGTCAGCCGCATGCAATTACCTGCCATCCCTCACCATCAGGGTCACACTGTGGCCTCCAATGTCAATCACAAGACTCAACGATGTGGAGATTAGAAGGCCTTTGACACACAAATTCTTAAAGTAGATGCTACCCTATACAGTGGCACTATACACACACTTACCGTATATGTTGCTGTCATGTACCGATGAGTTTCTGGCTGTAGAGGACCCACTAAGTCACATGAGGCAGTTCTGCTCTGTTTGGCTTTATTCCTCCCTGTTTGCTCTGCCTCTGACAGGAAGACAGCCATGAATCATGGACTCAGCCAGCTGGAGAAAAAACCTCCACTGTGGATGGATACGAGTTTTCCATAAAAAAATAAACATGATGTTAACTTGCATCTCTAGCAGCGGTGCTGTGTGCTGGAGCAAAGGCACAGCTCACGAAGAGATATGCGTACATTTTTACCACAATAGGTAAAAATGAAGAGGACAGAAAAAGAAGTGCAGTGTCTGTCAACACATCATGTAGCTGTGCATCTAAGACTTCGAACTCCCACCTAAAGATAACTCAAAGCAAATTTTAAATATCACTGCAGTGTTTTTACAGGTCAATACAACAATAAATAATAACAACCGTTCCTTCGAGCAGTTTTCAGGACTACAAATTATAAGCCTTCGGTAAAAACTTTATGCAAAAAACATGGAACAAAAGCGGCACCATCGAGGTCAGAATTTGCAAGCGGAGGCTGCTGTAATTTTTGTGACATGATCAGACAATCAAACATCATCTGCTGTCTGGTGGTTGGAAATGAAGGTGCACTTAAATACATGCAGAGCATTGACAACGTTTTTTTTTTTATATAATGTTTTATAGTTTTTGTTCATTATAATGCATCAAGACAGCAGCACAGTGATGGTTCGTAGTCAGGTGAAACCTGCCCTGTTGCCCATATTTTGGTGCTTGCCTGGCACACCTCAATTAGGGGTTTGGGGAAATTTGACTATCCACCATGTAAATTGTTGTCATGGTTTGTCTTGGTGTCTTGTTTTCACTTTCTAGTTCCTGTTCACCTGTGTTGCCATTGTTTCCCTCCAGTGTTCCTGTGCTCCTCCCTGGTCTGATCCCCCCCCACCCCTCAGTTTTGTAATCTCACCAGAGCAGGGCCGGAGTGGGGCCACTTTTCAGCCCGGGAGTTTCAGGCCCATGACTGGCCCACTTTTTTTTTGGCTCTTACTATCGTGTAGTTTTTATTTATAACATGTTTGAAATTATCTTCTGCTGGGCTTCTGCTGTCTTCTGCTGTCTTCCTGGATATGATCTCACTGTCCTCTCTCTCAGCATCTATATATATATATATTATTTACTCTGTTATCCTCTCTACCTGTCCATTGTGCAGTCATGGCCTCCTCCTCATCCCTTTCAGCAGTAGACTGGCTTATCTGCTGCTCAGAGGCTACATCAAAAAACATCAAGAGTCATTTCACTGGGTTTACTGGAGTTTTTTAATCAGTATTTGCACTTTTTTTTTTAAATTGTGATTTGCCATATATTGGGTGACTCAAATGGTGTAATATTTCAATTAATTTTCTATTGTACTTGCGAAGAGGTTGAGACTACATTGGCTGATATTAGCATAATATTTACGCTGCTTCTGAGTAGGGCTGGTGCTTGTACTGGGTGATTGCCACTGAAGTTCAAGTAGAACTAACTTACACACTACTAAGAATCTACAAGTGAAATTTCATATTTGTACATGGGCATTTATACTTTTATTAATTAGTAAAAGAAAGTGACCTTGATGAGGGAAAGCAGTAAGAACGTTTGGGGCAACGCTTAGCCTGAGCAGCTCAGGTGGTGGTGGTTTACATAAAAAATGGAAATTAGATAGATATAATTACTTTAATGATCCCAGACTGGAAAATTATTTAATAATCCATTTTTATTTAAGAAGACTTTTCAGCATATTTTGGAGCTTTTAAAGCATGTCATTTTATTGTGAAGGGCAGGAATGTGGTCCTGAATGTGTTGACAGCATTAATGAGCATGTGACAACCAGCAGCTCGCCAGTGGTGTCTCAAAGTGATCCAGTAATGGGACGCTGCGGATGCAGGGATTTCATTTCAACCAAGTAAGAACACACCTGACTCGACTTATTCAATCAACTGAATTGTCTTCACACAGTTGATTTGTTGGATCAGGTGTGTTCTTGCAGCCACAGCGGCCCTTTACTGGATCAGTTTGACCAGGGTGTCCGACTAGGGCAAACAGTAGCACGCAGCTAATTCACCGGTGTTAGCGTCCTTTTGACAACTCTTGTCAAGACAAAGATACATTAAGCCATTAAAACCATGTATATGTTACAAATATAAGAAGTTAGACTTTAGTTTCGCACCAATAAATCACCGTGACCGTCAGCTCTCCTGACCGAGACTTCAGGGAACTTTCCCCCAGAAAACAGCCTCCATCCCCGCGAGTGACAGAGTCAGACAGCGTCCAGTTTACTGATGGTGATTATGTATAATTATGTAATTTAGCGCGAAAAACCCTAACTCCGTCACTTTCCAGGATGTTTGGTGGGTCAGGATCTTATTCACAACACATTATAACAGCATCCGTATGATAATAAATCGTCCGCGGGTTTGGATTAACAGGGGGAACACCTGGGGAGACACCCACGTCATCAACATGACGTGTACCGTCACGCCTCTTTAGGAGCCGCAGCGCCGGCTTTCTATGTGAATCACACACGTGAAGGCGGAGAGGCTTCGCTCTGTGTGAATCAACATCGGCGGAGAATTGCCGAACCACCGCTCCGGAGATAATGCGGAGAGGCTGTGTAAAAAGGGCTACTGACGCTTATAGCAACGGCTTGCCGGTAAAACTATTTGGAAAACAACGGCTTTATGGACCCAACCAACTCTATTTGAGACGGGGGGGGGGGGCACCCTCAGATGGTACAACCCATCTATTGCCATGCAGAGGCTGCGCTGTCACTGCACTTTAAGAGAAGATTAAAACAACAAAATATTAAAAAAAAAAATAAAAAAAAAATCAGACCGGCCCACAAGTGACGTGAAAGTGAAGCGGCCCACCGGGAATTCTCCCGAATCTCCCGATTACCCACCCCGGCCTTGCACCAGAGTAAAAAGTCCATCAGTATTGGCAACAAAGTGTTGTGGATTACGGAGCTGGTTATTAACTGGATATCATAATGAAAATGAAAAACATGTGTCACATTTTATGGCAATCCATCCAATAGTTATTGAGACGTTTCATTAAAAGCCAAAAATGTCAACCTGCTGCTGGCGATGAAGAAAAAGTCAGGGGTTCACTAAAGTCAGGAGAATTTATCCTCTGGGGACCATGAATTCATGTATAAAACTTTATGGAATCCCACTAAATAACCATTGACATATTTCAGTGTGAGCTATAACACTAGCATGACTAAAGGACACATTACCTCACATGCACTACAGTGTCGGTGTCCAGTACATGAATAACACCAATTTTTATTAAAGTGCAGTAAGGAGAAGGTAAAACAGGAGAGATATTGCGCGGCCCTGCGAAGTGATTTTAGTTAAATCCCTCGGTGCAGCTTTTTGAACACGCTGAAGCTGTTTCAACTCCTCTTGGCAAAGGCAGATAAACAGACTGTTGCACTGGTCAAAGTGAGAAGAGATAAAGGCACTGATAATGTTCTCTCTATCACTAAAATTCATGATGCGGTTTTCTAATTTTAGCAACACCACTGAGATGCAGAAAACTATGACTGACAGGGTTTTAGCAGCTTGTTAAAAACTACAGCTTGAGTCTCATCAGACTCCTCAGTTTTTTGGATGCAGACTGAGTATGTGTTTACTAAACAGCATGAACAGTAACATCTTAACTGAAAAATTAGAATTGATATTTAGATTTACACTTCAGGGCTTAATAGCCAAGATTTTAGCACACAAATGTATAAAAAAAAAAACTAGACCATTCTGAAATAATTTGCTGAGATGGGTTCTTCCATTACTCTACATGTTTATGCCCAGACAAATCACATAAGTTTACACAAGGTAACAGCACATTTAATTTGATTGCCTGTGGCAATAACTTCCTGGCAAGACAGAGGAAGGAAGTTAATAAACCTTTACAACGTAACCTCGTCCATGTTGCATCTTAAGCTGTTGTAACAAGTCAATTTCCCCATTGTGGGATAAATCAAGCCTATCTAATCTAATGACCTTGGCGTCTGAATCACGTCAGATCTGGCAATTGTCATGTTTTAATGGTTTGTTCACCAAGAACAAAGCAGGTTGGACCGCGGGATCATTTGTGTTTGCTCACATTACCCACAGGAGTGTTTTATTTTTCTCAAAAGGCAAGATTATATTTCTGTACATTAGCTGTAACTAGCAAGCAACGACACCCAGAGGGTGTGTGTATCTGTCTGTCTGCAGTTAGGTCACTAACTAAACTCAGCACTCACCAGAGACTGGAGTTCTCTCTCCTTCTCCACTCTTCTCTCTGTAATGGCCTTCATACATTTCCCAGTTCCAGACAGCAGTCAACATCTCTGTTCAAAAAACACCCGAGAATGGAGGTCACCTCTGCAAATCTCTGCTGCAGTCATGTTGATAAATAGGAGTGAGGATAAATCCATTTTTAAATCCCATAAAATTAAAAGTTAACTCTGAGCTCTCCTCGTCTGTAAAAAGATCTGAATTAGAGCAGAATCTGATCTGATCGTCAGTGTTTATTCCTTTATAGGTCTAGCTTTGCACCCAACAGTCCCCTCCAGAGCTAGACCAGATTTTTTTTATTAAAGAGACCCATCGCAGCATAAATTATTATAGTGGGTTTAATATGCAATGATTAACATTAATAAAATCAGTAGAATTGAGTGAGAAGATAAGCGGCGTCTCATCTGCAAAACACATTTATCAACCCATACAATGATTTTCTTCTTTAACACAGTGAGTGTGAACAAGTTCAAACTAGTGAATAACCATCAAACCTTTCACTTCTTTGTCTGTATCTACATGGAAGCAACTTGGCCTAAAGGTTCAGCATTAAATATGAAAATCAAAGTTTCAAGGTTTTCTTCAACACTCGCCCTGCGCCATCACAATAAACAATCAAAGTTGTGTGTAAAAATTGTAAGTCTGACTCATGGTTATGTTTCCTCAAGTTCCTCTTCACACTGCTTTTCCTTCTGACTGCATCATTTCCAAATTACTTATCTGGTCTGATCTGCATTTCAGACCTTCATCTTTTGTCAAGCTAACCTAAGTAGTACAAAGTAGTACAAGTGATGCACAAAACCCTGACTCAAATCTATTTGAAGCTGGGTTTGAGGCAAAGTACATATGAACATTTTTTCCAATGTTCTTAAATTATGAAATGAGGCAAATCAACACCCAAACATTACTATGATTATGACAGTTAGTTGCACAGCTGAGGCTTTTCAGGCACTGTCGGCACCACTGATTTCTGAAGTGTCCAACAATTTTTTGTCTGCAGTTTATTGTAGGAGTTGTTTTCTTTTCTTCTGAATCTCAACTGACTTGCTGACTTTTTCTCCATGTTTTCGATCTCACCGCAAGCGTTTTATTTATGAAACAACTTTTTTCAAAACAAGTATAAATGTTGTTTCTTTGCAAGCGCTTGAAGCTTTTAAGTGGCAGCAGTTAATTTTGGCTAATTGATAATCACTGGGGGGCTGTTGTTACATTTCATTACAGTAAGATTTCATATTGGGTTGTTATGGAAATTGCAAGGAAAGAAAACAAAGGTTGTTTGCTAAAGGATTTGGATTTAGATACATTCAAAACATGCCATTTATTGTTGTTTAAAGAAAGTGTGAGACCAGTATAAGCTTGTATCTAATACGTTCACTCTGTAGGCTTTAGTTTTTCTGTTGGATAGCTATTCCAGGAGGTGAATGGGCATGTTTAACCGAATTCTGCAGCAAAATGAAATGTCATCGTATAACAGTTCAAATGTCAGGGCTAATAGAGAGGTTAGCAGCCACGATCAGACATTTGTTTTACCACAAAAATGTGTCATTTTATATGCAGGGAGAAAAGGTTTTGTCTGATGTAAACATTTAATGCATCTTTTAATTGATCATATATGAAAATACAGGCCTTTTCCCAGCTAGTATTACAAACATTTCTGTAAATCCTTTATGTTGGGTCAGCATAGCTCAAGACCAACCTTTTTCGTCCTTGGCTTTGATTATACTGATACTGATTATACTTTAAATTTGACATCTGTAACATCATGAGTAAAAAAAAAACAACTTTAGCTCTAGTTAGTGTTAAGTATCAGCATTTTGAGTGACCTGTGAATCAATTTAGCAATGGACAAAGGTTCGCACAGGACAGTTGCCTTGGTTTCCATGTGAAGTACACGGATAGCTCCTTTAAACTCTGCCTCGACTTGCAATAGTAGTGAGTCATCAGAGGTGTGAAGTCCATACATTACAGCCAGCGAGCCTGACAGACTTGACATTTCCAACGGGAGGTTGATGGGAAATTACAAGAGCTGTTGTTCTACTGTGCATTAATCACTCACTCCCTCCTCTCCCCTTCCCTCATCTCTCCACCCTCCCTTCCTTCCACTGTGCCCCACTCTCTCTCTCTCTCTCACTCTGACGTCTGCAGTCAGATACCGAGTTCTGGGATAAGATGCAGGCGGAGTGGGAAGAGCTCGCTCGACGGAACTGGCTGACGGAAAATGAGCAGGCGCAGATTCCCCAGAGTGTCTCCCCACATGAGAAGGTCAATATCGTTAAAATGTCCCAATCAGCATGTGCAGAAGTTTATTTGATTTCACTGATGAGGAGATATACAGATATGCAGTCAAGATCGCCTCTGTGGTAAACAACGCATGTCTGTCTAGTGTTAATCTGTAAAGTGAGATACCCAACATTTGGAGAAAAGGGTAATATATAAGGCATGTGTACAACAAAAATTCACTCGAGTCACACATTTCTCCCAAAGTTTGGTTTCAGTAGAAAAGAGCACACACACCACCAGTCTAAGAGCTCACACATGTGTCCTTTTCATCCAAATCAAAGGAAAGGTTTGACAGTTGAGTAAATACACTTTTTCACTTTCTTGCAGAGATAACTCATGCCACTTGCTGATACCAAGTCGTTACCAAGGGATAACAAGTGAGGTGTAATGTCTTAAAAGTCCACTTTGTGGGATTGATGGGCTTTTATTGGTAGAAATGAAATGTGATATTGATAATTAAGTTTAACTTGGTGCATAATCACCTGGAAATAAAAGTTGGCATTTTCTGCTAAATCATACACACAGGTTAATAAAGGAGCTTTAGTGGGTGCTTGTGGTTTTGATGGAGAGAGAGGTTGCTAGCTATTTCCCTCTCAGTCTTTTTGTTAAACTAAATGAATCATCTCCACGCTGAAGCTTGATACTACATTTACAGATGATTGATTTGAGTGTTGATAGTGATCTTTTCATCGAATTCTCTTCCAGAGAAACAAAGAAAAAAAGAAAAGAAATTCCGAAAAAAGGAATCACCAGTAAACTCAAACTCTTCCTTACCCTGTTGTTGGCTGTTGACATTTCTCTATTCACAGGAAGTGAAAATGACAAACCTAAGAGCAAAATACAAACTGAAAGCTGAGGCTGCGGTGGTATCTTTTGATTGATGGGCGCTTGCCATCATTCAGAGCCTAAAATGTGTAGGTAAACAAAATCACTTCCACAAATTGGTTCATTTTGATTTTACATGTGTTGACTGGTTTGCATTCTACTAGTTAATACAAACATAACAGGGTGCAATATGGCCAATATGGTGTGTAAAGCTTTACCACATGTGTTATAAAGAGGACAGAACATGTGGCTGAACAGTATAACCTACTGGCCAGCTGACCTTCTTATATTAGGAAATCAGACTTGTGGGCCTCCTGATTGATCCCAGCGCAGATCTAGCTCTTAAAGAAAAAGCTGTGTCAAAGTCATGGCGCTCAGAAGCGGTCAACAACACACTAGGGTAATCACACTTTGAAAATGCAAAGTTTAACATTTAAAGAGAACAGACAAAGCCCGGGGAGCTCTGCTCAGGTTTGATGTTATGCAGGAAAGATCAATTCCTGCTGCTGGAGCTTTGCTTAAATATACAACTGCACAGGACAGTTGCCTTGGTTTGCATTTGAATATGAAAGAGAGAAACTGACATTGCCACCGTCCCTACTTTTTTCTGTTGTTTTTTTTTTTTCGCTGACAGGGTTACTACTTCCACACAGATAATCCCTATAAGGACTTGCCTAACGCATTTGAAGAGGGACTAAAGAAGTCTCGAGAGGGGGACTTGCCAAACGCTGTGCTTTTGCTGGAAGCAGCAGTCTTGCAGGACCCTCATGATTCAGAGGTGAATTCATTTTGTCCACACACACACATACGGTGACGCACACATTGTATTTTTTTATCGAGGTAACTGTGGAGACACCTGTATTTACAGCTGTGGACGTATTTCCAAAAGGGATGGAAGCACATTTACAGCACAAATGGCCAATAAAACCTGAGTGGTGTAGCTGGCGTTTCAGCGCAAACTTAAGGCTGAATAAAGCACCAATAAGTCCAGCTCTTGTTGAGAGAAGCGAGGGAGGAAGAGTGCCTCGCTGACCACAGGCTTTGTGCAGCAGATTCAGTAGGCAGCACCCACAGGCTAGACGCTGATTGCCTGTCACAAGCAGAATATATTTTTCTTGTCAAAAGGGTCGTTTACTGTAGAAAGAAATAACCCAACTTGTTCATACTGTTGATGAGCACTTCCAATTTGCCCAGTGAGTTGAATAATAGCTCATTCCGCAGGTTTTTTCCTATCTTTTTCTTGGACTCTCCCCCGATTTGAAAAGAAGTGACCTCTTTGCAGGCTCAAAGAGCAAAGCCTTCATACAAAGTCCTCTCTGAATCCCCTGGAATATACAGAAATGTGCCAGTTATTCCGAGGAGGGGATTATCCCGCGGTGTATGGAACTAATACGATTCGAAAATTCCTCATAGGGCGCTTAGTGGCTTATTGCCCCACTGTGAAGACCTCCGAATCATTCAGAAATAATTTCGCCCCTCATTTCAAAGAGTGGAACAAAAAAAGCATCTGCAGAGATCAGCTTTAGAACAGGTTATTAAGTGTGCCCTTACAGACACAAAATACAGAGGAGTAATCTCATAATCTCACGTTCTGGATTTGAGGTTGGTGGTATCATTGTCTGCCCCCTTGTGCCGATGAAGGGTACTTTCTACTTGAGTCTTCTTCCTGTGGACTAACAGGGGCGCACAGATCGACCGCATTGCAAGTTTTAAAAACTTAACACAATTGTAGCATCACAACAAACTACTCCACTCTTGAATGTCACCACTTAAAACTGTGTTAGGTTGAGGGAACTAAAATACTCAAAGTCACGCATCTACTCCCATCTGAAGAATAAGCTATGACATTACCAAAACGTGATTGGTCAGATTCAATGCCGGTCAACAAACTGATCTTTATTTTCAATAAATAAATCTGCTGATTAATTATTTTGTCAGTCCAAAACCCAAATATTTTCAGTGTGAGACTGACTCAAGCTATAAATCCATCATCAACAGAGTCCCTGATTAATTTTCTGTTAACCAAGCAATCAACTAGTCCTTCAGATCTAAATGAATGAGGAGTCCTCACCTGAATTATCTCTCCACTTTTAAAAAGAGATAAAGTCAGGAAGTCATATCAGAGCTTTATTAAATAATAAATGGCCTCCTGCTGCTCAGATGATTTAATGGAGTATCTGAGAGTATCTAAGGACAACCCTCCAAGCTAAACACTGCCAATTTTGGATCTTAATTGCAAGTGGCCCCTTTTGACCTCATGAAGGTTTTACATCCGTTGGAGCTCTGAATGTTTAAATGCATTCCTGCAGGGATGTATCTGAAACACTGGCATCTTCCGCACTGTGCTAACTCCCACTCAGAGACGATGCTGCAACTGTGTTTCAGCCCCTGGAGAATACCAGCTATGGAGTCCAGGTTTCCACCCTGCTGTTTACTGTTACTTGTATTTTGTTTCCCTGCAGGCTTGGCAAGTGTTGGGGACCACGCAGGCTGAAAATGAGAATGAGCAGGCTGCGATTGTCTCCCTCCAGAGGTAAGGAGAAACGACTGCATCGGATTCCTATTTAAAAATCAGAAGTCGCTCTCAGACCCGGCAGAGATGACAGCTGTTACTGCTCGGGGACACCATATGTTTGCACAATCCGGGCTCTGTGGAAATGTCACGTTAAAAGATGAAGCCCGGCGTATGAAATTTGCCTGAGAGGTTTCAGTGAACTTTTTTGGCAGCAGTCTATTCAGCCAGAGGACAAAAAAATTGTGATATAAAGATTTGTTATAGTCATAGTCCCAAAGAGAGCTGCATCACCATTTCAATTTTCCAACCAGTGACTGGAAAGAAGCGACCTGCGATTTTTATCCTTAAAATAGAGACACCCAACATGTGGTGATTGCACAGAGCCGGGATGTGAACAGAGTCCTCAATGGGAGGTGGCCCACTTTCATTCACAACACCGCTGAAGCCAGAAATCGCACCTATCTGGGAGTGTGAACCCTGACAAGTCAACTGAGAACACAAGAGACAGCCATTCAGGAAGAAGGGAAAATAAGCGACCTCTCTTTTTCTCGCACCACATACACGGTCCATTCTGTGAAATAAAATGAAAACTTTAAATTTCTGCTTTGCCGTAAATGAGATTACAAAGGATGTGAAGATTTAATTTTTCAGCTCCTGCCAGAATCTCACTTAATCCAGTAGACTGTGAGACTGCGTAGTCTCACACAGCACTCAGATCTGATGTAGTTTGCGTGCCGGACACTTTTGTTTTATTATGTAATAGCTCCATCTGTGAGGGGTGTGTTTGGGCATGAAGTGAGATTAGATGTTTACCTGGCATTAGTCCTGTTGTTGCTACTCTGGCAACACTTCAGTTGGCGAGCACCATGTGGTCCTGCTCTATTCTGGGTTTCTTTAGCAGTTAATTGAAAAATGCCGTACAGAATGTGAGCAGAAGAACTCATTATGTTGAAAGAGAAACATTTTGACTTCACTTTCACTTATCACCCATTTTCTGCAGTGCTGCAAGGCATAAATGCAACTGAATTGTGGGTATTTTTTTGTTGTCAATAATAGGTAATCAGCTCAATTCTGTTCTGTTTCACTGTATTCCACAATATGAAAATGCACTGTTATCATACCATCTACAATTGCTTATCTTGCTTACTTTTTATTTTTGACATTTGCAACCTGTAATTATACTCAGAACAAATTGTAGCCACAGTAACTGCTACATGCTGCCAAATGTAGCAGCCATTAGCCAGTTAGCTGAGTTAGCCAGGCAGCTAGGAGTTCGTAGCACTGAGGAAGTGTTGGTGTTGACACTGCTAGCACTGGAGGTTTGGATCAGGGCAGGCAGGAACTAGGTGATTAGCATGCTTAACATGCTTCGTGACAGAATATGTAGACATCATTACGTAAAAACTGTTCTTCCATCACATTCTATTGATTTCATTGATGTTTCAAATGTTTTCAACCAAAATTCGTGATGATGATGATAGCAACGTTCATAATAATGGTGTAATGCTATGATTTTTAACCTCAATTCTGTGGCCAAACATATGGATCAAATCTGGGACAGTCTCTGGAAAATATAGGTTTTTTTGGTCACACTGGACTTTCTTTTATGTTTACACCACGCACATATGGGCGGCTAAACATCTCCTGCAAAGAACCCAGCCTTGTAAGTGTGTGGACCAAAGCCTATATAATCTTCATCTTAAGCACATTGAAGTGGGGGACTGAAATAATTTGGTTTGACTGAGATTAGGAAGTTGGCACATCAACTGTAGCAAATCTGGCTTGAAAATTATCTTGATGAAAGCTAAAGCTTGTTTTAGGCTCTCCTCCAGTCTATTAACTAATCCAAGTTGTTCATCCAACACAATGCTGCTCTTCTCCCCTTTTCAATTGCCAAGGTTAGTGTAAATCTTAGTGGCAGCGCTCCCAATGATATAACCAGTGATGTAACGTGAGCATGCAGGACAAACACACTTTCCATCTCTCGCTCTGGGAAAAATTCACAAAGGGCATTTTATTTTCCTAAATGCAAATCATCTAACCCTGCCGCTGAGGGCAGCATGCAAACATGCTCCTCTGCAGCAAAGACAGAGCAGGAGAGGTGTAGCTCCTCCATCCTGACCCAGAAATCATTAGCCTCCGCCTGATGTTCCCTCGCTTTGGCCTGTCCCAATTAATGCCTGTCAAATCTAGATTTCCCTTTGAAGTGCACACCTTACACCATCTCTTCTCTCCCATGTCCGGGTCGTGTGTCCATCCAGGTGTTTGGAGCTCCACCCAAACAACCTCCCAGCCCTCATGGCTCTGGCAGTGAGCCTGACCAACACTGGTATGTGCAACGAGGCCTGTGAGGCCCTGCTCCGCTGGCTGCGACACAATCCAAAGTACAAACACCTGCTGAAGGGCAAGACGCACCTGATGGGATCCCCAAACTCCCAACGAAGGATGTCTCAGGCTCCCAACATGGGCAGATATGAAAGGTGGAGTATTCAGACCAAAGAGACAAACAGTTCAACGTCAAACAGTTCAACGTCAGAACTGATGAAAGCTTTTAGCTGTTTTTAAGTAATTCACTAAGCAAAAACTTTGCTCCGGCTCATGTATTGTCAGAGGCGTAGTGAAAAACCCAAAGATACTCATTTAACAAAGTTATAAAAAAGAGAAGCAGATAATCATCACATTGGAAAAGTAGCAACCAAAGACTGTGGCAATTAATCAATATCAAAATAGTTGCCAATTATCCTCTGGCAAGTGACTAATCAATTAACTAATTGTTTCAACTCTAGTGTTACAAATCAATGAGCAAGACTGAATTGTCTGATTTTCTCATCAGAAAATCATTATCATTATCATCATTTGATGATTCGTCAGTTGCGTAATTGGCTGGATCAGCCATCTTTTTGCCCCCAAATGACATCACAAGAGGCAGTTCATCAGATTACATGCAGCTTTCTCTGGAGCAAAAAAGTACATCCTATGCAGTCGTGCTCCAAAGTTGAATACGTTTTAAAAGTTTCAAACTGACGTGAAAATGCTGCAACTGAATTTCCTCGCTTTACCAAGCAGCTCATTGACTAACTGACAAAGATGTAATATATCATGTGCTGCAGGTTGCACACTCGACAACAAGATCTTTGCCAGCCGTTTTCAGGCTCTCATTTGTTTTACTTAAACTGCTGTAACTCTGAGCAAGAACTTGTTTTTAAGAACATTCGACCACTGGCATTAGTGTATGTTCACTGGCGAGACGGAGTACATGGAGCTGTGTGTATCCAGCTTGTCAAACCACTGTTCCTGCTGCAGAAGCCAGCCGTCTAAATTATCTTAAGCCTGAAAAATTAGGTTGTTAGGTGTATCAGATTGAAAAAGGCCTAATTCTGCTCCCCGGGTGAAGCAGCACTTAATCAAATCATTAATCTGCGAGTCAATGTGAAGAGATACAGGTACTTCACAATCACTGCAGCCTCCGCTCTAATCCGCACAACATCATCCTTTTCATTTCTGCTGCTTACTCCATCACTCTGTCTTCACACTCAGCCACCTTCCTTCCTCTTTCTCTTCTAACTTTCCTTTACCCTCCTTCCCTCTCCTTTCGTCCTTGTCTTTAACCAAAAGCTAAGAAACAAATGACCAGTGAAGCAGAATAGCTGTCTAGCCGACATTTATTAGATTTTTCACTTAAGTACATAGGTTCTCAAGCCGTGGGCCTAGTCCATCTGGACGGACGTACAGCCATTACAGAAGGGATTGTGAATGACGGGACAGTTTTTAGTGGAATATAAGATAAATGGAATAGATGGAATAAAGTCTGAGCAATAAACAAGGAAAGAAGATTGTCAAGATTCAGGTTATCAGCATTCACTATTATATTTTTATTATTCCCCAAAAAACTGACTAAATAGTAAATGTTCACATTTGGTCAGTAAGACCTGTTTTTATGAAAACTATCCTAGCTTATGAGGATAGATAGTAACACAGCTCAAATACGACTCAACACAATCAGTAATCAAGGGGGGACATCTGAAAGTACAAACAGGAACACCGGAGAGAAACAACAAAATGACTTCTCAACTTTCTGTTCAATCTCAGGTTTATGCTTTTATTTATTTTTAACTAGAAAATGTTAATAAAAAACTTCTAGATAAAAGAGCACATTGTTTTTCTCATACTGCTGCAGCACCTCTGTTCACCCTCTGTCTGAACGCAGGTCAGCTCTCACAGGCCTGAGAAGGCACCGACCAGCATGGTCTCTAATCAGCTCTGCCACATGACTGAGGGCGGTATATTGTTGTGACATTACCATTTAATGGGAGAACTTAGGGCTCCTTTTAAAGGCACAGTTTCTGAATAGGGGCAATTTTAAACCGGGAGGTGCCCAAGAAGCCTTTGGGTTGAAGCGCTGACCGTGTGCAGGACCCATGCTGCTCCTCATCTCTCTCTGCTGTTTGCCATCCAGTTACAACTTGAAATCCATCCCGAAAAATAATTCTGAGAACCGCTGCACTAGCAGCTCATATAAAACGGCAAACATTTAATTAAATATTAATTTTATATTTATTTAAACCGGGACGTTTACTTATACTTTGACTCAGATATACTTCATCTCTCCTCTTCCCTCCTGTCACTCTCCCTCTCTCTCTCTTCCCACTATGTATAAAGTTAACGTGCAGTATAGTGCACATCACAGCTCTGCAATCTTAAAAGCGCTCATTCAGCAGCCTTAAATCACACTAATCCGTGTGTGTGTGTGTGTGTGTCTGTGTGTGTGTCTCCACAGCTCCTTACAACCTGAGGTCAAGGAGCTCTTCTTGGATGCAGTTCAGAACAACTCTGACAGCATCGACCCGGATTTGCAGACGGGCCTCGGGGTGCTTTACAACCTCAGCGGAGAGTTCAACAAAGCTGTGGAGGCCTTCAATACAGCTCTGTCAGTGCGGCCCGAGGTAGGTACCAACGCTTGTCAGAAGCAGAGATGCTCTGCAGGCACAAATAGTCTCACTGGTCAAATCAACACTCAGAGGAAGTAGCCACTGACGAGAAAGTGAGAAATACGTCATTTGTACAGGCAATTCATGTTGTCAGTTTTTGTCCTCATGAAACAACCACATACAATATTCTGACACATTACTATTATTGTGTGATACATAACATAGCAAAAACATATACAGGCAAAAAATAAAGACAACAAAGACAACAGTGGTTCATGAGTTATGAAAGGGGGCGTGGCAAAATGGCCTGGCCCCTGGTCTGCATGTCAAAGTGTCCTTGGGCAAGATACTGATCCATTTTGAAACTGCTCCTGATATGCTGGTCGGCACCTTGCATGGCAGCCACCGCCATCAGTGTACGAATGTATGTATGAATTACTGTAAGTCACTTTAATCATGATCAAAAAACTAAATATAAACTAAGACCAGCAGGGATGGATGCACTGTGGGGTCACAGTGACCTTTTGACCTTTTGACCTTTGAGCACCAAAATCTAGTCCGCTCAGCTGTGATTCCAAGTGGACTTTTGTGCCAAATTTGAAGAAATTCCCTCAAGGTGTTCTCTGCTGGACAACCAAAAACGCTGAAGGGGGTGCAGTAAGAGTGCCATACAGTGTAAATATGAATTCACATTTACATTGTATGGCACTCTTTAGCTTAATACACTGTACACAAATGAATGCTTATTTCGAACACACTGTACATTTTTGTTAAATACAGGACTCTCAGTGAGGGCAAAATGAGAAGACTCATTGAGTGCATCTACTAAAAACACACAACACGACAGTGCAAACTTGAAAACCATGCTCTGTCGCACAACATGTGTTCTCATGCAAACACATACAGCAGACGCGAAGCCCTCAAGCTTGTACACTTCCTCAGAGACATGGAGCCGCAATTATCGAGGGAGAGCTCGTGCAAACGGATGGGTTGAAGCACACCAAACTGTCACATCAATATGTGAAGCAAAGGAGCTGCCAAATCTGGCCTCCTGAACTCATGACTGGCACACATACGCTATCGCACATGATCCAGCACACGAGTAGAGCAGGCTCACACTGACGCAGAAAAATAAAATCAGCCTCTGACGCACATTTCATGCACTGGATCCACACATTTACACAACAAACAAAAATAAACACACACACACACACACACACACACAGACACACACACACACACACACACAGACACACAGACACACACACACAGACACACACACACAGACAATTTCTAGCTCAAACTTTTTTCTCCATCTCTGCATCTCCTTCATGCAAATCAGTCGCTGTCCTCCGAGCGCCGTCCCAGGCCGGCGAGAATATTACTCACTGTTAAATCCAACCTCCCACATTTGACTTGGTAATATCTGCTCCCCTGCCGGAAAAATAGCTCTGAACACAAAGGGAGATAATTATATCCCGCTGCCAGGCTTAGCCAAAGATGAAGGACCCCTATACTGTAGAAGACCGTGACCTCTGTATGTGCCTGTCTACCTGCAGGTGGGAAACAACGGCAAGGACATTCTGAGTGATGTAACCCTACTCTCCTTAAATTACCCTTGTTAGGTTACTTCGTTGCAGGGAGCTGTGTAAGGCTCCAAACACTTACTTGTTATTTGTGCACCGAAGGGAAAAAACACAGTGGATTCTAGCTCCAACAACTGCATTGTCATGCTGTCACTGCTGATACGAGGCTGCGTGTTGTGCAGCAGCCCAGATTATTCAGCTCTATTTCACTTGCACTTTTCTATTAAAGACACTGTCAGCTACGTGACCGGCTGGAAGGCATTTAAGACACACAGATAGCTGAGGAGATGCCACTGATTAGCTTTTAATTCAAGCTAAAAGGAAACTCTTTTACTAATTAACTACATCCTGAAATATATATGCTAGCCACATCACAGTCAACTTTGGCAATAACAGATCTTTCACTTTCACCCTCTGACAATGCTCATCCCTCAACCAACCAACTGTTCATCCAGGACTACTTGTTGTGGAACCGCCTGGGGGCCACGCTGGCGAACGGGGACCGGAGTGAGGAGGCAGTGGAGGCTTACACGCGAGCCCTGGAGCTGCAGCCAGGCTTTATCAGGTCCCGCTACAACCTGGGCATCAGCTGTATAAACCTGGGGGCACACAGGTTCGTGACCTGGGTGGGGGAGACAAAGTTCCCACACTTATCTGATGCAGAATTTATATTGATTTGACAGAAAATGTCCAAACTGCTTGCCCCATCTTAACTTAAATCTCAAAGCTAAGACAAATCTTATCTTTCTGTCTCCAACATTTCAAGAGGCAAAGCCTCTTTTCCCTCAATTTTACGTAACTGCAAAGGACGTTTGCTGGAAGTAGATTGTGCAGCGCAGCTAAAAAGCCACACTAAGTCATTTGATTTGGAACTTCCCATCATTCTGGTACTCTCTTCACTCACAGGCTTACCTGACCACCATGTGTGAATGCAGGGTTTCCATTTAAATTGATTTAATTTCCTTTTAAATTCTTAACGGTGAAGACAATGCAAAAACCTAAACCTGCATTGATTTTAATGACCAGGAGGGGGCAACTTTACTGGTTTCAAAAACAGGTCAGATTGTATTTAAGCTTATGAGAAAATTGCCGTGCTTCTGTCTTTTACCTCACTAATAACTTTATGGTCTTAATCGTTAGTTTTGAGGCTTTAATACAGCATGTTCTTCATTTTGTAAATGATGGTCCCATTTACAGTAAAATAGACAACAGTTCAGGCCGTGGCTGTGTCAGTCACATCCAATCAGCATCCTCCTCAGCTGTATGGTCATTTCTGGCTCCAAGAAACCAAGATGGCGACAGCCATGAAGCCAAACTCGAGGCTTCAGAATGGTAGCTCAAACCAACGGCTGACATCATGGTGGGTTTACGCCGAGGATGTCTAATCAGTCCAAATAAATGAAATCAGTTTGGGTGTACCATGGGTGTGTTGGGCTTGAGCTGGATCAGCTCATGCAAGTTTCTGTAAGCCAAACTAATATCTATTCCTGTTATTGTTTTCCTTCCACAGAGAGGCGGCCAGTAACTTCCTGACAGCCCTGAGCCTTCAGAGGAAAAGCCGGAGTCGCCAGCAGTCACACCAGGTGATGTCTGGAAACATCTGGGCAGCTCTGAGGATAGCTTTATCCATGTTGGACCAGCCCGAACTCTTCCAGGCTGCAAATATTGGTGATCTGGATCTTCTCATGCGGGCCTTCAACCTAGACATTTAAGGAATGGGAGGTAGTGACAGTAGCATCTCCCCCCTTTCACTTATACTCTTTGATTTCTACCCAACAGCCAAAAGCCCAAAGTGCACACATCAGAATGGACCGAATCTGATGTTTGAGACAACAGTGTGGTTTTTATGCACGTCAAAATTGACTACAGTCGTCAAAGTTGTTATATTTTTTCGCACCAAGTACCTTGGAGCAGTTCTGAGGACAGGTTCTTGCAAGTGCTTAAAGTGACGGCTTTGTGATGGATTTGCACCGCAATTTGTGATTTCCCTGAAGAGCACAAGGACGGGCAAAGATTGTACGAGCAATGCCTTAGAGAACACATCAATTAAAAACTGACTCATCCAGTGGAACAGAGCTAAGCCAGGAGAGACAGGCCGACAGACAGTTTGAGAAACTCACAGAGGAACCCTCTCACATGCCGTTCTCGGAGAAAAGACGAGGTCTTGAGGAAAAAAAAAAAAGGTTTCGTTATCCAATTACTTTCAAAGACTCGAGACTGTCTCACCCTCCTCAAGGATGGATTTAGTGAGCAAACGATAAAGACTGCGCCATATGACCTGGAACTCCAAATTCTGTTCCTGGCTTGTTTTCATCCTCTTTGAACGGAGAATAATGATACTGCATGAATAAGCATTTTCATAAATGGATCCTCGTTTAAAATTAACATACTTTAAGAAGTTTTCCCTTTTTGCACTTCAGACGAACAGATAACTTCCTCAACCCAAGTGGAATGTGCAAGCCAGGTTGTAAAGCCTTACTCCAATGCATGCGAACAACAATATTTATTTATGCTATTTTTATGGCAACACAAAAACACTAAGCCATTTCCGACTGGTTTTGATTTCTTTAAACGACCGCTGTCTTCTGAACTTGAAAGCTTTCTGAGCCATTAATTTTTGTTCTTGTTGGGTTAATTTTTGTTATTTGTTCTCGGCTCCGAGCTTCTCTCTGCTTCCCTTTATGCTGACTGGTTGGTGAAATACAAACAAAAGCTGGGCACAAACACTGGTTTGTAAAACCTGCATGAGTGTGAAACTTCCAATGACTAAAGTTGTGACAGGTCTAAAAATAGCTTTCTTATTTAAAGCTCCGGGGACGACTTTATTAGCCCTCACATTTGATGTGTGGAGCGTTTTTGGTTTTCTGCCATCCCGAGTCCACCGCTGCTTCTTCTCGCTTACTGTATTCATTTCAGTACAGTATAAAAACATTGCAGATTGAAGAGCTGCAAGCCCAAGACCTGAGAGAGCTCGGGGTCCTTTCCTGGTGCAGTCATTTGTATCTCTGCGGCACCTCCACAGGCAACCAAGCTCAAACGTTTCATTAAAACAGTTTGCCTCGGCCATTATGCATGATTTAAGTATTTCTGTGAGCTGGGGTCGGAGTGCTGTCGGTTCAACCATCTGCAAACTTCAATTCGCATCCTGATGAGACAAACCATTAAGCTTGTCACGCGTCCACAAAGCACATGATTTTTAAGGAGTCAGTTATTGCAGATAATCCACCTCAGAAGCAGCTTCTCTTGTGTCGGTGTTGCTATTTTGAAAGTCACTCTGTGAAGTGGACGCCATGTTCCTCACTGTGTGACGCAGTAAATGATAGATAATCTGCAGGACCGTGTGGCTCAGCACCTCGGTGTCTAACAGGCGTGTCGACAGTCTGGCTGTGCTGTAGAAAGTGGGTTTTTTTGCTCAGATCCTATGCAAAAAGGTCATGTTTTATGTTGCCATTCTGAATTGTCAGTTTGTCCCCGTCTGCCTCAGCGGACCCAAAAGGAAGTGGTGATTCTGTGCTTTGAAAGAATGCTATCAGTGCGGAGCAGAGACCAGTAAGAGAGCCATTCATCTTCCAAACTGTGCAGCTTTGATGTCATGGTCTGTACAAGAAGGAGTGTTTCATTAGAACACTGGTGGAGAACAAAAACAAGTGTTCTGGTCAGCCAGTGACTCTGAAAATTACTCACACACACACTCTCTCTCTCACTCACACACACACACACACACACACACACACAACAGCATCTACCTAAAGTGCAGCCTTCATGTTTTATAACCCTGTGGTGGAGCGATGTGTCTTTGACCTCACCGAAGTCACCGTCATACATCAAGCTTCGCTATCAGATACATGTTTTATTTCGCCGGTCCGCTGCATTTGTCCACTTTGAAACTCACCTCAGATGCACTTTGAGAAGAAAACTCTTTTTTTTTTTCATCTAAATCTGAGGCTTTGGGATTGGAGGACGGGTCGGCCGCTATCCCATGGCGAGTTGGGACTGAGATTCCAAAAATGTACTTTTCCAACAAATAGCACCTGCTAACCAACCACAAAACGGTTGTTGAACCAGTTGCATTCATATATTATCCGCTGGTGCTTTAAACATAGCGGGTAAGATGATATTTCAGGCTGAAACAGATGAGTAGCTACCACAGTTAGATTCTTCCAAATTGCTGGCACAGTCTCTGTGGCCGAGGGTGATGTTTAATAGATCAAGGAAGCAGAGGAACCCGGTGAGACACAGCACATATGTGCGTGCCACTGACAATCTGCAGCAGAGGACGGCTCACAGTGGACAGCACAATGACAACAGCAATGAGGCAAATGCAGAGATGGATGCACACATATATTCGCCCTCTGAGAGATTTTATTATGATAATTAACTAAAATAACGTGGATGATATCCGGTAGCTTATCTGTTATCCTGCTGAATATTTCATTATCACTGAATTACTAAATCAGTTATTTTCAGTCATGCTAGCAGCACAGTTTTATAGACGGACATGTTGTTCATTAGGTCCTCTAGTTTGGACATTCGTGGTCCCCAGATGATCAATCGTTCATGATCCTCTGACTCCAAGTGGTTGACTGCTTTGTTTTACAGTGATTTCCTGACAACAATTGGATGGATTGTCATGAGATCTGATATCCTGAGGAGGGCTCAGGATAAAATATACGTTAATTACTGGAAGGCAGTTGTTACTCAATAGAAGTAATGTATTGCACATTACTTGTTACAGCAGTAAATAATATAACTGACTTACTGCCTGTAGAAAGGAATTTGTTATACTACTCCTCCTTACATTACGTATGCGTTACTCCACAAAGATTCCTGAGATGCATTGTCACATAATTGCCAGTTAAGAATATCACAAGCCAATCGGCAGAACAAAAGTGACACCATTGTTTGGTTCAAAACTGTAATGTGATTACTGGATTTGAGATCAGTGATGTGTTACTACTGCATTACAGACAGATGTAATGAGATTACAGTAATGCGATAGCATAACAAACATAGCATAGTTAACATATATGCTAAACAGAAGCCTGTTAGCATTGTCATGGAGAGCAACCATTGAGTCTCAGTTCAGCCTCACAGTGTAGTGACAGCTACATCTGTTTCAGCCAAGTACTTCTATCCATTTCTGTCACTAACAGACTGGTGTGTGTGCTAATCCTGCTGGCTAGAAACACATCTGGGCATTTCATTTGTATCAGTCTCAGCACACCCGAGACAAGCTTCCATCACATTTCTTTCTATACACCCAGTTTTTTTTTTTATATATAGTTCCCTGAGGTATCAATGAGAGACACACAGGAGTCATTCTTCAGGCCAGTATCCCTCCATTTTTAAACGTGAACACGTACTCTGTCCCTGGTCCTCCCAGCTGTCTTATGTGTCAACAGTAAACTGTAGAAACTCAAACCATGATGTCTGTTAAATCGTGATTTCCAGATCAACTCTAGTTTTCTTATGAAGTTGTAGGCCTTCGCTTTTTGCATTTCAAGATACTGTAGTTGTGTTAAAAATGAAGAACTTATTTTTTTAAAGAGACCTTAAATTTGCTGGCTTAAAAATCTAAATGTTACTGTGTACATCATTCTGCAGCGCATTGACATAGGATGCCTGGTGAGTTTTTTGATTTTGTAGAACCTACCTACTACTGAACCTTCTCAGGTGAACTGAACTAGCGTAACGCATGCTCCTGAGGAACAGATCGAGGTTGATCGCATGCTAGATCCTCCACATTTCTTTTTTTTTTTAATGCTTTTTTCATTTGTATGCATGAAATACATGGAAGTGCTTTCTTTCTCTCCCACTAATGTATAAACATGAAAGAAAGAAAGAAAGAAAGAAAAAAAAAACTGAAATATATCATGAAGTTTCCTTGCAATATTTCTACAATGCACTTTTAAAATCTGTAACCTTGACAACAAGTGGTGTACATACATAGTATATATTCTACACAAGACGCTTTTTCTTGCATAGAACTAGCGAGTGCGCAGAGCTCGAGCAGAGAAATGAGATACTTGAGCTTACACACTGCTACAACCGACTAATTATAGATAAATGGTGTAGAAATTTTGTAATTATGATTTACTGCAAAATGTACTGGTAACCCTTTCAGTAACCCCGGCCTATAAAGCCATCTTTGAGGACTGCTTTTCAGTGTTAAACATTGTTCAACGTCATATCAATAAAATGTTATGCACACATTGGTAAAGCTACAATAAACTGGTTATTTAATGTTATTTACTATAAAGCATTCCATGTTCATTAGCTCTGGTTACATGTGTTAACAGATGTGCAGTTTAATGTCTAAGGCTAAAACCGATACCCAGTAATTCAATTATATTAATTTTACACAGCTTTGCTCAAAAGTCTGTATATGGCAACCTAAGGTGTCAACATTTGCCTGAATAGAAAAGGAATTAAGAAATAATCATAATGAATTCTAAATAAACACAGACATACAGTACATATAACCATGAAATACCGTGTGAAATAATCCAAAACTCTGCTTATTTTTATGAATTCTCAGAAAAAGTGATTTTCAGAATATATATTGATCTTTTTTCCAGTGGTCAGGGTTGGTTCAAAGTCTTGAAAAATTAGGAAAATGCTTGATATTAACCATTATATTTTCAAGACTGGAATATAAATTAATCTGAATATGATCGTTGAAAAAGGTATCATTTCCAACATGATCTCGTGTCCTTAAATCTTTTAATAATTTAAAGAATCCCGTTGATACATTTGTTTGTCGCCCCCTGGTGTCAAAATAAGCAAATACTTAATTTCAAGATCAAACATTACAGTCAAAGTTAAAGGTGCAGTATGTCAGAAATTGAGTTCAAAGAAGAAACAGCAGTTATGATGTTTTGTTTCATGTTGTAACGATATATACTGAAATTAGCATGCTAAGCAGCTAGCCCCGGCCTGTCCTTTCTCATAACACCACTTCGAGTTCCCAGTCCGGCTCGCTGACTGCTTACTGAGCTAACTAGCGGAAGCAGTTAGCTGCCGTTAGCAGCTGCCTCTTATTTGTTTGGCGTATGAGCTCAAGAGGTGGTCAATTCTTACATGTTGCACCTTTTAATGCGAACATCTGTTAAAAAAGTGATCACGTTGGGTATAAATGAATTCTGTAAACTTTATTCGTCACAATCATATTTATTGTCATTTAGATTTGACCATGAAGGCTTCGAGATTCCGGGTCATGTTGGTTTAGGTATCTTAAAGTGCTTGAAAGGTACTTGAATATTACCCTTAAACAGTGTGCTTCATGGTTATATCGATATATTTTGTCTGTATATATGCATCTTATTGATGGTTCTGACTCAAACATATGAATGGCTCGAACAGTCTCCTGTTGAACAATCTACTTTTGCACCAATCGCACTTTTAGTTTATAGGCGTGTCATGTCTCGTCAGCCCGTCATCTGGTAATAACAATTAATGTGTGCGTTTATAATCTAAAGTTCTCAAACTGTTTATAAAACATTATTGACAGCATGATTTGTTGGGGTTCATGAAGGTTATCAGTACATGCTGTGAACATTTCTTTCCTCACTCCTTTAATTCAATGTGTACAAAGGCAATTTGTTTTGCTTTATTTATCGATGCATCAGTCATGTATGAATAAAAAGATATTTTGACGAATGAACTTAGAAATTATATACTTTATATCCAGTAATTAATTTATTGAAACACCTACTATAATGCATATTACTCTCCCTGTATAATCACAAGGAAAGCATTAGCACCTTTGAAACGTACAATATGAAAGTAATCTTTTAAAATAAACTGTTGTTATATATTCTATGCTTTTGTGTCTTTATTTTTTCTCGAAGGAAAAAGTCACACTTGAACTGTCAGGTTCAGTCTCAAGGAGGCCGAGTCTCAACAAAGGTGTAGTTTATTAAATTATCCAAACCTCTTAAGTAAACAGTGCCATTGAGTATACTGTCATTACTCTATTCACATACACCTAAGCCATATCCGATAAATGCAAACATTACAAAAGTCAACTTATAATAATCCCTTCAGGAGAACTATGTAATGAAAACTACAGAATTGGCACAAACTTGAAAAAAGGCATCAGAGTAAAAACAGGTGAAGAACCTTTTTTGACATTTAGTTAAATGAAAAAAAAAGAATAAAACTCACAAAGGTACAATTGTACAATCCAAATGACTACATGTCAACGTCTAGTGCACATGCGGACAGTGAAAAAGCTTCTTTGTGACAAATTGAACCATTAACAACGTAGAGAAAAAGGAACGGAAGAGACCGAGCTGGAGGGAAAGCTAGAACAGAAAGACAAAAATACAAAGACGATAATCTGGAGGATGTCGGGGGACAAAAGGTGCTGAGAAAATAAAATGAATATCTGAAGACATTAACGACTGAACATTATTTAGCAACTGACAATGAGGAGCAGAAATGCTGTGTCTGGAGCAGGGTTTGACAGGAGGACATGTTTTGTTTCTGACAAAGAAAAAAAACCTTTTAATAGGAAGAACGGGCAGAAACACAAGACTTGCATAGCGAGACCTTTAAGAATTCACCGCTGCATAGACAATGAGCACTGCAGCAGTTTCTCAAGTAGTATCTGATGAAGTTGAGAGGTCGAAATATAATGCAGCTCAGTGAAAGTCCAGGCACAGTGTTGTTAAATAGGGGCACCACTGAAAGATGGAGTCATTCTGTACAATGGATATTTATCTGAAAGCATCCATCAAGATGTTCTGAGCCCTTGGGGAAAGACATCGCTGTGACTTTATCGAAGGCATTGTCGAAAGACCATCATATTCCTTCACTCTGTTCTCTTCATTCTAGTTTTTTAATAGGTATGCAGTAAAATATTTCTGCTTATTTCCTTTCAAACCTCGCAAGAAATGTAATTTCATTGTCAGAGGATTGACCCTCTCCTTGAACATGCGAGGTAAGGCCTTTGAAATCCAGCCCAGTTGCCAGGATATAACGTTAGCGGGAAACATTTCTGTAAACCACAAATGCACCAAAGGTTGACATTTGTACCGAACGTGGCACATCACCTTCACGTAATATATTAGCATATTGCATATTAGCATCAGAACGTGGAGTTATAAAGCCAACAAGGTTGCCAAACAGCTGATCCCAGCTCGAGTCACACCAGTGGATATTTTGAAGATCACCGAGGAGTCTTTCTCTTTCTGTTTTTGTCATGTAAAAAGCGAGCGATTCTTAAGGAGACATGCAGACAGGGATTTTTGTGGTGACCAAAACCGGCTATTTTTCACTGGCTGTCAGGCGATTTTCATCTGTGTTCGTGGCGGTGGTGTTTGTGCCTAAACAGACATAAAATTGCAGCATGGACAAACATCCAGTTCATCTGTGGTTTTGCAGAAACACACTTAACTAACATTTATTTTGGCAAATGGAAATGCTAAGAAGGTGTCAACATTTGCAGAACGCTCTAACACTCTGAAAGTGTAATTTTCAGCAGAACTCCCCTTTAAAATATGCACCCAAAGGTGCAACATCAAGTGAATGACAGTTTCACCAAACAGGAATTAAGAGTTTGTGCCACTCAAATCACCAACACTTTGTGATAATACAGATTCAAGTCCAGTTCCATGTTGCTTACAAGCCTGAAGTAGATAGAGTATATGAACCAGAATATTGAGATGTTGTTGAAAAGTACAGAGTCGGTGGATAATCCAGCATGAGGTTACAGTGACTTAACAGCAGAGGGCCAGTTTACGTTCATTGTGGTTTCTGAGTGTTAAAGCTGAACAGGAGGTTTTGGTTGCAGTGAGCACCATGAAGTCATACATTCAGCACTGCAACACATCTGTCTCACCGTACAGCTTCCATCAAGTAGTAGGCGAGGAGTACATTTGGTTGTGGTGCATGTATTGCTTTAGACGTGATGCATAACTGATCTTTCTGACCGGTAAAAAAGTGGCAACAGGTCGAAGAGAACTTTAATTTTAACTTTTGGGTCAAAGACTGAATCTGTCAACGTGATAAAGGAACCAAACTGGACCGGCTGCAGTGGAGAGTTTCGCCTACAATGCGAATATTTTGCAACATTGTTAACAAAGGAAGTTCACTGAGGGATTGAGAAGATAACTCGCATGTGCACTGAGGATTTGATCTTTAAGCGAGCACACCTTTGCTACAACAGTCATCTCTTCATTGACTAATGGCCACTTTAAAGATTTACTCGCTCAGCTGTACGCAAGCTTAAATTTAAGATATCACATTCAATTGCTTACGGCTTGTGGATATAAAGTCCACTTCAACTGCACCGGGTGCAAAACAGGAACATGTTTTAGTGAAAAGTGCTTTCAGGGAAGGAAAATACTTATCTTGATACCTCAGCCAGTGTACCTCAGAAAGTTAAACTTAAAAAGGACAAACTTGTCGTCTCCAGGTGAAACTGGGGCAAGTTAACACCTAATCGTGGCCTTTCCGGTGCTCTCCTTCAGACTGAAACTTGCAAACAGTATGTGTAATTTCTTCTCTTTTAATTCTTGTAGTCCTTTCATTTGCCCTCGGATTGAATTGTATTTTAATGTAAAACGCAAAGCCACCAGCAGCAGCACAGTTATTTCTTGTTTGTTGTTGCAGTTTCAGAGGGCTGGCAGTGAAGCTCTCCCATTTCCATATACAATTATAAAAACGTACCAGTGTGAAAATCCTGGCACAGTAGCTGAAGGCATAGAGGAGGAACAATGAGATCTGATATGTGACATTAATTTCTGTACAGAGCACTCCAGAAAGGGGAAATTGCACACATCCCTCTGAACCTCCACTGTGTCAAGAAAATGTCTGTTCTTAAACATGAACACTGAAATATACATTTAAAGCATGACAGAACAAAAATGCACAAAAAGCACATTGCTTTCCCCTTCTGACCAGAGTTCCTGGTTGCTCACTGAATGACATCACGTTAAGGCGAGCAGCTGGTCTGAGAGGTTATTTCCATCGTTTCCGCTGTGGCTGTTGTTAAAGTTGTCTGCCAGTCTTCAGGATGAACGTCTGCGGTTCTTTAAAAGGTTGCATGGTGAAGGGGGGGCGGGTAACTTTAACTGCTCGACAGTCGATGGTAAAAGTAGATGTAGCCCAAGTCTTTTGGAGGCCTTTCTGACAAACACACTTTGTGGTCGTTGTAGATCACCCACCTACAGGAAGACAGAACATGTCTTAATTGATTTTATTGCACTGCAAAATGCTTGCAAAGGATAACTTCTTTCAGAACTGACTGCTATGAGGACGGATGAAATGGGTCAATTTATTTTTCCAGTTCAGTCTAAAAAAGAAAACAACTGTCCCTGTGATTTTGAATTATTTATTCTCAGACTTCTGGCGGCAAAAGCTTCAGAATAAAAACACAATAATAATGGAATTGCTTTAGAACATCTATTTTCTAAGATAAATGACATGCAAATTAGCAGCAGAACATTAACAGGATGTCTCTCATCGTGATTATCACCATGCTGTCAGTTTTCTGACACAATGAGCTGGATAAATATGTAGCAGAGACACTGAGTGTACTCACCTTCCTTCCTTTTTGATGTGACAAACATAATGTCCAGACATCGTGGATGCTCCCATGTGGCTGATGAAAGCAAAGAGCTCATAACCTGAAAAATGAAACATCAAGTCACATAAAGAACATGCTAAAACAAACATTAATGTTTCACAACTCCCAGGCGCATTGCCATTGACAAATATTTGTATTAGATACCATGTTCAATACCACTGGGGAGGATTGACACTCAGGGTTAAAATTCTGGTTTTTAATAAAAGATAAATATAGCGAGGTTTGAGATACAACATTATCCACATTAATTTACATCTGACGATTGTCAGAAGAGTGAGAGGTGGGCCTCACTGTCGGGGACAGGAGAAAGTGAGAACGCGCAGCTGGGACAGTTGTATTGATGAAAAATGAGTATTGAAACTGTTTTGAAATATTCAGAATCAATATACCGATATTTTTGACAACACAAGTAGACAGATATGTAAACAACAGGGATTCATCAGAATAGATTTGAGCTCTTTTTCAGCCTCCACACAGCTGTAAATTATTAAGATATAGTCAGCAGTCACTGATGTCATTGCCTAAATATTAAAGTTATGAAACTAAAACTAACTAAAAAGGTATAACATTCAGCTACATTTGCTGCAGGAGCACACTGTTTATTATAATGAATAGCAAACAGGTTCCTCTTGTGGCAAGGGCAGTTCATAAAATGCTAAAAGTGCAGAGAATTAATGTAAAATGTTGAAAAATTGCTACTGGATTTATTGATTTTCCCCCACAATGTTATGTGCTTGTCATTTAAACACCATTAGTATGCAAGTATATAAATGCATTTTATAACGTCTGTATTACTTCTGAGGAGTGTGAAGAGTTAAAAACTCTAGCCCCTAACCCTCCTGAATCGTGTTTTTTGAAGCCACTTTGCCCCCAGTTAATCTGGCAGTGTAGGTCAGTGCCCAGCAGCACAGGAGTACACTGTGTGTCAGCATCGGACCTTAATTGGAGCTGAGGATAAAAGGTGTTTCCAGGGGGCAAAAAACCCTTTATTTTACTGTCATGTTACATTTCTTTTAAAAAGTAATATACTGTATTATGAAACTGTGACTTGGGCTGATAGAAGAGAAAGAGAGAAATGGCATCTAGTCACTCACGGCCTGGTCCATCTTTGACCCGTGGGCCTGTCATGTCTCTGTCTGGGGACAGCGTGGAGTCGCTGTGTGAGTTTGCGTTGGAGAACGTGTTGTCGTTGGGCTCCGTGTCAGCCATGTCAGAGAGGGCGTCGCTCTCCTCCTCTTCCGGGTGGGTGAAGATCCAGTCGAGTGCTCGCTCGAGATTATTGTTCTGAAACAACATTTGTACTTAAGTTAGCACAAGCCCACTTATAGTTACATCAGTAATGCAAATGTAGAATTCATAATGCCAACCTCTTTTTATTGTTGGAATCATATTTCAGGTTCTAGCCCGTTCAGAAAACAGTTTTAAACGTGAACTGTATGCTGAGAAATAGCTCTGCTGCAAAGCAACTGATGTATAACGTGTTAAAGACAGCACTTTCTTTAAAAGTCTCGAATTAACAGGACATTTTAGCACATAAACAACATGTGGTCTACAGACACAATGCGTAAAAGGACAGAAACCTGGGCTGATCATAGCAAATGTTCATATTCTTGTTTTTTCTCTCTCTCATTCCCTCGTTGGTGTATCTTTCAGGTCGCTCCTCCAAAAAAGAAAAGCAGTGCTGAAAATGTTAAAATTGAGCAATCATTTCTCTGGGAGGTGGCAGGCATCCATCCGCACTGAATTCCCCCCTGAGGATGTTTTGCTTTTAATCCAGAATAGAGGTGTGATTCCTGGAGAATGTGAGTCTTGGTTGGCAAAGTAAAACTACCTGCTTTTTCTGTCTCTCCAGTCAGGCCACTGAGGTTGGAGAGAAAAAAAAAATCTGCTGCTAATTCTGAGCTAATAATAAACCAGCCATGAGACCCCACTCTGCTTCACACCTCCATCCCCCGTCATGAGGAATATGTGTTTACTTTTTTTTCACTTCAGTTTGGTGGCATTGGGGCCAGTAAACAAGAAAGTCTAGTGTCTATTTCTGTGTCTTAATAACTGTCTGCTGGGCTATTTTTGCTGAGTGGGGCAGTCTGAAACATGAAATGTGAGAAGAAGGGGCCATTTCAAAACAGGGGAGCTAATGAATCCGCTGCAGCTGCCTTCCCTTTGATTCACATTTAAAAAAAACACTGCTGTGCATTTAATAAGTATTCATGAAATGTGCTGATTAAATGGCCCGGCATGTCACTGAAGCAGATCCTGCTCCTAGACCTGAAAGGCTGCGTTAGCGACTGCATCCATGTGCTGCTGGGACTATTTGTAAACACCATGTTGAGCAGACATCTTTAATCACTCTGACATGTAGGACCTATTAAATTTGCAGTTTGGAAAGCAAACAAGTGGGCCAGCCAAGCCCATTTATGACTGACAGAGCTTGGATTTTATCATCTCACCCTTCCTCTGCCCTCTTTTCAGCACCACCTCACTTAACGCCAACTTTCTGTTGCACCATGAACTTATAACGATTTGTTTATATTGACAACAGTCTCCCTTTTTCCGGCCTTGTCAGGCGGTCACTCATCAAACCGTGTGGGTGGTTCTTTGTCCGCAGATTTTCTTTTTTTACTCTGAATAACTCTTTATTGTCTCTGTGAGCCACAGACAAATAAATGAGCCTCACCTACAGAGGTCTGACTTCCTATAAGCGGTGCTCTTTCCTTTCTCCATTCCGTCATCGCCTACACATTAGCTACTGATCCTTCTCTGGTCTTTCTAAAAAAATCCCTGCATCACAAGCATAACACATCACTTTATGTGCAGCAGAGGATTTTAGTCTCAGGAAAAGATGTAAGACCCAAAGTGTTTGCATAAATAAACAATGAACAGACCAATCTTTGTGTGAAATGTTGGGGATTAAGACTCATTTGAATCATTTGCTGGCAGAAAACACATTAGTAGAAAAAGAAAATATGCCTGGAAAAGAAGTCTAGTTGCAAGCTAATCTAAAAACAAACAAACAAGCGTATTAGTAAACAAAGTGCAAACATGAACAGAGTGGGCAGAATACTGACCGTAGCTTTGAGTGCCTGGATGCTGTGATTGCGGGGGAAGCCCATTGAAGTGAGGATGGCGATGCTCTCCTCAGGGGGCGAGCTGCCCAGCGGGGTGGCACCCATGGGACTGTCACTGGTGGAGGGACCAGGATCTATCATTGAGGGTAGAGTGAGAGGTTCTGCAAAGTCTGAGGAAAATGAGGGAGACAAGAATGATGAGAGGCTGCAGCTCCCAACCCAAACAAATGGATTTCTGTCAGAGGTAAGAAAGATCCTGCATGACTGTTGGTCCAAAACATTTGACAATTAAGAGGTACATGGTGTGTAGGAGAGTTATAAGAAAACTCCTGCACACTGTTTAATTGGCACGAATAACTTGCCTCTATTTAAGATGCTTTCTCTATTACTCTATGACTACTGGCCTGATGAAGGTCTGGTACGAAAATGTTGCACATAAATATATTTCTCTAAGTTGGACAGGATGTAGGAGGTTGCTTGACAAGTAATGCAACTCAGGTTGACCCGAAATGTACCCAGCGGTGTATTCACGACAAGTCAGGAAGAGTACTGTAAAGTAAAAGTAAAATATCTATTGCCTACATTTTAATCTTAGGGATGCTCATAAATCAACATCTCTGACTGAGGATGAAACATCATAAAACATCTGGAAAGGTGAAACACACTGATGTCTAATGTTACTGCTGTTCAGGAAGAACACTGCATTAACTTAAAATCAAATTCAGGAAGCATCCTCAGCTGAGAATACATCTAAGAACAAAGTATTTCTAAGTGGTATGCAATGCTTTGTGCACTTTCAACAGATTCAGATGAAAGTAAAGTGACCCTCAATTCGCAAACAAGGACACTCCTACTGTAATGACTCCACTGTTGGCCATAAACAGAGCCTTCATTACTGCCCTTGCCATAAATGAAAATGCACACCACTTATCCCCCCTCCACCGTTTCTATCTCAGCCTCCTTGTCTCGTGTCCTTTAGATTGCCCACTGCATAGTTGAATGCAATTGTCATGCAGGCGAACCACTGAGACGTGACTGAATGTTGCATGTGTGCACGTTGAGTTAAATTATTATCAAATTGGTTGTTATTATTTAACTTTTAAACATAAACTCTGACCGATGCCATCACAGCTTTTATTAAGATATTTTAAAAGTTAATTCTGTTTAAAAAGGCTCATATTCAAGTTTAACAGATTCAATGAAATGATTTAGAATAAATAATTCCTTCATTGCGTGTGCAGTAATTCGTTAGTTTACTTTTGTAAGGTTCACCTCAAAGAAATGTCCCGTGGTACCGCCTTTAACAATGATGAAGTGAAAAGTTTAGATAGTTTTGATGCTAATGGGAAAGTAATGAGACTTAACAAATGCGGAGGAGGCAGATGAAGTAACCTTTGTGCGGCAGGCAGTGACGGACCATTTTACTGATGTTATTGAGCTTGAATGGAGCCCATTTTGCAGATACTTTAGGCCCATTTAAAAACTAACAGGCAGGGAGCTGCTCTAATTTCCCTCCACTGTAGAGGCCCTTTACAGCCAACCTGGGAAATAAAAGTGACGCAAGTCATCGCCCCGGGGGAACGTCTCCACTGCTGAGAGGCTCCGTAAGAAAGAAAAGTCAGCTCTGGCAAACTTTCTGGCGATGGCGTGCTGAGATAAACACCTGCGGTACACAAAGAGATGCAAAGCCTTACACAGATTTCTCTCTTTGGAGGAACTGGGGATGTGACTCGTCTCTCACTTTGAATTACCCTTGTGTTTAAAAGGCCTTGTACAAATAAACTTGCTTCGGCTTGTACACTTGCTGCAGAAACGTTTTGGCAGGTTTGTATAGGCGCGGTCTTTTAGCAGAAAAAAAGCACAACACAGAGCTTCACGTGTGAGCTGACTGACTTGCTGAAAAACATCATGTGACTACTTGAGTTGTGAAGCAGCATCTCTGTTTAGTTTCCTCCTTCATTGCCTTGATGACTGAAGACTGTCCGAAGACTCACGCTTATTGAAGTTTTTGCTGAACTGTGGTATTTCGGAGCAGTCGTGTTCAGATTATTTGTCACCAGTATTTTTGGTTTCTCTGGGTCACAGTCACCTCTTTAACCCTCAACTCTCACTCAACACTCTCCATTCAGTCCATTTCTTGTAATGACTATTTTTGATGATCAGACTCTCACCATGAATTTGGACACTGGCACTATGTTTTTAAGGTTTCAAATAAATAGTCTAGGTGCAATATTTTAGATATCAGGTAGGAATATATGATATATATGAGAGAGAAGCTCTGGTATGTCCTGCATGACTGAACTCTGTCGATTTAAACAGAAAACACAGTGATTGTCTTCTCCCATTATCCGTACACACATCACACTATGATTCAAGTTACTCTTATTAGAAGACTGTGCTCTCTTCCTGCTGCGCCATCATTCCTACATGATGCCCCCCTGACTGTGTACTGCTGTTTTCATTTCATTTTAGCAGATTAAAAAAAACAATAAACACAGAGTAAAAAATGCTGACACCATTAGAACCCAGGTTTCCATATCCAGCATGGCAAATTGCATCCATGTTGCCAACACAATGTGGCTTTAACTATTTACACTCAGGTATGAGTAACCTAACCAACAGAGCTGGGTAGCTATAATTTCTATAAATGACGTGATTCCAATTCAGAAGTTTCCTGATTCAGTTCAATAAAATCCTGTATCCGTTCAGCACATTTCAGTCACAACTCCAATTTGTACTTGGATATAAAATAATTGAGACAACTGACATTGTAAATTCTACATGGAATCCTATAACCTGGTGCATCATTAAAAAAAATATCTTTATATCTTGTTATGATTTCACCATCTATAAAAATGCTGCAGTGAAGGAACAAGAAAGTAGTGATGTAGTGTTTACAGGAGGCAGATGTAGACCTTCAGTACGTTTTTCAACAAAGAAAAAGAAAAGGGTAAAAAGGAACTGTCCCATTTTAAACAACCTTTGTGAGAATTCCAGTACAACATTTAAGTGCAATTGAATGCACGATGAAGTCCCTGTGCTGAGCATCAGACTCTGACACTGACAGACAGCAGAGGACAGAAGCAGCGTGCACACAACTGATACACAGAAATACAGCAGAGACTCGGCATCAGTTTCAAAGCACGGCTTTGGCACAAACATCCATCTGTCAAGTCAATGTTGACTTTTGGCTTCAGGAAGGACACGAACCCTAGACTGCTGTGTGAAAGTCCTGCGTTTGTCCAAGTCATTCAACCTGAACATCTTCCAACTGCTGACTTCTACACTCACGCTCACAGCACTGTCAGGTAGGACTGTGCTACTTGACTGCTCTAAGTCGTGTACTGATGTGTAGTGCACGTTCCCATAAGTTTTCACTGTACAAGCTGTGGAAGTTCGGCAGAGTGTTCGTATCCTGCAGGCTGAAAAGTGGATGGTAAAAGGTAACCCTCATGAATTGCAAATAGTGTCTGCAGTGGCTTTTTTCTGCTTTCAGTAAAACTCAAACTTTGCTGCAAATTCACTTGTTTAGGCGGTGCAACTCCATCTCTCTCCACACTTCTGTAATGTTCTCTTACCAGGCTCCTCCATGTGGGCTATGATCCAGTTAAAGGCCATCTCAGGGCCCATGTTGCCTGTGTAGTAGACTGCCTTCCTGCAGGCCTCCAGCGGAAAGCCCATCTCTGCCAGCTGCATTACTGCCGCCTCGTCTATTTCTGGAGCTGGGAACACGACAAAATGACATCAATAACTAAAAAAACATAGCAGTTGCTGATTCAACACTACCGCTTCAAACCACAAAACAACATTCTGTGGTGGCTCTCTCTTTGGGCCTCATTAAACACGGAGACCAGAGGAGAATCGGCCCCAGGGAGGTTTCTTTATCGAAAGATGATTTATCAGGGAGAGAAATGAGCCTACCTGAAACAAGGTAAAAAGTAAAGTTTGTTTGGAAGTGGAGAACAGCTGCTGCACCTGCTCAGGTATTCTTAATGTGAAGCTTAGCTCGACAATATTTGTCGCTATTCCTTGAAACCCAAAATACATTTTCCCGTGGCCAATAGGAGAGAAGAGAAATTAAGTACTCACAGTCTATGGAGCTCATGGAGTTATCTGAAAGAAGAAAGGAAACTTTTGTCACACACTGTCATTGGTTTTGTGTATTTTTCTTTGGTTAGTATATTGTTTTGTGTACTTTCACTTAATAAAGTTAAACAAATTACATCCAATATTAACCGCTGGGCTCCTTTTAACTCCTCATTCTCCACCCTGTCTGCGCATTTCTTTCATCACTTTCTGACTTTCTATATGGTGAAGACTGCAGAGCCTGAACCCTGCGCACCCTTTTTTCAGGCGAGATTTAAAGGTGGAGACAGTGTCAGAAGTGCGAATGTCTGGTGGGAGGGAGTTCCAGAGGCTGGGGGCAGATCGGCTGAAAGCTCTTGACCCCATGGTGGTTAAGTTGGCAGATGGGGTAAAGAGCTGAATGGTCGAAGAGGATCGGAGGGTGCGAGAGGGATTGTGGATATGGATCAGTTCAGCAAGATATGATGGTGCCAGGTTATGAAGGATCTTGAAAGTGAGGAGTAGGATCTTGAAATCGATGCGGAATTTGATAGGGAGCCAGTGAAGTTGCTGCAGGGCTGGGGTAATGTGTTCAGCAAAGGGAGTTCTGGTGATGATATGCGCAGCTGCGTTCTGGACCAGTTGGAGTTTATGGAGTGATTTCCGAGGAAGACCATGGAGGAGAGAATTGCAGTAGTCCAGACGAGATGTAACCAGGGTGTTTACGAGGATAGCAGTACTGGCTGGTGTGAGTGAGGGACGGAGGCGGTTGATGTTGCGTAGATGGAAGTATGCAGACCGGGTAACATTATTGATGTGGGCTTCAAAGGTTAAGGTGCTGTCCAGGATGACACCCAGGCTCCTTACCTGGGGTGATGGTGAGACAGTGGAATTGTCAATGGACATGGAGAAGGGGTTGTGCTTTGCCAGGGTGAGGGTGCAGACTCTGCATGCGCAGCGATCCACCAATCATTAGTTCTTATTCAGTGTGCCAAGCAGACCATGTCCCTGTACATGGAGTGCGACGCTTGTAACAACATTGAAAAATGAGCAACAAGAGAAAATCGCAGAAAACTAAGACTTGGTGTCAAAAAGAAAAGCAACGTCAGTTATCTGGAATTATTTCGGCTACAAGAAGGATGATATTGACCAAACACGTGTTTTGTGTCGACAGTGCCTTGCATCTATTGCCACAACGAGAGGTAACACAGCTAATTAGTTTGACCATTTATGTCAGTACCACACCACTCAGTATGACAAAAAGATCAGTGCAGGTTAATTGTCCACAAGATAGCAGCAGTGCAGCATGACATAAAGTGCTATTCAGGTCATCTGATGAAAATTCCTGTATTTTTTCATATCGCAATATATATCACAGGGTTAAAAAAAAATCTCAATGTCAGTTTTTTCCAATATTGTGCAGCCCTAGCTCCATTTTTCCAAGAAAAATTAAGCCACCACAAAGGAAGCGTGTATGGACGGGCATCCTCTCAATGGAACTCACTCCGATATTGTGTTGAAGTGTGTCCCCTGCTTACACGTGTTTTCACTTACTGCTGGGACTCAGGACCGTTCAAAATGGGCATTCTTTCTACTAGATCAGTAAGCAACAAAACCTGCCTACTTATTCATTCAACTGTGTGTTTTCCTCTGCCTTTTCTCAGCACTGAGATCAGGGTTTCTAGGTCAAATTACTATTCTAACTGTTTTTTTGTGTGTTTTTTTTTGCTTTGGACAGTAGCCAGGCTGTTAGAGCTAGCCACATTGCTGACGCTGGCTTTGCGACAGCGACACCAACAGTAAAGCCACAGGGAAATGCTAGGAGGGGGAAGATTTTTAAAAAGTTGTCTGTTTATACTTTAATCTAGGAACATACTCCTTGAAAGCACAAGATCTACTGAAATAATTAAAGACTTAAAACGAGGTTTTGACCAACCTTAAAGTGAGACCATGTCTGGTAACTTTGGAAGCAAGAAATAAATTCTTCTTCTTAAAAATGGAAAATGTAATTCACAAGAAACTAACCTCAAAGTTGGTTTAATTACTAAGGACTTATTTGGTCCGGTGTGACCAGAAGCTTATGCCAGCTAATTTAGCAAACTTTAGATGGATATTTCTTTAAACCTCTGAGTCAGTTTGCTGCCTCTCTTCTACATATGCTGTTGTGGCACTTTGTTCAAACATTCACCATCGTCCTGTAATTGTCAGTTGTGGGCACAGGGGCTGCTGTTTGTACAAACAAAAATATAAAGGCTCTCTTTATTGTGCAGCACCAATCATACTAGAGATGTCCTCTTACAGACAATTCAAGTTTTAGCCGCAAGAAGAAGTCTGTCAGAAAACACTTCTGGCGGGGCCTCGTCACCACCTGCAGGGATGAGATTGATCGCCCCCCCGCTGTTCCCAAGAACTGCAATCACAACATGAGCGAGTCCTGCTCCCGTCAAGCATGCTTGTTTATTGCGATGCTTTCCCACTTAAGTTGGTCTGAGCTGCGTCATCTTAGTGGTGTCTGTCCCCAGTACTCATCAGGAGGCGCATCCATAAATTATTCAGAAGTGAAGGGTGATTATTATCATCTATTAACATTATCTGCACGAAAGACAACAACCATCAGGGCCCCTCGGCTTTGGAACGCCCTGCCTGAGGAGATAAGGCTTGCAGGATCAGTAACCTCTTTTAAATCTCTTCTTAAAACACATTTTTATAGGCTTGCTTTTATGTGACGTCTTCCTTTTACTTTGCTCCTACCGTCTAAGTTGACTACATTGTTGTTCCTGTTTTGTTGACTTAACCCATTTCTTTTTCTTTTTCCTATTCTTACTTATGTTATTCGACTACTTCTCTCACATCTGTTGTCTTCCACAAATTTTGCATTGTCTTGTCAAAGCACTTTGTAAAACTCTGTTTTTAAAAAGCGCTATAATAAAGTTTATTATTATTATTATTATAACTGTACACGGCTTTGTCATTCCCCATCCTTTAATCACTCTGAGTGGGCATGACATTTTTTTTGCCTTTTTGTCATCAATTCTGTACCTGAGGACACTTGAATTTTTTAAGTATTTGCAATGAAATAATGATCCTATAAATGTGCAGTTTGTTTACTTTCACTGTCTTGTTCACTCTATCTTTTGTGTCTTTTCCCTATTCTTGTTTTTTTTAATAAAACCAATTACGGTTCGTATGAAATACTTAGTGCAGCTTTAAAACTAAAGACTGAATGAGTTTTTCCAGCTTAATCTAATGAGCACAAAACACCAAATTAAGAGATCAGTATCTTAAAGGTTTGAGCAGTTTCTTGTTTGTTTTGCGCCTTAAAATAACAGAAAAAAAAAAAGAAAAGGTTTAAAAAAATATTTGCCCTCCATTTTCTTAATGCCCTGGATTCACCGAGCGAATGAATAATATGCAGACCGGTGAGAAATAATGTGGTTCGAGCAGCGTGCAGGAAAACACATTTGTGCAGTGCTGTGTAATCAATGAGACGCACTGAAGCCTTTTGGAGACAGAAGGCTGACCAATGATTAATCACTGCTGATGCCAGCCGGGGGATAATGGGCCAGTGGTTCATTCCCAACTGACACAACTCATCATATAAATGTGAAACAAATAAATAAATAAATCACAAAATGTATTGAAAACAGCACATCATTCGCTCCGACCTCTTTTCATTACACAGTTTAGAGTGTACTTGGTACTGGTTCAACAGAGAAGCTCCGAGGGGAGTCAACAAGGGACAAGGACGGAATAACTTTGCCACCTCAAACTTACTACATCAAAAAAACATTTACACATATTTCCATGCATCGATTTCACTGCAGCCTTGTAAGATAGCTGCATGGCTTGCTGTTGTGGGACGTAGATACGCCTAGGTGGTTCCAGCTAAAAAGAAAGAATACTTTCATGTGCAAGACTCGGAAGAGTTTAAAGTAGATTTGCACTTCTTTCAAGACGACAATTTGTGTTTGGAGGTCTGAGATAGCAGGTACAGCACATAACGTTCAGTCCTGAAATATTAAGGAACTCTCAGAGAAGCATGTTCAGACTTCCGTTTCGTCCTTTTGAGTTCCTCGTCCTAAGAAGCAGCCAACTAAACGATTCTGTAAAGCTGTCAGAAAAAAAACATCAGCCTGCCAATGTGTGAAGCAGAGATGTTATTGCGTCTTTGCGTCCTGGACTCCTTTTTTGTGTTTGGAGCTTGACACGGCACAGAACACTTTGTGCTTTGCGCCTGCTAAAATATTGAGGAGGACAGCGATAAGTTGATGTAGCTGAACTTTGCGAACAACGGAAGGAGGCACAGAAAAATTACAATCACAGAGGAGACAAAAGGAGCGACCAGCAAAATGGCACAAGTGCACTGTATGGTGTGCTGAAGATACCACGAAGCAAACAGTCTGACGCAACTAAGTTTCGAGAAAAGTAACAACAAGGCTCCTTCTGCTCTAAAACACACTTCCTAGCTCCAAGTAGGTTTTTCCCAGAGCCCAGGGAAGTGCATTACAAGGGGATCTCATAAAATCATTATAACTTATTAGGCTTAGCCACACTGTGAACACAACAACTTTCCAGTAATTGATTGAGCATGCCTTTTCCCGTGAGACGGCATTCAATATGCCCTTAAGAGAAAACTTTGGTGGCCTTGAGCAGAACATCATATTAGAGACAATTTCACGGATCATTTGTCTCTGTCACAAAAATATCCCACACCTCCCGAAAAGGTGGCAGCTTTGGAACAACACACGTCAGAGTCAGTTCACAAAGCAACACTGTATTACCACTTTATCGGCTAATATATGATATATAGTGTCTCATACATTGAAGGGTGTTTCTAATACTCTGCACACTTCATGTATATAATTAATGTGTCTAGAATATGTCAGGCTACCTGGGTAAAAACCAGTGACCTTTAAAATGAATAAGAGGACTGGGTAATTGAAAATGAAGGGCCAAAAATGCTGCCAGTAATTAAGAGTACCAGTGGTATTTGCATTCATGCATGCATGCATGCAAAAAACCTGCAGGCCACCGTAAGTGAGTCATGAGAGCTGGTAAGCAGGGGGCTGTTCTCAGTGAATCCTGGGTGAGAAGAATGGAGCAGTGCCTCATCGCAAAAACAGCAGACAATACGCTGGAATGTCGGATTAAAAATGCCCTTTGAATTTTCATAGTTGTGTAAAAAGTACCACAAAAGTGTGTTGTCCCAACTTTACTGAGATACACACTACAACTTTCAGTGTGTATAAGTACATACACACACAAAAACAGCTTGGACCAATCTTGGTGTAAAATGGATCTGTTCTTTACCTCTGGTGTCTTCGGGTAGCACGATGGGAGGCATGAGGTCAGGCAGCTCCTCTTCACCTGCCTGCAGCCCTGTGGCCCGCATCCGACTCAGATCCAGAAAGTCTGGAACGTCTATGGCCAAGTCTGTACAGGAAGAGACAATTGAACATGCATGAGACTTTGCTGTGGCTGCTGTTGTTCCAAGAGCATTGCTGATATAGCACAATTTCAGCCCACAGACAATGGGGAGGGTAATGAGTCTGAGGCAGTGTGCTTCATATCCTTTATAGATCCTCTCTCAGACTTACTCTTTTTTGTTTGTTATTTCTTTTTAATGTTTTTCATTATTTTTTATCAAATATTTGTCTTTTATTTTATTTTTAAGGTTGGGTGGTGCCTTCCACTTATTTTTTTGTACACTACTTACAGTTTGTGCCGAGGTGTGTGGGAAAAACTTGATCACATAATAGGTGATGCCCTTAAAGTTACTAACAAACTGACAAAGTCTCTGTTCTTGTGCTCTCAATGCCCTAAAAGTCACAGTTCAGAGGAGTTAGAATACATCCAGTCCAGGTTGAAGTATGACATGAGCCTGAGATGCCAGAACTGTGACGGTTGGTCAAATGTAATATTAAAGATTATTATCTATAAATAAACGTAATTAATTCAATTGACCTATTACATGACAACATCTCATTAATGAAAAGCCTTGAGTGTTGCTGAGAATTTGCAATATAAGATTTGAACTCCTCTAGTGGCCCTTTACAGACGTGTACAGAATGAGAGATGGTGTCAGTTTATGACTGCTGGTCCAAAAAAATGCAGATTATGCACATTCGTGAGTTGAATGAAAAATGTCTGGGGCAGGAGTTCCACTAAACACTGTTCAGTGTCTTGTGAAATGCAGTTTATTGGTGTCCTCTGCTGGCCGTTTACAGCACTACAAACACTTCTAATAATTGAGTCACAACATTGCTGGAGGCCAAGATTCAAAGTATATTTTAAACCCCATTATTCCAGTCAAGGGTGACAGAAACTTACCTAGTTTTTTTGGTACCCAGTCAACCCCAAACGTGAACTTCTTGATCTGCAAAATCAGATACTCTGGGAAGGAGGCGAAACGGGAAGTTCTGTGAACGTAAATAAAGACAAGTTTATAAATGCAACTGGTTTAAATTTAAAAACAGCAAGGTGTAGACTAGTCAGGAACAGGTGGCCCTTTACTTACTTGACTCCCGCTGACTTGGCCTGCAGCGCCGAGCTCCAGAAATCTGGAACGTTCTCTGGCTCTGTGAAGGCCTGCAGGCACGCCGTGAAGGGGATTCGCGCCCTCACCGGCTCAGGTGGAGCCCGCATGTTCTCCTCAGCGTCCTTCCGCTTGGCCTCGTACGCCAGCAGCTCCTCTGGCAGAATGAAATCAAGCTGCATTTTAAAATCAATGATATTTATTCAAGGCCTTCATGTTACATTCAAGATGACTATCATCTTCATCATAGTCACATTTCTTTACAGTAATTACAAATACATTGTATTTGGCTATGTTACAATCATGTTCATCATCTTTAAAATAGTACATAAGATTTATCATGTAATTTGTAATGTCAAGCCAAAAATGCAAAATACTCTGTAAAAAGTGTATTACAGAGTCACTGTTTTATTGTCAGGACCTTCTGTGCCCTTTCAGAGAAGGACCTGCTGGTTCTCCCAGCAGCTGGTGCCACCTGAGCCTAGTGTCATGCCAGCTGCTCTGACCAGAGGCAGCTGTGGCTTCTCACGGCAGCACCACAATTTATGTGTACGTGTGTGCGCACAGGAGCTTCTTTACCTCTGTTGGTGGCCGCCTCTATGGGGGCTGGCAGCTGGATGCAGTAGTCCACTCTCTGAGTATAACGGACCCGACGTGACTGGCAGCACTGAGTCCGCTCCTCCACCAGGAAGCGGAAGACGTCGCTTGGATTCTCCAAGCCGGTGCTGTTCCTCTGTTCACAGAAGAATGTACACAGGAGGATGAGTTAAATATCAACCACAGCGTGAGGACATGAGATCAGGCACATTTTTCAGTTTGATAAATAAATACAGACCAGTGACGGGGTTCTGTTGTGACTACAGTCGATAAACCGTGATCTCTTTGCACATTTTTTTTTTAATCAATTTAGTCTTGCTTTAGATGAGTCAAATTAAATCTTACTTGCAGAAATAGTGTCATGACTCATTCACATTATTACGGTATAGGTTGGCATCCTGGGCAGATGCACCAATAATCAAGCTTCGCCATGAACATGTAAGGCTTCTGTGAATATGTCATACAACAGCCTGAAGTCTGAAATGCAACTCTATCTTTCTGCTATTCTTTACTGGTCTATAACAGTCTCCTGGCACGACATGGACACAACTGCTGTTTGACCCAGATCTCTTAATACTGTTGGTCATAATGTAGACGCAATTCTATTATTTAGGAGACGCCTCAATTAACCATACCCTTCATAACTGAGAGTCTTGCATCTTTCCAGAATCACAGGCACATTAATCATCATCACAGAGCGGCTCTGACTCTATCTTCTATGAACGACGAGGGTCACCGAGGTTTACACCATGTTTATTTGAAGACTGCGATGAAGGATGGCATGGCAACTTAACACACCAGTCTGCACTGCAGCCTTTCTGCAAGGCAGGCCTTCTATTCTAAGATGCTACAGAAATACACAAGTTATAATTTTACTCAGGCCAAGTATGCAGACTGACACAGATGGAGGAAAATTTTGCTGATGTTGGTAGATTTAGTCACGTTATCCATGTGTGATAGCATGTCTGGAACTAAATCAGTATCTTGTTGAGGACTAAGAGGACTAAAGAATGGGTTTTCTAGAGAGCCGAGTTTGAGCACAAGAGCTTCTTTAGACAGTGTGGCTGGTCGATGTGGCCATAAACTAATATTCCAATATTTTATTTATATACATGACTGGTCGACAAAATCATATCTCATGATATTTGACCAAATACCTCGACGTCGATATTGTGAAAATATCGTTGGGATGACTATTGGTACCCTCATAAAATATTAACACAATGAGATTTATGATAAATAATCATATGTAATGTGGATATAATGACGACGTTGGTAAAGACAAATATTAAAACAAGTTGAACAGTCTGGTGAATTCAGAAAATTACATCACTTTACTGTAATACGGCCGTTAAAACCAGAAAAGGTGATCTCTATGTCAATATAGCAATATCATAAGTTAAACACCATATAAAGTTTCATAATATCCCAACAAGGATAGAATATCTATATATCATCCAGGCCTAAAAGATATTGGGGCAAATATGGACTAACTGAGGCTCAGAGAACGCTGGTCGTGTGTCTTCACAACATGAGGTGGAGGAAATGTCAGGTCCGAGTCAGGGCATGTATCATGTCTGAGGCAGAGTAAGAAGCATTATCTGTCCCCCTGTGTAACAGATAGCAATGAGCTATATATATATATCCTGTTTTAGAGAGACACGTCAGAGTAGCACCACATGTGCATGTACCAACCAAGGAGACAGTCAAAAACAGACCCTCCCCTCCCAATCAACTGCCTTTCCATGTGTGTCAGGGGTCGGACGTATCACAGTCATTTTGTAGAATAACAATAATAGAGGACGGTCAGTTTTGTGAACTCAACTGCAGCATGTGTACACATTTACATACATTACAGCAAATAGGAATAGTAGTAGAAGCAAATAAAAATCAAACAGAGGTTTAGCTCCACTCACCTCCACTAGGTTGATCATGTGTAGGAGGAACTCGTGGGCATCTTGTTGTCTGTTGGAAGAAAACTCTGGGTGTCCCCTGCTGACCAGGGACTTAAACATCCGGGGAGAGACACCCTTTTGCTGGTGCTGGAAAGAGAACATCTGCATGTCACACACTCTGACTGAGGCAGGAACACTCTACTCATATCAGAGGGAAATATAAGATGTTACATGTACACGCCGGACTGCCGGTGCCAGGCTCTGTGCATGAGAACCACCAGTGAATCCAATCTGAAGAACTGTGGCTCATATAGTTCTTAATAGCTCCAGTAAAGCGACATGATTTTAATCTTTCAAAAAAACATTTGGATAATATTTTGAATAGTGTAGAGTGTAAAATAAAACTGGGTTTGGTATTTAGAAGTCTTCATATGCCCCCAAACACAAGAAATTATATCCTGCACTCTATCAGCCTGAAAAGATCAAAACGCCCGATACTCGTCAACTTTTAAAACAAAGGTTTCTGTCATCTATCTAGCAATATTAATGTTGCACTGGCAGCCTGTAACTTAAACAAATCCTGTCATGTTAAACATATTTAATTAAGTTTAACATGACTGTATTTACTATATTTAACCCAAAATTGTACATATTTGGGGAAATAAGGATATCTATGTTTATTCCACCCTCGCTACATGAACTCATGCTAAGATTGATGCTGCTCTCAGTCAGTTAAGTGCTGGGTGAAGTAAGTTAGCTTTCATTAGCTTAAGTTGAATTTGAGAGGGAAAACAGCTAATCTGGTTCTGTCTGAAAGTACCAGCACCTCTAAAGCTCATTAGTCAACTGTTTTATTTGTCATTTCATTAAGCCGATGTGTATTTTATGAGATTTTTATGTTTCACATTGTTTCTCGGCTGCGAGCAGTTGCCAGGCAACCAGTGAGGACTACGAGAAGTTACCATCCGTCTGTATGCTAAGCTTAACTTGCTTGGTTAAACTTCTTCATCATTAACAAATAGACATGAGATTAAAATCAACCTCCTCATTACCATTTCAGATGTGATGCTCTACCACCCGCTCCATCTCAGATCAGAGGAGAGGATTGAGGTGGTGATGGAGTATAAGCATCCAGGTCTTTATAAATCACTAACTCTCCTGGGAGTGGGAACAATGTGCCAGTGCTTTATTTAAGATGGACCAGCAGACAGGGGCATCGGAGTCGGGGGGGGGGGGGGGGAGACCGAGTATACGGAGCCCTCAGTTATCGACTTAGATGACACTGTGATTGTTGTTTTTGTTCATCTCATGTGTTTTCAATGTGTCACAGACCGCCTCTCAGAGGATATCAGCTCTCTGCCACAAAGTGAATACACACACTACTCAAAATGTCTAACTTTTCCTTTAAATTCACTAATTGCTACTCTTGCAGAAAATCTATAGTATACACCAACCAAACAAATCAAATATCAGTTCATCTTCCTGCCACACTCGTCAGACAAAAAGTCACAAATACAATTGTTCGCAGGTGAATTGACTTTAAAAGCTATTTTAATGAGAATATGTTATTGTTATTGGTAATATTTCCTAAGTACACACTGATCCCAGCATGTCAACTCAAACCCCGCGATATCTCGCCACCTGTCAACATGCATCCAAACCTGACTCCACCATCACATGTGTAGGAAGTGCAGGATCACAGCTCTGACCTATCAATTACCGAGGCTGGTGAGGCTTACAACAAGCCTAGTGCTGGGTGCCATTATGCGTTAATGGTTTTCCTCCCCTACAGTCCTGACAGCTGTGTACTACAGCGTGTGGAAAAGGCAATGCTTTTATGACATGTGCATTCAAATTAGTAGAGGAAAAACACACAAATAAATAACCAAACAAAATAAGTACTCTGACCAAGAACTCCAGAGAGCGCAGGAAGCCAAGACAATCATTAAGCTCAGCAAATAATTAAGAGGAAAATTAAGGGTTAGGAGCTGTGCCTGGAGCTGCATTCATAAACAATTTGAATTGCACATGTGGGACCGCAGCCAGAAGCTATTTTCAGACTAAAGGAAAAAGGTCAAAGCGCAAGAAACCTCGACATCTTCCATTTGTTTCAATCATCATCCCCCCAGCGGTCACAATGACAAAAACCCTCAAGTGTATTCATAACACAGATTTACTGAATTATGACCAGTCGATTCAGGGATTAAATCAGGTGAACATGAAAAACAGACTGCTGTCTGAAACTTGTTCTTGACAACCCGAACAGTTTTGCTACCACTCATGTATTAACATGCTTCTGCCGGTTATGGACCCAGTTTGGGAGCTGGACATACCCAGTTTAATACCTTGTAATCTTCTTTCATCACCTGTTCAATGAGCTCAGATTTCATGGGTGGTTTGGCGTACTGGCCTGAGAGCAGTCCGTGTCCCAGTTTAGCCCTGTCGTACAAAAACAAAGGCATAAACATAACAGCATATCATCGGATAAAAGACTGATCAGTTTGAGTCATTTCTTTAAAAAAATAGGTCTTTGATTCAAGCTATTTTCTTGAATCTTCACTCCTCTATGACAGTGAATAGTTTGGGCAACTGAGGACATCCTGTTGGGTTTTTTGGGAAACACTCAACATTCTCACTTTTTCTGACCTACTCTGTATATATCAACAAGTACATATAAAGTCACAGATTTATCAACAATAATGACAAAATTTAGTTGCAGCCCTGCATCTTTCTCCATTGGTGCCAGTATTTTTTTAAACCTTCAGAAAATGCATTTGCAGGTAACTTGTTAAAGCTTTATAGTCCAACAAAGCAGGTTCCAGAAACAAACCTTTCAGGAATATCTGACTTTTTTATCCTCTGCCTTTTCCTAAATATTTCTAATCCTTTACATTCTTAGAAACACTTTGTTTCATCATCAGTTGCTCCCACAAATGTGGTTTCAGGACATCATCTCCTTATTTCAGAACAGAACATTTTTGTTTCCCCATCATATTAGATACAGCCTATATAGAAAAATGACTTATAATTTACCATGCCACTTATCAACTATAGGGGGCAGTGACTCAACCTGTTTCAGTGCCATCAGTTACACAGAAATCAGTTTCTTCAAAAGCTCATATTAAGATTCTTGTGTTGTTTTAATTGACTGTTAACACGCAAGCCAGAGCAGCAAAATATCTCAAGCAAACTAAGATTTTATTTCATGTTAGCTGTAATATCCTCTTTGAAAGGTTTAACTGGTTGAAACAGTAAAATAGATATAATGTAGATAGATATAATCGAGTGTGTTTAATATGGTCCCTTTCATCATATTTCTTTAAGATAATCCTGATCTATTCATCCATTTTTGTTTTTCATTTCATCTAATCAAGAAGACTAATAAACTCATTTTCTATGCAAAGAAATAATAAATGAATAAATAAGGTTAGGCAATTATTACATTTCCAAAATAATCATCAAACCATTGTGGACAATTCTAACAACTAATAATTGCTTTTATTGGATAAATATTGGTTTTACATCAATATAATATTATCTGAATCTCCTTCTGCACGATATTAAGAACAGGATGCAGGGTAATATATTAATTTAATTAGTTTAATCCTACCTTATTCAACACTCAGGCTCTGCCACCACTGCTTTAAAAGGAAGGGTCATATTTAATCAATGCAGGCGCGAAGCATTCACAGACAGATTTTCTTTCTCCTGGGCCTGATTTGTGCTCTATCAATTAGGAAGCGTGACGGGTACAAACATGTTTATGTGGCAATTTGAAACGTTTGTTGCTTCATACATCTACATCTGATATTCATCTGTTGCCGGGCTGAAGCTCTACTTATCTTTCATCAGGGTCTCAGCATCTGACTTGACCTCTTGCAACACACTGGTTTCTATGACATAATACGCCACGTGTTTACCAGAACAGACAGGCATAAAGGCTGTCAATCTCACAAAATCTCTATGATCTATTAGCTCGACTAAGAGTCATAGACACAACTTATACAGTGTCGTTCAATACAAATTTGAAGTCAGTTACTCAGAACAAGACCTCAGTCTCCTTTCAGCCACAGAGACAGCAGCAGGTGGAAAAACACCTTCACTTGTTTTGCGTACTTGAAAACTGCATTATGTAACACCAGAGTCACTTACATTTGTGTGGCGAAGTCCTGGCTGGGGTCAAGCGGTGAATAGTCATATATCCTCTGAAGATTACCAACATACCTAAAGATCAAAATACATGTCACACACTCAGACACAAGACCACTGGAAACACATGAGGTCGTACCGAGAAGACACTGACACCTCCTGCTGGAGGCCATATTAGTTATTCTAATTTATTTATAAAGAAGCATCAATTTTGTGTTGTCTATATAGAAAAAACATATAGACTACCATAATAATACCAAGAAAAAGAGTTGACAGGAAAAAAAATACTTCATGAAAATTGATTTTAACCTCTAAAAACCACTATAAAAGATACATATGACCATATTAAACTGTAGTTTTCAAATTTACTTTCTTTCTTCCATTCATCAATGATTGCCATACGTCATTTTCTAACAGAAAAAAGTTATTTTGACCAGTAAAAACTCACATATCCAAATGCTAGCCACAAGATCTCTTTAGTAGCTGACAAAAAAAAATCAACTGTATACATAAAATGTATAAACAATTAATGCTAAAATATATACAGTCTGCATAATAAAAAAAATAATCACATTGTGTTTTCCTCTAAGTAAACACTCACATCCTCTGGAAGTCTGGGATGCTGAAGAGGACCTGCATCACTGTGCCGAGGTAGCAGCTGTTGCCCAGGTTTTTGATGCCTGTGTAACCAGAACCAAACACCGCCTTCAGCTTCATGCCCGACTCCTGGATCACCTCCCATTCGCTGACTCGCGGCCGGGAGTTATTGTCTGTGTGGTGCCCATTCTCTGTCTGAAGGGAGAGGGGGAGAGAGAGAGAGAGAGCTCGGTGTCAAACCTTTACTGAGGAGGAGTCGCATTTTGTTTTTTGTTTCATTTATTTCACAGCTAAGGCAACTTACTCTTTTCTGCATCTGTAGCATGTCTATCCCGAAGTGTGACAAGTGGTCTGATATGTGAGGGTCCAACACAGCTTCCTCCTCCTCAAATGAGTACACATCTGGAACCAAAATATCAGGCGGTCACTATTATAGGTCCAATTTTTTTATCTGATTTAACATATTTATTTTCTAATGACAGATTTCTGGTCAGCAGGTCCTTCATACCATACCACCTTTTTATAAGATAAGCTTACACTGTTGCTGTATTTGCAGACATAAATAAACATCATAATCACCTGTAAAATGCTATATATTACATCATCACTACAGAAACTACAGAAATCATCAAACCCAATCACAACATTTGAATTAAATCCCTTAATAAAAACTGAAGACAAAAAACTTCATGACAGACGAAATATTGCTTTGCTGGGCTGTTGTATTGCTTTGCATTAGATTGTACAGGTGCACCTATCAACCGGCTAAGTCACCTTTAAATTATACCATTTGACCATTTAAACAAGACAAGATAAGCTACAGTAAATCTTTTGTCATTTCTATGATAGTGTATTAGCACTGTAGGTAAAAACGTTTAATGAGAGGGGGATAACATCCTGATCATTTTTATAATCAATGTCCTAAATTTACAAGAAAATGTTAGTATCCAAGATTAAATTGGTAAAATTACGAGGTAAAAAAATAAACACACTTTAATATTCCCTACAATTAATGGCACTAATTTTACGGAAAAAAAAACCTCAGATGCCACCTCTTGTCATATTTAATGTCCAGATTGACCGCATTATCATAAACTTGATGCACAAATACTACAGCCTAATCCCAATCAGTATGTTGTTTTCCTCTAAATAGTTCAGGGCCAGCATCTAGACTTTGAAGAGACAAAGTCTAGATGCTTGTGAGAATATGGTGAGTTTTTTCTCACCTATTACATGAGCATTTTTGGGGAATGCCAACGGCAACGGCAAGTGAAACTTTACATTAGTAAAAAAAAAAAAAAGTTGATCGTTGATCACTAAGAGTTTAAATGCACACGTCAAGTTTCTCAGACCTGCTCCATCTGGTGTGATGGTGTCCAGTTTGACTGCCAGGGGGTGGTTGGTCTCTCTGTAGTGCTCCAGAGCGTGACCGTTGCCTCCACTTCCATCGAAGAACCACTTCCCACAGAGCACTGCTCCATCCGTCAGGTTCAGCCACAGGTTTTCTCTCATCTCGCATTTCTGACACTTCCAGCCACTGACCACAAAGAAACACGACTGTTTTTACTATTGTGCTGTTTTTTAAATCATGTATTTTTCTATTTAGAATTTACATTTTGCCAGGTAACAGACTGGATAAACAAGGCAAACTTCAAGAGACAAAGTAATGCAGCCATCCATTGACCTGACTTTTGGCAATTTGAGAGATATCCAAATTATGACATCTTGTTGCAACATCCAATTATATCACCATTTTGTAATGGACCACCACTATGTTTACTCCAATTAATCTCCATTTTTGTGCTGCATGCGTTTCACAAACTTTCACTCCTGCATAAAGAAGGAAAACTTTGACATCTACTTAAATATTCTTTGAGTTGAAGGAAAAGGATTCAATAAAAACTTGAAAAGGAACAAGAATCAAAAGAAACCGGGGAAAAATTATTAGCAATAACTTCCTCTACTCTCCCGCTTTAACATTTCTAAAGGAATAATTTATCTATCCAAACACTATCACACCCACTGCTGTGTGAAAAGATGTAGAAGATGTTTTGAAGGCTGAACATGTTGAGAAAGTTACGGAGTCTATTGCTGTCCAAAAAATTGAAATATATAAAAGTGTTGCAACACTGTGTTTCCTACCTGGGTGGGATCCTGACTCCATTGTCCAGCTGTCTGAGGCTCCTGGCATGTTTGGACACCTGGATCTCCTCCTCCCAGGACTCAAGCTCCTGCTTCTTGTAAGCTGATGATGCATTGAGCACTGCGTCACAGGCAATGGTCACCTGAACGTCAGATGTAACAGCAGAGACAGAATTAAATTCTGGGAGAGGGTGTGACTGACATGAAAATATATTTAATCTGAGAACTTCTCTCTGCTTTTAACTCTGCATTTCTGATATAAGATTGTATTTTACTACTGTAGAGACATTAAACTTCATCATTTCACAAAAGGATTACAGCGGACATGCAAGACATTGTGAAGCTGTGCCACATAAAGCGACTGATCCAACAGAGGAAGGCAGAGTGGCAGTATATTGCTACTATAATGCAGAAACAAACCATGCAAAACGTTTTAAAACAAGAATGGTAGTCACCAGGTGGATTTGTTTAACATCATAATTTGTTTATTAAAACCAAACGTCCATAAAATAATTAGAAAAACAAAACAAAATCTCTCAAAATAAACAAAACAGTAAAGGAAAAAGAAGTTAACAGAAGTTATAAAAGAATAAAATGTCTCCTCTGGATAATGGAGTCAGGATCCCGGCCAGGTAGGAAGCAAATGATGTACAAAGCCAAAGGTGATGAGGGCACCTAGACAGTGTGTGCATCCAATGGTTCCCCAGAAGCTTTTCTATAGAACAGTTTTCAGCTGGAGGTCAAGAGACACTCTGAGCCTCCATAAATTATATTCCTGAGTGCCAAGTTAAAATTTCTAACCAGAAATTTCTCACTTTAACCTAAACAAGAAAACTGATTCAGGCCTGTGGCTGTTCAGTGACGGGGGGACCACTGAGTGCACCTTCCCATCAGCATGCATAGAAACACACAGAGCACGAGCAGCAGTGACTCACTGACCAGAGCAGGCAGCTCCTCAATATTTGGTAAGGGGATCTCGAAGTGGTCTGGAAAAATGACAAGCTTGGCCTCGTCTTCATATTCATAGTCCTCTCCGTTAAAATCACGGTTAAGCTCTAAATCTACAGGGAAGGAAGTGAACATCGAATCAGCTGCTGTTAGACTGATGTTAACTGATGATTGTGTTTGTTCTTGGGTGTTTGCATTTCATGTTTGAGTGTAAGGTCTGTTCTTTTTATGTTCCTGTATTGTTCATTTAGTCAATACCATAATAGTCTGAGGATGTAGATGAATCCTTGAGCAAGAAAACCACCAGTGGCATCTTGTTTTTACAACAGTGACAGATGACTTCATACAATACTGATGACTCTATTGCTCAGAGGGAATCTATGTTGAGCTATACTTAGGCAACTTTTACAAACAGCAACTTATAGAGGTACTGAGGAGCAGTGAGGATGGCTTTGTATAGCTACAGTGCACTCAATTCATTACTAATCACTTTAAGAAACTAAAGTGATTCTTGGCAATAGATCAATATTACGTACATCATTATCGCAATATGAGACCATATATCTCCTTTGAGGCTTAAAGGCTGCATTATAGTTCAGTGATGTCATTTTCTGTCTGTTAGACTGTTCTACTTGTTCTTATAATTAGTCTGAGTCATTAAATCCATATTGCTCATTTTTATTTATGAATAATCTCATTGTGTTACTTTTTGTGAAAGTACCAATAGTTATCCTTACATTATTATCAATATTGATGTATATGGTCATAAATGTCCTGATGAATGATTTTGTGCTCAGTCCATTTAAGAAGTACTTTTTGTCAGAAAAAAATGAAAGAAAATGTTTATCACATTTTCCTAAAGCACAATGTGTGACATCTTAATTTCTTTGAACAGCAGTCCAAAACCCAAAGACACTAAGTTAATGAAAACAAAATATTTTATGCATGTGGGCACTTTGCATGGCAGCAGCGTATGGGTGCGTATGTGAATAAGTGAATGTGGGAAGCAATAAATCAAATCTTTTTCAAATTGAGCGATAGCCTTCTCTTTAATCTCTCTCCATATAGAGCTGTCCATTCTCCACTACAGACCAAAGTTGTGTGATGACTCATGAGAAACAGGATCATAGGTTATCCTCGACTATGTTATTGTGCCCGCTGACGTTAGCAGCTAGCGGCCTGATTAGATCACCGGTCTGGTATGGAGATGACAGCGGAAACATACATGCCCGCTGTCATATCAAAGATCCAAGAAAGGAAGAAAGAAGAGTCTGACAGAGTACTCCTAGAGAGTCAGACATCAGCGAGAGGGTTGACCTAATGTACAACAGTCAGATCGAGGCTGGTGCGTATTAAAGTCTGTTACGCTCCAGGCGATAAGAAAACAGGAACATCAATTACATGGAGGTTGAGTGGAAGGAATTCCTCCCCCGCACAGCAGCCATGAGGGAGGGAGGCAGAGCGACACCTGGTCTTCTCTGAGCAGCGTCAGGGCTGCAGTAGAAGTGTGTCAGCCTAGAAGGGGAGTTGACAGGTGGCGGCAGCTGAGAGGCCAGCGACCAGGAGGAGGGGGAGGAGGCCAGGCTTTGATTTAGAACAGTTACCAACCACATATACAAATAAATGGGCTATATTTGGAGCACAGGACGAGGAGGGGGAGGAGGAGGAGAGGTCTCATCATGGGAAATATCTGGCACTTTGGGTGAGGGCTGGTTGGAGGGGCAGCTGGCGGGTCACCACAGTGTAGCAAACAATAACACCAGCTTCTAATGGAGGGAGTTGTCTTCATGGACAGGCGTTTCTGACCACATCAATCATGTTTACTTTAATATTAAAACATCAAATCAATGCAAAACATGAAACCACGTCACCAACAACCTTAATTTGTTTTCAGCAATGTTTGAAATACCAGAGTCCAGTCTCAAGGTATTTCTTACGTGTAGATGGTTTCATTTAAATAACTGGGAAAATTCTCCAATATTTTCCCAACAAAAAGCAAATCTTTCATTTGTATTTGTTCTACAACCATTATTTATCACCCCCTTAGATTTATCTTGTGGCCCTTTGGAGAATTAGAACAACTGGGATCATGTTACTGTATATAACAGAAGATAAAACTACCTCCACCTCAACAGCTACAACATCACTAGGCTACTTAAATGCCAATGCATCAGTGTTAATCCAATTATGTTAATTTATGATTATAAATGCATCACACAGACCCTTTTTCTAGATAACTACTACTTTTACATTTGAATATTTAAGTGCATTTTACTTTACTTTTTCTGCGTTTCTCTTAAACGTTCATATTTAACATCAGCCTCTTGGGATCCTATCCTTGTACCTATCCTCACTCCTGTTTATTAACCTGACTACAGCAGCGATGCCTTAGGCGACCTCTATTGCTGGGGGGGAAATGTACTTTATTGCAAGAACGTAACGTTACCGAAATAAGAGGGGCAAAAAAGAGAGAACCAGAGTCTATTGTGAGTGCCAAATTCAACGAGAGTCGTCCTGAATTTAAACGCACAGATGGACACACCCTTGGTGTGTACCGCTGCTTGTAATATGAGCTCACAAATGGTCAAATGGTCAAACTAACTTCGATGGTGGAGAACACAATATTAAACAACCACTGCTGCTGATCAAAATCTTTCGGGCACAAGGTAAAAGGTCTGGTCATTTTTAAATATTCTGATACAAAATTCCAACATATTACATATTTAAGTAATATTTTGAAATCTGGGTTTTCTGAGTATTTTTACATAGTAGAATTGCTGCTTTTACTTAAGTAAAGCAGTACTTCTTACACCACTGCCTCTCACTTACCTAGAAACACTTTTCCATTTCTCCGTCTGGGGATGGCGCCTCCTGCAGCTCCTGTGGCTTTCTGTGGGAAACAGGAAGAAAAGGGATTAAACTGGATCAAAGAACCTCCTCAAATAAAAAAAACACCCTTTAATGATCCTCTTTGTAAAATACTGTAAAATGCTGTTATGCTTTGCTGTGACAGAAGGTCCAGATGGTTGTCATTTTGTTTAGAAATAGATGCTGAATGTTCCAGTTGCCAGGTCAAGTTACGAGGCAGGGGGAAAACCCCTGTCGGTGTCATGGTCAACATTAAAGAATGATAAATTAAACTTCTTCAGTTGCACAGATTGATTTGTAGACTCAGACTTCAACTGTTCAGAGTGGTACAAAACTCAAATAAAGTCATCAATCTTTAACATCAGCCACTTAGTATTCACTAAAATGTGAAAAACAACCCCAGTGACTGGTTTCCCACGTATCCTCTGTGGTTCAGGTGACTGACTCCCGTTCACTCGGCAGGACACAGGCAGACAGAAAGGCAGAGAATGCTGACACACTCGCGACCAAGTGGACTCATGGGAAAAAAACAGCAGACACAGGAGCCTGCAGAATGTGAGCAGCTGCCAGATCCAGGCATGGAAATAGCAGCTCTTTACAAAGCATAGCTTATCTGAGGGCAATTAGAGCCACAAAGAAAACATGGCAGCAGCTCGGGCCTTTGTTGTTTACCATCAACTCTTGAAAAGGGCTTGTTTTGGGTCCATGACTTGTTAATTGAGTTATTTTTTTATTCATAAAAGCATGGGCAAAATAACAGAAACCCCTTGCAGTATAATGCAATCCTATGCAACAACACCACAGACTATAAAAGTTAGCGTAAAGTTAAATCAATAGCTGTCCGCTGCAGTCTCAACAACTCAATTTTTGAAAATATTTGTTGCAGGGTTGTTGTTTTGGATTGCATTATATTGTTTGATGTTTCTTTTATACTTATCGCTTAGTATGAACAGATTCTGTTTGTTTAAATCTTGTGTGATTTCATTGTATACACCAAAATGGTATTATCTGAATTTCAGAAGTAGCATTTCAGTAACAGTATCTCTCGTAGGTCCAATTCGTAAGAGAGTTGATTTTTTTTGAGTCCCATTCCCAACCCGTCAAATACTGGTGCTTTGGGATGGCGACCGACCCGACCTACAATCCCAAAACCGAGAGTATTTGACAAGTTTGGAATGAGACTCAAAAATCAACTTCTACAAATTAGACCTTTAATATAGTTGTAACATTTCATTTTATGGGTCAGTATTTTCAGAGTAAAAAAGAATGAACTATGTGAATTGGTACTCATTATACGGCAAATAAGAATTGTCTTAACAGAATTGCTCCATTTCAATCCAAATAAATATTCTACAATTATAATTTATTTCATCATTGATTTATATTATCATTTATTGCTGTAAACTGTATTCTGTCGTACTCTCTCATGTTCAGCTGACCAGCTGTGCACTTACGATAAGACTATTAAGTTACATTGGAGATTAATTCTAATACACATAATTAGCACAAATTGCCAGGTTCTTTCTGGGAAACTTCATCGGAAATAAGGGAACATACAGCATTACATATGGAGCTACCATGACAAAAATGTGAAAGGTTATAACACTCAGTCCTCAGTCTGAAAGTCAAAATGGTAGAGTTAAAGCAAAAGGCTCAAACAGAGCTGCTATTTTTTCCCTATTTTTCATATCAAATGTTGATGACCAAGCATTCAGTTTCCAAGTTAATGCAGGGCATACGCTGTAATTTAATCGCTCTTATTCAAAACAATGGCATTATGATATCAGCAGCCCAGAACCCATTGTACCTTTATCTGCAACATTTTACTTTATTGCTTCCCTCTGCTGCATTTAACCCAATCCTGTAATCCTGACAGAGTCAATCACACAATCTACCACCTGAGTGTTGCTTTAATTTACATCCCTCTATCTATCATCTATAAGCAGTATACACATCTTTAATTAACAGTTTATAACACACTATAATGCAATTATAAGCAGAAATAAAAGCATTTTTATTTGTCAACAATTGCTAACTTCTTATATTAAGACATATTTTCTATTGAAGAGTGTTCTCCTGTATTATCATTCATTTTTCTGCTCATGGGTGCCCAAAGGAAGAGCAACAATTATTGACAAACGAATCAATAAATACTTTTATCTGCTTACTGCTACATTATATTATGCTGAAGCCCTTTGATTAAATGTTTACATAGTGCTTAGAAATGTTACACAGGTGGTTTATTTCCTAATTAAATGTTGTGAGATTCACACAGTGTATCTATATTTGGTACATAACTATATTAAGCACAACTTACAACAGATGAACTGAGATCTGCCTGAAGCTGACAAACATCAGTGTCTTCACTGAAACTGACTGACAGTTACGGAGCTCAAATAACATTGGTTGTAACCCCTCTGCCCTTTTTGTATTCAACTTTTCTATACTAGTATTGTTTAATATGATCCCATGTTAATGTCTCTACTGTTGTCTTTTGTGTAGTATTTTCTTATTGATTATAAATGTACTACAGAAACTGTGGTGCCATTAAATATCAGCCTCCAACAGGAAATGCAGCGCAGGAGTAAAACGTACCTCTTTCACATGTCGCTTGAGGTGCATGTAAACACTCTGTCCTGTTTTGCGATAATGTCTCTCCACATGTTCTCGTCCAAAGCCCAGGAATGTGTTCATGCACACATACAGGCCTCCCTCTGACTCCTGTGGACCAGAACAAACGGTAACGATGAACAGCAGCACGAGGTGAACAACTACCGACACAACAGCACATTTCACAGAACATCTATCTTTATTTCAGAGAAGCTAGAAGTCAGGGTTGTACTTCTTACTGTGTATTATATCCTCACACAGTATTCCTTATAACAGTGTCTTTAGCCTTCTTGCTAAAAGTATTTCACAGGATAAATAGGAAGAGAATAATCAGTTCCATTCATAGTGCACTTTGTTCCACACTACTTGGCACTAGTTACAACAATCCAACACAACACAAGTTAGAGATGTGTGCTAATGATTCTGCAAGCACATTTTCAAAGAGGCCGTCTTGCATCGTGTCAAACTGCCAAAAATCTGTTCCAGCACTCTTGCACAGAAAAAAAATGTATATATCGCTTTGAGAAGAAAATGCCTGCTGCTGAAAAGCCTGGTTTATACTGCAACTCCACAGAAAACACATTCACCTATGATGGACAAAAGGTGTCAATCAATCTCAAAAATGTTTCATGCGAGCAATATCAAAAATCAGTTATGCAACTGTTGTCGCAACTGACGAATATGAGCATCGTGTCACATGCAGCGACACAGACAATTCACTTCACTGATAAAGTGATCCCTCTTCACTAAAAACATGTTAGCTTCATTCCCCATAAAACTGCTGATGGGTGTCTGTGAACTAAAGCCGCACACGTCACATCCCAATTTTGACCAACCGCTAGTTACAGGATACAGTGGTTTGATCATTTCCTCACATTCAACAGATCTGCATGTGACCAGTGAATCACATTTCAGGTGTGGTGGTGTTACACGTGGTGGACTGTCGGGGACTAAACACCCCCTTCGAAACTAACCTAAATCTGCAATCAGTGGAGGCCTTATAAACCCCTGTGATAAACCTTTAAGTGGCCCAGAGTGACATATGAGCTTCAACAGTGCGAGGATAAAAATAAACCAGTCTTCAGACCGACATGATGAACTCCAGACAGCTGAGTCACCTTTAAAAACGGTTTCCGTCACGAAGTAGGTTTTTTTTGTTCAATGTAGAAGGGGCAAGAGACAAACACTCTCATTTGTTTTTGTCACAAATCTTCACATAAAGCTTAGACTTAGACTTTATCATCCCAAGTGGAAATCCTTTTTTACAGGACCGTACCCGTCAGACACACAGTACAGTACAGGATGCTCTGCAAGTTTTTAAACAGTCATAAAATCAAAATATTTATGTGTTTTGACACCCTGTGAGTATTCATCACAGAAGGAGAAAACAGAAAATGACAAAATAAATTAAAACATGCATCAGAAATATGGGCCGGGAGGTTTTCAGTGAACTCTAATGACATAATGATATAAAAAACATAACATAAAGCCCACTATAAACTCACTTTAAAGCACAAAAACATACATTTAACGATGCACACGAAAAATCTTAACTGACTGACTGACTGACTGCACAAACTAAATGACAAAACTCTCTTTGTTGTCATGACTGAATAAACTGAAAAAACGTTACTGACCAACACAATTTCATACTGTTTTACTCTGTTTATATGTGGCGGACCCTGCCACCTTTAAAGCATCAAACATTGTTCTTGGGGACCTTAATTTCCTCTGATAACAGCTTGTTTCTTCACTTATGGAAAAAAATAAATATTCCTGAGTTGGTTTATTACCTCATTAATACTGTAAAGATTACAACTCTGAGGTTTTTCATTTCAAACTACATAGTGCCTCTTAAAGTCAATCGGCATTAGCATTGTTTTTGCTTGGTCATTGCAAGCGGATTCCTGAACACAGCACTGAATTTCTTTTAACTGTACATAACACCATGAAATAATTGTTGGAGGCTGTCAGAGGCTGAGGACAACACCACTGAAGGCACTGTAAACGCGCTTTTTGTGTGCATTTAATGCTGGAAACATCGTCCGAGCTTCAGGTCCATTTTTAGCGCAGCATAAGGTGGCTGTAAACTCCCACGGCAGCTGTCTCCTGCACGGCCACAACCTGACATGGCTGCTGACGCCCCTCACATCCATCCAAACCCCGGGGCAGGCAGGTGCGTTAGCTAGCCCCACTAATTCTCGCCTCGCCTCGAGCGCTACTCCGGCCTGTAGGGGAAAGCCCTCCACCCCTCCACTCTGTCTCCCTCTCCTGTGAGATGTAAACAACATTTCATTATTTATTTGTGCCCGTCAGGTTCGCGGGGGGAAAGGCGGCCATGGGAGACACACGGAGCAGATTTCACGTGTGTCCACGTCCGACTGTCAAACGCAAACGTCCCCTTCCCGAAAACAACACGCTCACGTCTCGCTGTGTGTGTGTGTGTGTGTGTGTGTGTGAGAGAGAGAGAGACAGACAGAGACGGACACTTACTGGAGAGTCGAAAGAAAAGGCGCACTCGCTCTTGAAAACCCTGTCTCCAGTCCTGGGCACCCTGATGGTGGGCATGTACGGGACCAGCAGCTCTCCCAGGTCTGTAGCCATCTTCGCATTCCTGCTTGTCGCACCACAGTGCTGCGGAGCCAGCGGAGCAGCGCTGACAGAGGAGAGGATGCTATTTTTAAAGCTCCCCGTCTCTACATTCCTGCAGCCAGCGGGATGTGACGCTGAAAAACATAAAAATAAAATGACAGACGGGTGGAGGGAGGTGCTGCTGCTGCTGCTGTTGCTGCACGGGGCTTCAAAGCTGTGAAGGCCACGAGTGTTGCTCTTTTTTTTCTGTTCTTGTAAATAAAAACACACACAGGGTTTTTGACCTGCGCAGATGTTACACGGCTGCTGTTGACCGTGGTGACGCTGCGTGCACACGTACTTTACCAGAAGGGCCCCTCCCACCTCTGAGGGTGATTCATAAAGCCACCCACACATACTACAACATGCTCCACACACACATACACATACACACACACACACCTCCAGGAACTGGGAAAATCGTGATTGTGAGGTTCAATAGTTGCTGATTTTATTATCAAACGACTCACATCACTGAGCACAGTGAGTTTGTGTCGTTCAAACACAAATTGATTCACCTCTCAGTGGCAAGTTTGCATCTATTAGAACATGGAATGAATAGCAGCATGAAAGTCTGGTTTCGTGCACCTCCCAATAAAGCAGCGATATGTTATTTCTACACCGATGAGAAGGCTCCCTTTGTTCATCAGTCAACAATCATCCAGTCTGCACAGCTCTGCCACCACCTGGACACAAATGGTAACTGCAGAAAATATAAAAATGCATGCAATTGAATTATCAGGATTGTAGTCCCATATACCATGAAGTTTTTATCCTTGTTATTTAACTTATGTGTTTCCTGCTAACTTCCATGTTGCAAGTACTCTTAAGGGCACATCTCAATTTGTAATCCCATTTTAAAGGGGCACTTCAAAGTTTTGGAGAAGCAATTTTGTGATAACACAAACTCAGAAATATTTGTATCAATATTAATTAATAATATTAATTAATATCCCTCTCATGAGAACCTATATGGGAATTAATTGGTGCATTGTGATCGTCAAATTTCACCTCTGATCCATCCCACTCACTTTGCACAGGGACAGTCTTAATTGATAGCTTCCAGGTCATATGACCCATTAACTCAAAATCAGTGACACAATGTCTTCTGACACTAGTTGAATGAATATCTTTAATGTAACCCTCAGTCACTTTTCTGCCTCTAACCCAAAGCGCAACTATATGAAACCTTCAAAAAGTGTCACTACAGATAGGTACCAGCGGACTCGAAACAGCCCGAAACATGCTACTAAACACCTCCGGGAGGAGCAATTTTGGCCCCGACAGTCAAATTTCATCCCCGATCCATCCCAGTCACTTTGCATAGGAACACGTCTTTTTCAATAGCGTCCAGAGGTCAGGATACTGTAAATAGAGTTTATTCATATCGGAGATGATTTCTAAGTGATATTTATCTACTTTGCTGCAGGGAAATGTAACCAAATTTGAACCTGTGATGGAGTAAGACATCAGGAGGATTTTTTATTGGATTTTGGTAGAATTTCTATTTTTCATGAACATCTTTTATCTCACCCTCAGTCACTGACTGAAGTCACTTTTCTGCCTCTAACCCAAAACCTGCTAAGTCCAGCTATGCCTGATCCAAATAAAGTCTCATTACAAATAGGTACCAATCAATTCCAAAATGGCTTGATACGGTTGTCAAATTTGACCTCTGATCCATCCCATTCACTTTGAATAGGAATGTTATATTTTAAAACAAGTCCCCATCTACGTTTTAGAAGAGTACTGCAACACTGTTTTGCTGTGAAGCTCCAAAAATGTTTTGTGAACTATCAAACTTGACCATCAACATGTGGGTTAGTAGATAATGACTAAATTTGCTTTTTTGGGGTGAACTTATCCTTTAACTTTCACGTGTTTTTGTACATATTCTACAATACAAATAAACAGTCTTACATAGGAATATGAATTGCAATTTATCTGGCAAACCCAGCTGAGGCCACATGACTTTTTGGAATTTATAACAGCTCTGTTGGAATGAAGTCTATTCATTTGTAGTATCCAGTCCTGCTTTGGTTGTTAGAACAGAACAAATAATAACATACTGCACCAATAGCATATACCTATGTTTGTATGAATTGTGCATGATGACAGTCACCATCTGATCCCACTCAAACTCAAAGTGTTGATTCAGTACCGGGAGAGCAGCAGAACCCATCCATTATCTGCACCTTGTTACCTTGCACAGGGTGGAGACTGCCCCTGCACATACTAGATGAGAGGCAGGTAAATACTCTACCACAGGGCTGACACATCTAGATACACTAGCAATTAGGCAATCTCCAGTTCACCCATTGTGTATATAGTTGGACTGTCAGAGGACACAAAATATTCAGAGGAAACCCATGCAGACTTTTAGCTAGCTCGTGGATTTAAACCTTGAAGCATTTACATAGTTACCATGCTCTAGAGTTACCCACTGCTGTTCTGCAATGTAGCTTAATCTACAAAGCTTTCAAATGAATGTACCCACTCGTAGGAAAAACATTCATGAGGAATAAAGCCAAGAAAGACACTGGAAGTCTAAAACAGAGTACATATAGATATTTTATTTACGCAGGAAGGGAAAAATGTACAAACAGTGAGATTGATCGGCATGATGTACTGACGGCGGAAATGTCTGGATTAATTGTCAGGTGTTGCCTTAGGGCTGTTGTCAATGAGCTCCTTGTTGAGGGTGTTCACCTGGAACCAGGGGCCGTCTCCCTTCTCCCTCATCTGCCGACGCACCTCCAGCTCCGTCAGTCTGTCGATGACAAAGGGGCAGAGAATTAATAAATCACACTTAGTAAATGAAAAACGAGAGAAGTGCTAAAACGCCCTTCACTCGCTTCTAACAAAGCGAGAAGAAAGAAAAAACATGACATGCGTTTCCTCAGAAAAATCCACCATTATTTAAAGCTTCTACAATGGTTCTCATCGACATCATAGCGTGATTTCTTAGCCCCAAATAGAAACCTGGCTGGAAACCATATATGTGTGACTGTGTTGTGTACTGTATGTCATTGATGCACATAGTTATGTCAATCTTGCTTTGTTTTGAAGTGTCTATGGACAGGATTTGAGGCATTACGTTCGAAACACAAATGAGTTACACTTTCCAGTTGATGCATCAAGAGGCCGATGCTCATTTTACAGGTTCTACGTGGTCAAACATCAAATCCGACCCGTGCCGATATCATTAAAGTTCCCTTTGACAGTTTATATCTAGAGTAACATAGGAGAGGTGCTTGACAAATTCCTTTGTATCACATATTTATATTCAGTCCTAATAATAGCAAATATGCATTTTTTGTGTGGGAAAAGAAATTATATGATACGATATATGATATGATTCAGAGTTCTTAATTAATACTACAATGATAAAAATCAGTGTTATGAGTGAATAAATGTCTTTGGCAGAAAGCCACAGACAAAAACTTCCTCCTCAACACCTTCAGTTTAGTGCAAAGTAGATTCACTGACAAACAACAATCCTTTCGACAACATGAAATCTGTTGTGTCAAGTCGGATATTAGCTGACGGAATTACATTTTATCAACCATGCACAGGAATCTAGCTTACTGCATGTAAACAAGATTCCTGTGCATGGTTCCTAGTATGCTTATCTAATTGGAATCTGTTCATTTACACCTTCAAAAGAATCAAGTTAGTGTTCAAAAGAAATATCACTGAATTATTAAACTGATCTTTTACAATGCATTCAGGCTCAAAGCAAAGGCACCATTGACTGCGAAACATGAATTACCACACTACTAACTGTACTCTTTATTTGTTTCAAGATATGCAACACCAGCACTTAGCAGTGAAAACATGTTTTTTTAACAGCCAACTAACTTTAATACAAGGACATAAGATCTTTTATTCTAGATGCAAAAAACGAAATACGCTGCAGAAGTTTAAGATAGTTAGAAATATTTTCACTACCTCTGTATCACAACTGCTTTCTGGCCATCAAACATGGCAGGATTTAGGTGACAGAAGCCAACATAACACACCAGTTACAAAACTCACCTCCAGTCTGCCTTTTGTTTTTCTGTTTGGATTGCAGCCATCATCTTTTCATAGTCCTTCACTGGGGAATCGCATATGTTCCGCGCAATCCACCTGGTGATGGGGTGCTGCAAGGACACAAGACAAAAGTATTTTTACTTATAAACCAGATATTTTTTTCCGTTGAATTAAGTGATCAATAAGGCAAACACAGCTGTTTTAAAGGTTGGCAAAGACAGTTCTGGTACATTATCCCTTTGATGCCCAATTCCATATTTCATATTTTAATGCATGCAGTCCACCTTTCTCTGAATCCCTGTTCAGATTAGTGACACAAAAAGGCGCTCCTGAAAGAACTGGCTAGCTACATACCTTGTAGTACTCCCAGTACTCTGGTTCGTAGCCCTCTGGGGTTTCAGCCAGCTCTGCCTCACCTTCACAACACAATCACACTAAAGTTTAAATCAAAGTAACATGTACTCACTCACATTTACTCATTAAATTACAAAGTAAACTGACCAGATAAAGCACTAAAACACACAAACGAACTTTGAGACATATGCCTACTTACCAATGAAGATATTTACACTTGTGACAATGATAGCCACAGGAATGCCCGTCAGCAGGATGTAATATCGCTGGGAAGAAAATGAGAAGGTAAAATGAAATACTGAATATGTATGTTTTTCATGAGGATGAAGACATTTGGTCATTTGGCCCTTTGGTCCACTATGGGTTTAACACGTGTTACTGGCTCAATATAATGTTAGTAAATTAACTCAATATTATATCATGACATGAGCATCCGCCTTTGTGACTAGATTAGAGTAACGTAACATTGCAGGCTTTAAGTGTCCCTGTTCAAACTTCAAATGAGCAGGTACAGCAGGGCTCAACTTTAGTGTCTTGGTTATCAACAAACAACTGTTTGAGAGGACTGTCCTGCTGCTGGCACTGACCGTATTATCTACTCAAGGACACTCCCAAATTTGGGTTTCAGATAACCCCTAATTTATCATGATAACAGGCAATAAGATGGTATTACAGTACTCACCAATAAGTGCAGAAACCTCCTGTCATAGTAGTCAGAGGGTTTGATGACAAACATTTTCTTGCCATGACCCCAACGAATGGCCACTGCAAAACAAAGCAGGGGATACTGTCATGACCATGTACTTCTCAATTTAAGTTGGACTTGGTTTATGGTTGCTGTGTTGTAATGTAAATTCAACAGTTTTTGATTTTCTAAAAGTTAAGGTCAATGTTCTAAACCTATATGATATTAGTATGAGTAAATCGAACACAGTGCCACATTAAAGCCACGTTACTGATGATCACAACTTAATGGTCTTACATAAATCAGGGGTGGGCATAATTTAAACAATGATTATTGTTCAATATTTTGCATCAATATTTTATGATATTTAATAAGGTTTACAAGAAGTGGAAAAATGTCTTGTGCATCCCTCCTAGTCAACTATTTGTTTGCTTGTATATCTCTTTTTAAAATACACTCTTAAATCTTACAAATACTCATATCAGTGTACTGTATGTGTGCAAGTACATTTTGAATGTGATATGCGCTACATGACAAAATCTAATGACGTGGGAAGTATTGTCATTCAAACGCTATAGCTAATAAAACAACCATTTTCATTATATCAAATGATAAGGGCCGTTAATAAATGTCATTAGCTGACAAAGAAGAATGATCAGCTACCTGTAACTAACTTACTAACTAATCTAACTGCTTTACTTTTTGTTGACAGTAGGACAAACGCTGCCTGTCAGCTAGCCAGTGTTAGCATAAGCTAACAATCCCCGGCGCAAGGTCATAAGAAGAGACGGCCACCTTTATGGTCAAACGCGACACATCTCAAGCCACCAGAGGGTCTCTTACCTTTATCTGTACGTGGGATTGTTCGGGTGAGTAAATTTGCCGCATTATTTCCAGATTTCAGAGGACTCAGTCTGGCTGCAAAAGCAGCAGCAGACCTGAGAACACTCATCCCCACCATCGCTACTGTGGGACGACGGTTCAACAACACGATCTCTGATTGGTTGATGAAAGAGAGGAGCGGAAACCGCCATATTTGATAAGGGCAAGTTGTTTTTTATTCTAGTTAAGTGGTAATTTTATGTAGGTAGAGTACATAAACTTGTAGCATAAATTTATGTTTAAAACTTTTAAAAGTAAAAAAAAAAAAAGATAAATATATATTTGGTTTCGACAAATGCATGACGGGTAATGTGGGGGGGACCACGGCAAAGATGGCGACGTCCTCATCGGCAGGACGCGTCTTGACTCTTTGCAAGCAGTTTCAAAATGTCTTGAGGATATCTTCAGCGATAAATACTCCGCACTGTGCTGCAAATTTCACCAAATACCAGCCTCATGTTTACAGGTAAGCAGTTTTGCGGTGTGTAAAACTAAAACATGACTTAAGGCCTATGTTAACATCAACGTGTTGGTAGCTAGCGCTGGCCCTGCTCCTCACTGACCAGCAGCATCAACGATTACATTCACATTGACACATTAATCACAGTATTAGGTTTAAATGATTATGTTTTCAGTTACAGGTTGGTCTTTATCATGTTTCGAGTGAATAACGTTGTAGAAGGTTTTATTTATGTATTGTATGACAGAAATTCATCTCAGGGTACAACTAGAAAAACAATCTGACAGTGTACTTGAAATATGTACTGTTTATTATGGACACATTTTTGTAAATGTAGACCTCGAATTATTTTGCAACCACCAGGGAAAAGTCTCCACTTGCTGCCCTGTCTTGGTCCACTCCCACCAGCTATTTGGGTCAGTGTCGAGCCCTGCACACAACCATCAGCAGAAGAGGGCTGGAAGAGTTCTTTGACCTCCCTGAGAACTGGGGAGAAACCTCTGTGAAGTCAGGTACATCACTGAAGTATTATGTGTATTATGTTTACTATGGCACCAGTCTAGTCCAAATGTATCCACACCAGCTTTTCATACTTATTTGGTTTGTAATAATTTTGTAGGTGCACCATGGACTGCCAAACAACTGAGAACAAAGAGCAATGAAGATTTACACAAACTCTGGTAAGCACTGTTGAAATTCCGCTGCTGCCTCGCGGAGTGTAAACGTTGTGTGTAATGCTCTAATTCCGTCTCAGGTATGTGCTGCTGAAAGAAAAGAACATGCTGCTCACACTCGAGCAGGAAGCAAAGCGGCAAAGGGTTCAGATGCCGAGTCCAGAAAGATTAAGGAAGGTTTGTATGAGCGGACATCTTCTCCACTACTGTAGAAATTGTAAATTACATATGACAGATCAACTTCACTCAGCCATTGACAGAGCTGAATTTGATGCAGGGTTGACTTGCATTATTGTTGCTGTCACTTCTGTTAAAGTAGAAGCCCATGCGAAGGTCAGTTTTGCTGTCTTCTTCCTCACAGGTTGACCGGTCGATAATCAGATTAGAGACAGTGGTGACTGAGAGAGAGACTGCACTGCGTCTCCTGCAAACAGGACAGGAGAAAGGCAGACCAGGAGACTGGAGGAAGAACACATTTGGATACGTCTACTGGTGAGGGCAGAGACTCTGCATACATTATTTCACAAATATACACACAGAAATGTAGTTCTCTTAATTACTCTGGTAGCATCGTGGATGCGCTTAATGTCTGCACAAGACTGCAGGTGGCATGATGCACATTCCTGTCAATGGTTTCACACATGGTCGTTATGAAGGTTACAGTGAATCTGAAACGTGTATGTCTTCAGAGTTCAGATCACCACAAACAGCCTTTGTCCCAATGTTGTTTTGACATTTAATTCAAATTAATGTTTAAAAAATTAAGCAAATATAATTTTAGCAATTTTTTGGATCCATATGAGGTTTATAGTCACACAGATTGGTTACTATTCACACCTAGTCTGGATTTTAACAGAATTTCTTAAAGCTGGAGTGCAGGGACTCATAAATGAATGTATAAATGAATGTGCGTTACATTCAAGCCCTTGCCAAACAGATACATCTCTCTGTATTAGGCAGTATAGTGGAGTTTTTAAATGTGGTGTCTGTGGTGACATTTCCTACACTGGTAGGGAATCATTTTAAATCAGCCAGCAATGAATTTGCCTCAGCAACCAAATAGACTACAGCAGCTAGTGGTATGGTGGAGCGTATGGCCAAATAACCTAAGAAGCATCCAAGCAAAGTTTCTCATGCTCAAGATTTTTAAAAATTCAAAGAATATCACATTTTGAAAGTGTTTTTTTGGATTACACAAGAAGAGTGAGACAGAAGTTATGCCCTGCAGGTTTAACTGTAGGATAGGGTTGAAACTAACCATTATTTTCATTGTCAATTATTCTGTTGATTATTTTGTCAAATAATTAGTTGTGTAGTCTAAATGAAAAATGTTAAGTGTTTCCCAAAGACGTAGATGTCGTCCTCAAATGTCTTGTTTTGTCCACAACCTAAAGATATTCAGTTTACTGTTATGGAAGAGTAAAGTAACCAGAAAATATTAATTATTTAAGAGACTAGAATCGGATCATTTGACTTTTTATCCTTAATAAATTGCTCAATCGATTATCAAAATAGACATTTCATAGATTAATTGAATAATTGCTTTAGTGTAGGCAAAGCTGATTTTAGACTTTCTGCAGTTGGTCTATGATCCGGATGTTGCACCTCTTAAAGGAAGGAAAATGTGAGCATAACTCATGTACACTTGTTCTATTTCCTCAGGTATCGATTCAAGGAGTATGCCATTCCATGGTACATGAATAAGAGATACAAGCGAAAGAAGTTCTACACACCCAAGTTTGTTGAACCACACATCAGGTAAGACATGTCAGACATGCAGTATGGTGCTTTTTTAGTCGTTGATAAGATAGATGTGTGCTCTTATGAAACTTATGTTAATTTCTTCTTCTTCTTTTTTGTCTTGAAGGCTACGCATAGAGAAGCATATTCGAGAGAGGGCGAGGAAAGCCAACTTAAAGAAGAAAACTCAGGCAAAACTTATGGAGAAGTTTCCTCAAATGAAAGTTTCAGCACCGTGAAACTTCATGCTCAAATTTTACAGTTCAAATTTGGAGAGGCCCTTGGGTGTGGAGAGATTTCAGTATCATCTGTTGAGTTAAGTAGTCTGAATCAACTCATGTCAAATGACTGAAGTCTCAAACTCTTGTTCTGTGTAGGTGATAAGTTTATTTGTCCAGCTGTTATTTGATCCTATAAATTATGCTACATCAACTGGAAATGTGTTGGTGACTGTTTTCATACTTAATATTAAACCACACCATGTATTGAGTTGTCAAGTTTTCTAGTCCCCAAGATGAATATTTAAGGTTTGGAAATCATGTGACTCTTAGAACTTAATGTGTTTAAGCAATCTACAGTTACTTGATACTGTTGCTTAAATATAAACCTGCTCCGTTCTTGGTCAAGACACCACGTCGGTCTTACAATCAGTTAATTCCAAAAACCCTCAGAATTAAAATAACCTTGTATATGAAAGTGGGCTACTATAGTTTTTATGTCAAACTCATTTAGTGAAATAATTTAACAAAAGAGGACTTTATTTTGACCGAATGTAGCCAATGACAAAGTGAAAATTAAATACAGGTTTATTTGAGTTGACACTCACAGCAATAAGCACAGGCAAGATCTGACCAGCCTTTGATGAGCTTACTTACTACACAAAACAGAAAGGCTTATGAACAAAAGACACTGACCCCAAACTGTGAGGTCATCCCTCCAAATACAAATCATAACCTTAATTTTATCTTGCCAGTTTTCTGCAGAAACCTTGGACTTGGTTTTTATCCAGTGTGATAATAAACTAACCTTGAACCATGTCAGAATAAAAGGCATGGACAACAGGTAGCAAGATCAGGCTTTTGTCAGATTTCTTTTTTTGTTGTGGATGTAAGGTTTCAACAAATCACCAACAATCCTAAAGATAAGGCAACAGACTGTCATGATATAAACAAAGGAACTTAAACCTCAGTTCATCATGGCGACACAGTTTACTTTGTAGATGTTTTTCTGATTTTCACAATAAATCCTAGACTGGCAGTATATAGACAAACAATTATTATTTTTTTTTAAAACAAATACAAAAGAAGTGATCATCCACAGGTGTTCCTGAGTCCAGGGTCAGAGGTGAACGACTCATGATGTTGAGCTTGTGGCAAAGACAGTGACGAGGAAGGTGATTTTGGCCAGATGTAAAAAATCAAGGGCACTTCCTGTCCACACATTGTTTTCCTCCCTCTTCGTACTCCTGCTTGGAGATCCACATCTGCTGGAAGGTTCCCTGGCAGACAGAAAACATATTTAGTTTAGTAACATTCACACAAGAACAAGAGAGGCAGAAAGACACACATAACTAAAGACAAAGTCCCTCATTTTGCCACCACTTCTATCAAATTACAGCAAATAATGGGTTTTAAAGTTTAAAAATAAATAACACTCCAAAAATATTGCCCTTCTAAAAACGAAAAGGAAAGAAGAGTTCATCCATGTAATATTACCACAGAGATAAAATAGAAAATTCTCCTTTAAATCTATGGGTATGAATGCCATGGGACTCGTGCAGAACCCTGTTTCCTGTTCTCAAAAACATCAGCCAGGGGTAAAATAACCTGATAGTTCAAGTCTGGAGTTTTGGTATTAAACCCCATGAGAGACTGCCCCAAAAAAAAAATCTTGATACATTGTTATATCAAAGTTTTAACTGCTTTGTGTCCTTACAAGTGAAGCGAGGATGGAGCCTCCTATCCAGGCACTGAACCGACGCTCCACTGTAGTGTTGTTGGCTATCAGCTTCAGCCTCATGCTCTGCAAAGCACAGACACACATGTCAAACTCTGGTGGGAAACAGGAGTGTCGCTTAAAATCAATGTTAATCTGAATATGCGAGGAAGTAGCGGCATTAACTTACCGGAGGGGTTTTCTGGGAGAGTTCTCTGTTCAGTCGGTCTGTGAAGCCCTGAATGAGTGTGTTTCCTCCAGTCACCACCACACTGCCATACAGACCCTGAGACAGCGAATCAGAGTTTCTGCTTTTAACAACAACATTTAGCAGCAAAAAATTCTGTGCCATAAGCAGGCAATACCAAAGCTTACCAATGTACAGCTTTTTATCAGATGTTGAAAAAAAATCCCTGATAACCACAAATTGTTGTAATTTTGTACTACTGGCTGAATATCTAGAACAGAACAAATACGTGAAAATGCAAAGGCAGTGCTAATAAGTGTTTAAGTGTTTTAAGCAGCATTTCAATTGAAGCTGTGTGTTGGCCTAAAATTCCCCTTTCAGGATTCATCTACATTCCTTGCAAAATGTAGTTTCAACAAAAAGAGTTTGACACCTTCACTTTATTTGCTAAGTTGAATGAGATCTAAATTGCCTAAAACATCTGGATAATCACCGGCCGGATGTCGATGTCACACATTCCCACGCTGGTCGTCACCACGTGGCCGACTCCCAACATGGTGTTTCCAGACAGGCCCTGAAGTGATCACAATAGACAAACTTGTAAGACACGTTATGGATCACATTGGGAACGTTTTCATTACAGAGCTTTCCTGAATTAGGGCAATACTCAAGTGATGGAGTATGTTTAGCTATTTTTGCTTCCCTGTTACCTCTGTAATTAAACTAAGATTGTCTTGAGTGTGTGCTCACACACCTTGGCGTTCGAGGGGTCAAATAGCCCCTCTGGGATCTTCAGCCTCTCAGCCCCAAAGTCACAGTTGAAGCCGTTGGGCAACTCGTAGTGCACAGTGGGCATCTGTGCAGCGACCCTAATGAAAGTGAAGGGGGTTATCTGTTAGTTTGTTATTTAGGGAGGACATTTTTACTCTTCAGGTGATGTTTCAGTAAGAAAATAACTATGCATATATTATACTACTGTATTCCTGGTGCATACAGAGGCAAAACAGTGGCCATCTATTGAACTGGACTGGGGCATGTCTCTACGTAATGGACAGAATCATAGTAAACTGCAAATAATGCTCTTACTGTTCATCATATGGCGAGTCCGACACCTGCAGCACAGATGCCTGGAAGTCCTGGATCACACACTGCAAACAGAAAAAAAAAACAGGTTTGTCCACATTTAATAAAACACAATATATATCAACCAGATCATACAAGGAGTTAAGAGTTTGCTGCTTACATTACACATGTAGTTGTGCCATGAGCGGGTGACTTGAGGTAGTTTTTCCTTTTTCTTCCAGCTGGCTGGGGATCCCTCTCGCACTGAATCCTGTAAAGACAAACACAGTAGTCAAAATTGCCTGATATGGAAATAGGTGACAACAAGTACCAACACAGACGGTGTAAGCACATGATGAACTCGGCCCTGCAGTAAAGAGTTAAATTGAAACCTCCTGTTCATATTTGGACCGGTCTCCATATGTTTGTTTACATATGCGAACCGACAAGCCAACAGTGGTATTATCCTGTTTATAAAAAATGGACGTTACTATGGATTCATTTATTCATCCACCCATCCATCTATCCATCAACAGCCCATTAATCAAACTGACAGGAAAAAGACAGATCAGTACAAACAGCGTTAACAGAACAAAGCCTTTCCAAATCACTGCATGAATGTTTTTATTGTGACACTCAAAACACATCTAAGTATCTGTAAGACACTATCTTCACTTTCCTGCACCCTTAAAATTTACTTACTCACTTCTCCAGCTACTGTTTAATCCAACACTGAATTCACTGAAACAGCTGTAGCAGGCCAGAGCAACACATGCCAAATACTTGGAACACTGACATTAAATCAGTAAAATTAGGTTTCCACAGAAATACCTTACCTTTGTGGCAATCATGTACGGGGGAATTATTTCACAACTTAATTCCTGAAAAAGCTCCCTACACTGCATGCTCATGAAGTCTCCAGCCAGGGGAGATTTGACGATTCCTGTAAGAGAGATCAAATAACAAATGACTCAAAGTGCAGTTTGCATATAACACAGCAACTACACATTTTGTTTAAACTTGCTCAACTTGATACGTCACTATGACCCTGCTGTGCCCTTAATGACTACGAGGTCTTCCGATCAGCAATCCACTGACTCACAATCCAGGGACTAACAAACCTGTTGGCTAAATGAAAATTACTTTTCTCTAACAATAGTTCATTATAGTAACAGAAGCTGGTAATAACTGAACATTTGTAGAAACAACTGGCTAAATCGATGAGGCTGAGATGCAAGCTCCTACCAACAGATGGCACCACAAAATCAAAGGATAAACACATTCATCAATGGAGGATTTAGGACTATAAAATGTACATGAATCCTCTGAGGTGATGAATTTCCTCACTAGGCTGGATGAGTCTAATCTGCAGATAGATAGTCACCATGTGAAGATTTTGGAAAAATGCTCACCTTGCTGCAGGACATAGCCATCATGCACTGGAATGGCTGTGGTGTGTGTGGCGCCGCTGTCCAGGACCAAGCCTGTAGACCGCCCATTGGCAAAGCTGAGGTACTCCGAGTAAAGGAAATGCAATGCAGTTCAACATATGACAGAGAGAAGTAACAACACTAGGGGTACTGTTAATTGACCCACAGTCGCTCCATGTCACCCTTTTTAGGATAGAGCTGCATCAATTCTTCAATGAATCAATGAGTCACCCGGAAAAAAAATTATTGTCAACTATTTGGTAATTGATTCATCGTTTTTGCCATTCTTCAAAGACAAATGTCAAATATTTGCTAGCTTCATCCTCTGAAATGTAAGAATTTTATGCCTGCAAATGAAGTCTTGTCTGTTGGTTGGACAAAAGCAGCTATGCTAAGAAGTCACTTTGGACTCAGGGAAATTGTGATGAGCCCTTTTCACAGTTTTTTTTTACATGTTCTAAACTAAACGCTTAATTGTGAAAACAATCAGTGGATTAAGATTAAGACAGAGATAGGACCGCACGATATATCGTTTGAGCATCGTCATCGCGATGTACGTGTGCGCAATAGTCACATCGCAGGGTCTGCGATCTAGGAGGCAAATGAACTCATCTAATTTCAAGGGTACCTGACACACTCTGCATGCACAGCGATGCAACAGTCCTTAGTTTATATTCAGTGTACTAAAGCAGACCACGCCCATGCACATGGAGTAAGTCACTGGTAACGACATTGAAAAATGAGCAACAAACAAGAGAAAATCGGGAAAAGGAAGACTTGGTGCCAAAAAGAAAAGCAACGTCAGTGAACTAGAATTATTTCGGCTACAAGAAGGATGATATTGACCAAACACGTGTTCAGTGTTGACAGTGCCCTGCATCTGTTGCCACAATGAGAGGTAACACAACTAATTTGTTTGACCATTTATGTCGGTACCACACAGCTCAGTTAATGTTCAAAGAGATACGATCAGTGCAGGTTAATTGGCCACAAGATAGCAGCAGTGTAGCATAACATAAAGTGCTATTTAGGTCATCTGATGAAAATTCCTGTATTTTTTCATATCGCAATATATATCGCACGGTTAAAAAAAATCGGAATGTCAGTTGTTTCCAATATCGTGCAGCCCTAGACAGAGATCATGAAAATAACTGTTTGCTGCAACACCTTTTCTGGATAAAGTTGAACAGTAAAGGATACGCAGAGAGCACAGCAGATTTGCAGAGGAAGAAGGCGGGAATGTTGTAATGTTCAAACATCAGCTCCGTTAGTTTCTCTCGTTTCGCTCGCGTGTTCCACTGCAGACACAAAACACAAAATAAGATGTTTACTACTGATTATAGTCAGCAGAACACAAACTACTAAGTTTCTTCGAGAGGTGATGAGGACTGGCACAGGAAACAAACTCTCCTTGCATCACAATCAAAACGAAACAGCATCTTCAACGTATCTCCGTCTACGGCTACTTACTGTGAGATATAATTAACAAGTTTATAATTTAAGAAATAAAAAGACTTTTAATACATTTTTTAGAGGACTTGAAAGTGCTGGCATTTTGGTGTAACTCAATTCAGATTATATGAAGACTGTTTCATGTTTTACATTCACAGATCAAGTATCCCAGCCTGTGATGTTCAGATTTCAGGTTGTAAAAACACAAACTCACCGATGCCTCTGACATGAGCACTGGATGGTGGCTGGGTTCAGACTTGAAATGCATCTTGTAGGTGTGATCCAAAATGGCCTGGAAACTGTCCCAGTCCTCAACTGTAAACATGGAATAGAAGAAAACAAGGATATTAAAAAGGAAAGAGCTTGTTAAATGTCAAATCACTTTCAAATTACCGATTCTTCAATATTTTGGGCTAACAAAGAAGACACAAAGCAGTTTAAATTCCTTGTTTAGTTTTAGAAATCAATATACAGTTATTGGTGCAAACTTCAATTTTGATTATAAAAAGTTGTGTCAATCAAATGCTGCGTGATGATTATGATGTTGTGATTGATAACAGCTGGTGCCTTTTCTGGGCCCATTTTAAAAAAGAGCCTGTTTGACACACCCAAGTCGAAAGATCCCAGCATTGATCGGTTTGTCAGGGAAAGTACCATGGAGCCATTTCAAAGCAGTTACAGGTCCCAAGATCAACTGTACAAACATTTGTTTTGTTAGTATAATGTGCATGGCCCAGTTGTGTCACTGCCACAATTTAGGAAGAAAACACAAACTATCACCTGCTGCTGAGAGAAAATCAGTCAGGATGGTCAAGTGTCAACCAAAAAGCACCAAAGGCAAGTCTGCAATGAATTAGAAGCTGCTGGAGGACAGGTGTCAGTGTCTACAGTCAAGTGTGTTTTGCATTGCCATGAGCTGAGGGGCTGCCATGCAAGAAAGAAGCACTTGCTCTGGACGCGGCACCTTAAAGCTCGACTGAAGTTTGCTGCTGATCGAAAAACCTTCTGGAGGAAAGTTCTGCACTCAAATGAAACAAAAAAATGTAGTTGTTTGGTTGCAATGAACAGTATGTTTTGAGGCGAGAAGGTGAGGCTTTTCACCTCAACAACACCAGACCTACTGTCAAGCATGGTGGTGGTAGTATTATCCTGTGGTGCTGTTTTGCTGCTAGTGGATCTGATGTGAATAATGAAGATGAGGAAAAGCAAAAGAAACTGGTCTGTGCCAGTAAGCCAACAGAGTTTGTTGAACTTCACAGATTCTGTCAAGAGGAGTAGTTAAAAGTCCTACCAGAGGCCTACTAGAAGCTTGTGGATTAAGAGCACTTCACTGAGGTGAAAATGCCCACGGGGCATTTAACCAAATATTAGAATTACAGTCTGCATATTTTTGATCCAGCAGATTTGGTCACATTTTCAAAAAACCTAAAATTTCATAATTGAACCAAACTTCATGAATGTTTTTTGTAACAAAGTAGTCACAGAAAAATAAGACCTGTAGAAATTACTGAAACTGACCACTGTCATGATATACATCCTCGTTACAAGTGCATGTGAACTTTTGACCATGACTGTAAGTCCTGTACACAAACACACATCTTGAGCACATAGCATCTACATTCTCAGGGTAAGTCTGTACTTTATCTTGGCTACAGGCCTACATAAAAATCAACGTCACAAAAAATGTGTATCTTTCATCATCATCATCATCACTGCTGGGTCAGGTGGTGGAGAAAATAGAGCGATGATGAGCTTTTTTGGATAATAATTTGAGCGCCATGCGCCAATGTTCCAGGTCAGTCCTCTGAGGGAGCCTGTGGTCCCACGGTGCCGTTCTGCTGCAATTAAGATTGGTGTCACACTTGTCCCTAAATAGCCTCACCGCCAAACTCCACTGGACCACATTCTGATGAGCATCATCAGCTAGGTCAGTGCACCAGAGCACTCGTTTCATATCTGCTGTTGCTGATTCTCCAGACAGATATCAGACCCACCTGTAGATGTGTATGTACATTTTCACCTTGGCTTAAAATGTCTCAAACCTGATTGGTCAATATAATATAAATCAATAGAAATTAACTGTCATCAGTTTTTAAGATATTACTAAGATAAGTTATTTGAAAAACTCACTGTGGCCTCTGGGAAATTATAGTGATTAAAATAATAATATATTTTCTTTGACATTTTATAAATTTAACAAAAATGTACCAATTAAAAGAACAAGAAAAAGATGTGTTCATAATTAAAATAATCGTCAGCTTCAACATTGTTTGGATGAAAGTTATCAAATTGAGAAACAATATAGTTTCAGCTAAATAACACTGAACAGATCTAAGAAAAGCACAGCAACATGTACAAGTAATGGGGTAAAAAAGAAAATATCGTGAAATCTGAGACTGAAACTTTGCTTCAGGACAACACTTTGGAAAAATAATCCAAAATCAAACAGTTACTTATTTTGAGTTCAACTCTACATCAGCACCAAGGACAGCTCTGGAAATGCGGCCCGCATCTGGCTTTGGATGTTCGACACGACCACAATTTGACAAGAACCAATCAGGATGGGAAAATACATCAGGCAGACACGGAGCCAAACCAAAGATGGGCCTTCCATAAAAAGGCCGCTGGACGGTCTTCAAATAATCTCATTAATATTCATGATGAACAGCAGTCATCTATACGTCAGTCAGGGTTGTGACGAGCTCATCTACTAAGTTGGCCATCAGACAAAAACAGACTAATTATGGATATGGATCAAGCAGACAGGAATATAAATATTCATTAGTGAATTTACGTCACTGTCAACGACAGAATAAACGCAGAAAAGCATAAAGATACAAACACACAACACATGTGTATTCAAGTGGGTTGTAAGTGATATATGTCCACAAGCACGGGGTGGCTTTTAAAAAACAAAATTCTTTGGATTTTATTTCCACGAAAAATAAAAAATAAATAAGTCACACGTCATGAATTAACACTTACTCATGCCATTCTTGAGCGGAGACATGACCTCCATGTTCTCCCTGGGTACCCTCAGCTGGTTGGTATCAATATAGTAGGTGGTACCACTCTGCTTGCCCTTGTCACCATCTGTCTCCATGGGCGTGCTGCCATCCTCTCGGTCAAGGGTCACGCCGATCACCGTAGGGAAGTCCGCCTGAGACAAAACAAAAAACTTGTCAAGTAGACGTTCTCACACTCTCTGATTATAATAATATTTTTTCAATTATTATTTCATCAATATCTGAGGAAAAAAACTGTTAGATCAGCTGCACCCCAAACAATGAATTACAAAAGTTCCATTTTTGTGAAACTGTGAAGGTGAGGCAATGCTCTGCTGTCCTAAAAAGACAAAGATTACAATTGTTTTGAAATGCTCAAAAGTACCTGATCTCATTGTGTAATGATTTGTCTCATACTGACTAATTCATCTTGCATAAACAATGTCCGCACAAGAAGACTGAAGTTGTCCCATTGGCTTTTTGTTCGCTTTTTGTATACGGAAAGGATATGTGTTACAATAATGTCAATGTTCTATTCAAGTGTCCCAGTAAGTCCTGACAGTGTGACAGTGAGAAAGCGTGCACAATAGCTGGACTCTTAAACTAATGTCACTAAATGGGAGTCAGCCATCATTATTATTTACAGCTCTGGGTCTCCTACTGTGACTAGGATTTTTGTCAAAAGATAGATATAACAAGGCTTGTGTACTGTGTGTTAAGAATACCAGCATCTAAGTTAATTCACTTCTGGAGGAGGAGAAGCTATGTAGGTATTGCAATGTGCATGTGTCAACTCGCTGTCAGAGAGCAGAGCAAAAGTATGCAGCTGGTACTGGTGTTATCGATACTGCCCAAAAAAACAAAAATAGTACTGAAGTCGTTTTAAAAATTTAGAAACGATATGTATAGATAATTTTTGATAACAATAACTGACATTTCAAAATGCTTTCTGTGACAAAAGGGCAAAAAAAGATTTTTCCTTTACATGGCGCAGATTGTAAAAGAACTGATTTTCACTACAGGTGATGAACAGGGCAAACAACACTGGCATTTGTATGACTCCAATGTTACACTAATTTAAGGAACTATGTGGACATTTCAGAAAATCAATGTTATTAACGGCATGTTCGGATGTTAAATGAACTGCCATAAGCATCCTGTTGCTCAAGCTTACATTCTGTAGGCACGAGGAAGCATCCTTGAAACAGGCCAAAACAATAACATGACATCATAAGAGTGAACGTGATTGACTTGGCATCATGTTGATAGATAAGGTAAAAAAAAACAAACACTTTTTATATAGTTGGACTAACCCTACTGCTGGTCATTTGTTGACATGAGTAGAATATCTAAGCAAACGTTAGCTAATGTTGCACACTGTGAGCACTGCAGGGAAGCTGAGTCACTCTGGAGTGTGCTTTAACGTCACCATGGAAATCAGTCCAGCTGTTATGAGAAAGTCAGGACAGGAAACGTCTTCTTTTTCAAGTTACAATTCTTGTAAACATTTGCAATAAAAAGTGATCAAAACATGTAAATTGCTTCACAGTACCGTTCATTAGAGTATGGCTAATCAGTGGCCATCTCTGACGCTTCTCTCAACAAACTAATATTTACAAAACCAAGATCCCCACAGATCAAACACAGATAAATCAAACCAAGTGAGTACTCCAGAACGATCTGAAGTCAATTAATGCTTCAGTCTCCTGGGTGACAGCCCTCATTTCATGACATTGACGTACCCTCAGAGGGAAAGATGAAGATGACAGAGGAAGAAAAGACAGATAGTTAATCAGGTCATGAGTGATCCACTTACCTTGGGACAGTCTTCTCCTGCGTATCCAGCCCTCACAGAGTAAGAGCCAATGTCGAACACCAGAGCTCCCACCTCATCTGAAGAAATGAGAAAAGGGCTGTGAATTTAAAATGTAAATTCAAGAAAACCTTACTTAAACAACTACAGCAAGGGATTAAATAGACTTGTAAATAACAAGTCTATTTCATTTTTTATTATATTATTTATTTTTTACTATGATTGTTTATTGTTAAACTGAACTCTCCTTGTGACAAAGAAATGCTGTGACACAGAAATGTCCTTGTTTGCGGGGACTAATAAAAGGAATACTGATTCTGATTTTACTTTCCTGCAATATATCTCTCCACTAAATTGAGCACACAAAAAGCAGTTCCCTAAAACCATACACCACCATACAAACTGAAAACTGAACACATCAGCTGTTTACACACTTCAAAAATCCCCACTCTGCCTCTTAAGCTGCTGATTTCAGCTTGAGATTGCTGTTCTGGTATTTTTTCAGTATTGTTCTTAAAACCATGTGTCGTTACCTTTTTTCAAGTATTTCCTGAGAGTGCACTGCTTACTATAAATGACAAGCTAGGTATAGAATATATTATATATGTTTTATACATTTTGCACTTGTTCAATGCTTCACTAATTAAAACTTAACAAAGATAACTTGTAGAGTTGAATTCAGTAGTAAACATAGATTAGACGATAGAATAGACACAGAAAGTTGTGACCTAAATGATTCTTTTATATAAGTGGACTGATATAGCTTTTTCATAAAACTAAGTACAAGTACTCTTCAAGTACTGTTACTAGTTACTTGGATTCAGGTGATTTAGTGATTGTAGGCTATTACAATCAGTGTTACTAATCAGCTATTGCTGTGGACGAGACATTGTGCGAGAGGATGTTGCATCAGAGCCAAAGTAGGACTTAAATGTATTTATTTTCTCTGCAATCTTACAGAAAAAATAACTAATGTTGATAATCACATCAAATGCTGAATATGCTATTTTTTTTTTTTACCCCTGGTGGAAATAACAATATGCTGCTCAGCACCAGTGTAGATCACAAAGCTACCTATACATGTATTAATTCCGGACAGCTCAGCTGATGCTTTAAATTTCATGCTCTTTGCGCAATATACATCATAAAATAAAATGTGTATCAAAACGTACTTTTCATCAAGTCACTACACATGTTGCTCCTACTGGATTTTTGAAAAATGAATATGTTACAATATTATGATCAAACAAAAAACAAAGTATATTGCTATTGTTTACGTAATTTCTTTAATTGCTAGTTGGCTGCCTTAACAATCGTTTGGCAACTGATCATCAATAACATATGAAATATGTTGAACATTTTCCCTTTAGAAAACTGTTTTAACTACTGACATGATCTATGTGTGATGTATAATCAGACTTGCCTACATTAGAAGCGAAGAACAGATAAAGCAAACAAAAAAGTTACTGAGTTTTGAACGAAATAACACAAAATGATGACTCTCATTTTGATCATGGCGCCCCCGTTAAACAACTGGCAACAAAATCAAATCAATACTGAAGCAACTATATGGCTACATTGTGATAACAATTTGTGTCAAATGTCTCTTTGTGTTTTTCAAACTACAAATTACCTCTATTTTAATTAAATACATTTTCTCACAAAAGTATCTTGTGTTATATTTGGATATATGTGAAAAAACATGCATTTGTAATCTGTTACTGTAAGATACTCTTTGATGTATTTGTGGCCATCTCTTATAGTCGATTAATACATGGTTGATCAGCTAAATACTTAATGGCGATTAATCGATTCATGATTATTCATTAACATCCTTGGGTAGAGTATTGTTCTCCAGGTCCGCTTATTAAAGAAGTTATTTCTTTTATAGTTGTAAAGTTCTCTCTTGGATATAAAGTCAACAGAGAGGAAAAAGCGAATCGACCCTAACCGCAATTTATATCCAAGGTACTCTTTAAGCTCAGTGACAGTTCTAAGAAATCTATATTTAACGTTAACCTTACACAAACAGACGGGATGTGTTCATGAGCTCGGCAAGCCCCCTTTCATTCATTTCCTTGCTCACTAGCTAGGCGGTACCGGGCTTGATTTGAATGATTGTTGCATGCAGAAAGCAAGCTTAAGCTATTACACGCCGCACTTAAAGTGTTAACAAGTTTATACATTCTTAAATGCGTGCCGATAAAACATGCTAACAAGAACGTAGCATCAACCTACCAAGGGGCTAGTTAAACGTTAGCACAGCTAGCATAGCTAGCTAATTCTAAAGCTGGCTAAAGCTACAGAACGGGAAAACGTGGACAGCAGTTTTGATATTATAGTCATAAAACCCCACTCACCGCCTCCATACACTCCGCCACTCATCGTCTAAGTTATCTCGAGGGCAACTTTCCTGATATAAGTTATTAAAGCAGAATCACAACCGCTAAACGGTTAATCACAACAAAGGAAATGTGTTAGCATGGATCAATCTAACAAAGCGGGCGCCACACTGCGTAGAAGCAGTTGACCAATCAGAGTGCAGCACAGCATCGGTACTTCCGCTTCAGCTGTGACGGAGATATCAAGAGACCGCAAATACTTCTTCCATGCTCTGGAGTGGACGTGGCCCACTGAACCTGACATCAATGTGAGTGAAAACTGGTTATAAGTAGCATGAACTTACTTTTAATCGTTAAAAACTGACATGGCGACAGTGTAAGTGCAAGCTTTATAACACCAGAGTGTTGTTTTCGAATGTAAAGTGCAGGACCTTGAGTCACGGTCGTTTAGACACAACAAGATTGACGCTGATCTCGGCGTCATGTCACGTCAGCTGCAAAAGTAGCAACGGTGATATGCGGACATGAGGAACGCATAATTTCAAAATGCAAACTTGTAACTATGCGTTTGTTCCAAATTATGCGATATTCTCGTTGTCTATTTCAGTGTCATAATCAAGTTCAGTTTGCCACAGCCTCGTGGGTGTTCAAAGTTGGATTAACGGCGCAGGCGCAGAGAGTGAACATGCTTGAGTAACTTTTTGGTTATGATTATATAACCAGTGTAACATCAGCTTTAACCAGTGAGTTATTAACAGTTACATGCTATTGTTTATCTTGTGGATTAGATTTCATTTGACTTTCTTTCAGCAATTTTCTTTTAATACTAAGTTTATGTCAGAATATAAGGCATTTTTACACATGGTCTATTAAATAGCAGAAAGCAATAGGGAGCCCAATGTGATGTCTTCAAATCTCTTGTACACAACCAAAGAAAACCTGAAAATGCCCATTTTAAGGAGCTTGCAGTAGATTTCTTTTTTTATTGCCTTTCATTTGCAAAATAAAATGATAAGCAATTAATAGATGACCAAACCTGTTGCTGATAAATCTTGTGTCAGTCAGTTGAGTATTCAAATTCATTTCATCGTAGAGTAAAATGTCTTCCACTGCACTGACGTTATGCATTCATAAAGAGTAGATTTTGTTTTATGACAAATGGCACCTATTTTTGTACAAGCTCTCCCTGGTCAACACCTGTTGACACTGTTTGCTCACATTCCCTGTAGCTCAAGTTCACTGTATCCTGCACTGGAATACAACACAGCTTTGTTGTATTCAGCCGGACTTGTTTCAGTTTCTTTAAGAAGTTTGACCTCTCACCCAAGAGGCTTCTTCAGATCTAACTAACTGGAGGGGAGTGTGCAGGCTTTTAAAGTTGAGTTTCATTACCTGGATGACTGAGAACCTTCATCACAACACAGTTGATGAAACTTTTTAAAGTTATTCAATTTGAAATTGAAAGTTCAGCAGGTAACAGAATCGGCGCTGAAATCATTAGTCAAGTTATTCATTTGTTGATAGGCAAAATAGTTTTGCTAATAGAATAAGTTGTTAATGGAGGAAATTGTCAACATTCTCTGGTTCAGGCTTCTAAAATGTGAGAATTTGCTGATTTAGTCAGTTTAGATTATTGTAATTATTGTAAGACTTCTCCTTGGGGCCAAGGAGATTGTGATAGGCATTTTTCACCATTTTCTGCAATTATATCAAATAAACTGTTTCTCCCTTGATAAAAATCTGCAGCCCAAGACAGAACAAGCTCATATTATCCTTGTGGTGAGATTGTTCTCATATCCCCTCTGCATATGGACAAGCTCATATTATCTTAGTGGTGAGATCGTTCTGTCAACAACTGTTCCTCAAACATATTTGAACTTGAAATTAATTTTTGACTTGGTTTGCTTCTAGCACCCATGCAGCGCTGCCTGACTCTGACCCTTGCCCAGCACAGCCGGCTCCTCTTGAGAAATAAACTACCATCTGTCCGCTGCCAGCAGTCAGCCGCCATGTCAGGTCTCCTCATCAACCAGCCCAAATACTCCTGGCTGAAAGAGCTGGGCCTGTCAGAGGACAACCCTGGTGTTTACAACGGGAGCTGGGGAGGCAGTGGGGAGGTCATCACATCTTACTGCCCCGCCAACAATGAGCCGATCGCCAGAGTGACCCAGGCAACTTTGGCAGAGTATGAGGAAACTGTCCAGAAGACGATGGAAGCTTGGAAGATGTGGGCAGATATTCCAGCTCCCAAAAGAGGGGAGATTGTGAGGCAGATTGGAGATGCGCTTAGGAAGAAGATCAAAGTCCTTGGGAGTCTGGTGTCTCTAGAAATGGGCAAGATCTACGTTGAGGGAGTTGGAGAAGTTCAGGAGTACGTTGATGTCTGTGATTATGCCGTCGGTTTGTCCAGAATGATTGGAGGGCCCGTTCTGCCTTCAGAAAGACCAGGCCATGCCCTAATTGAGCAGTGGAATCCAGTTGGTCTTGTCGGCATCATCACTGCCTTTAATTTCCCTGTGGCTGTCTACGGCTGGAACAACGCCATCGCTCTTACCTGCGGCAACGTCTGCCTCTGGAAAGGAGCTCCAACCACTCCTCTCACAAGTGTTGCAGTTACCAAGATTGTGGCTGAGGTGCTGGAGCAGAACAACTTGCCTGGTGCTATCTGCTCCATGACCTGCGGAGGCGCTGATATCGGCACAGCCATGGCAAAGGATGAGCGTGTGGATCTGCTGTCCTTCACTGGCAGCACCCACGTTGGCAAAATGGTGGCCATGATGGTGCAGGAAAGGTTCGGCCGTAAGCTGCTGGAGCTCGGTGGAAACAATGCAATTATTGTGTTTGAGGATGCTGACCTCAATCTGGTGGTGCCCTCTGCTGTCTTTGCATCTGTGGGAACCGCTGGCCAGCGCTGCACCACAACGAGACGGCTGATGCTGCACGAGAGCGTTCATGACGCAGTAGTTGAGAGGATAGCCAAGGCCTACAAACAAGTCCGCATCGGGGACCCCTGGGATCCCAGCACCTTGTATGGGCCCCTGCACACCAAGCAAGCTGTTGATCAGTATCTGGCTGCTATTGAGCAGGCCAAGCAGCAGGGTGGCACTGTGATCTGCGGAGGAAAGGTGATGGATCGTCCTGGAAACTACGTGGAGCCCACCATCATCACAGGGCTGGCTCACGACGCTCTCATTGTCCATACCGAAACCTTCGTCCCTATACTGTACGTCTTGAAGTTCAAGACAGAAGAGGAAGCATTCGCCTGGAACAACGAAGTCCAGCAGGGCCTGTCCAGCAGCATATTCACCAAAGATCTGGGTCGGGTTTTCCGCTGGCTTGGGCCCAAAGGATCCGACTGCGGCATCGTGAATGTCAACATACCTACAAGCGGAGCTGAAATCGGAGGAGCCTTTGGTGGAGAGAAACACACCGGAGGTGGAAGAGAGTCCGGCAGCGACTCGTGGAAGCAGTACATGAGGCGTTCAACCTGCACGATAAACTACAGCAAGGATCTTCCTCTGGCACAGGGAATCAAGTTCGAGTGAAGCCTTCAGGTGGCTTGCTCGCGTTCGCCCAAAAGGACAACACTAAATGATTTAGTGGCAGAGTGTTGTAGAGCAAATGCTTGACATTTATCTTTGCATACAGAAAGGTCAGTTTGAATTTTGAAATCTGGTTTAATTTCGGGTTTCAGTTTTGTTCCAGATTTGTCTATGATGGGTGCATTAGATATTAATCCTGGTTTTGAACTAACGGTTTGAAAATAGTTTTGTGTGAAAGGTCAATTACTGTTCTTTCAAATGGCTGGTTGACACTTTTCTATAAGCACTTAGAAAGTCTGTTTGAGTGATAGATAACTGTACCAGATACTTTATACTGCATGAGAAAATAAATCTGCAATTTATTTTGGAAGAAAAACTGGAGTGGACTTTATTACGGTGCGTATTAAATCATTGTTTTACAATTTGCTTAAAAATCTTGTCATCAAGTTTTTTTCATGTTCATAGAGGCTTCTAAATACATGTTAAAAGTCTTTATTTTTCAGCATTAATACACTGTGCTTTGCATCCAGCAAGCGCAAGAGTCACACTATGATTTCCTGGCAATAAAACGACAAATAAAAGACTCCATGTTGACATGTGGACTTGGCTGGACTTTTCTTTGTGAAATATTAAAGAGAATGTTGGAAGGAGCAGCACTAATCCTTAAAGAACAGTAAGACATGAACTTCAGCACATGTAGGCGTGCCAGCTGTTTCATTGCAGCTTGGTCATTTTTATGATCCTTAGTTTGTGCAATTGTCACTTGAGTATCTGAAGCCACTGATTTAGGCAACCAATAGAAAGGGGAAAAAATGTGTTCCTTGATTTGGATTCTGTGTCAAAGACTGTGTGAAGTGAAACATTAACTTCAATACATTTCTGAGGCAGTTACGCTTTGTGTTCTGACACTTGAAATCCTCTATCAGTGCTTATGTCTTCGAAGCAAAGACTTAAAGGTGCACTATTTATCTGTTTGTCGATTTTTTTATCATAAACTATAATGTAGTGTTTGGTGTATTTGAGGAGAAGAAGAACACAAGTGTTACGCTGTAGTTTTAGATAATGGTTAGTTTTTGATTAACAGGTGGGAAAACAATACTTGTAGGCTTTTTTTCACAGCAGACATTTGTTTGTTATAGTGGGAAATGCACGTTTTATAACATAAACAAATCCATTCTATTGAAGTGTCACAGTAAGTGTGCGCCTACATGGAATTCGGCCACCATGAGTTTTATTACATACACGTGTACTTTATATAATGTCAAAATGTCTTCTACGTGATGCACTTTTTGAATTCCTCTTTAAAGCCTGTTTGTAAAAGTCTATGAGGGTTTTGTGCAGTGAAAACACTGACTTACTTACCTTGCATTTCTTGTAAAAGACCTACAGATAATGTCATCTTGGATCCACCCTCTTTCTTGATTTCCACCCAGTGCATGCTGGGAATGGTCCAGCTCAGTGAATCTTCCTTAATATCAGAAATTCTTCTTACAAACCCTACCTGTCAGCCCTTTTTTTTAGATGTTACCATCACCATGAAGCGGCCCTAGAAGTGAGTAATACAACATGTTTGTCACAAATAACACAATTACTGTAATTTATCCCATAGTGCCTTTAAGTACAGTATTGAAAAAATCAACTCTGTCCCTTTAATAGAAATACTACTTCATCTCCCATCCTCCATGCCCCCCATATGCTCACCCTCCCACTCAGCAGCTCTCCACCTCATACTTGATCGGCACCGATTCTCTCTCTCCATTTACTGCTCCTCCCAGCAGCATCTACACTCGCAGCTGAAAGGAACCGAAACAACAGCGACTCATAATCCATGCCATTTAGGACGTATGCAGAAAACACCCACTTCCTCTGCTACTCCTCTGCACTGGAAAAAGGTAGAAAAGCTTTGATTGTTTTGTCTAAATTTAGAGAGTGTGCTGTGCGTTAGTGTGCACATTGTCGGGTGTTTCCTCTGGATTCATTCATCTGTGATCTACTGCCACAGCAAAATCACTTCAATCACTGCCAGCAGGGTGCATCTGAAATTGTAGAATTGGGCCAAATGTAAAGCACAGGAGGCCTTTTTACACAGTTTGGAATCATATTTTTAATTGCAACAAAGCACCAGAAGAAGATCTGAAATCTGCACTCGCAGCCTAATTTGAAATTGAATGAGAGATGGGTGTGGAGCCAGAACTAACAGTTACTTCACCACTGCAGAATTAACAGACGAAACACTGGTGGCTGTGGTGCTGTGGTCGTGAGCTTCTCATCAAACCGATCTTTAGTTCAGGCATCAAGGGTTGTGTTTGGTTTTTCGACTCTTATCTCTTGTTCTGGACCTGTGCTGCACCAAAATGTCAACTCAAAATAACTGAGGACCGGTGGTAATAAATTAATGATCATCTGGTATCAAAGCGTTGCAGCTGTAAGGGGAGCCATTTGAAATTTGGCATTAGCACACCAGGGTTGTTCCTCACTTCCTTTAACCCCCCCCCAAAATACCCGACTTGTATGATTCACTTCGTTGGAAACTCAGAGCATGTTAGTTCATGCTTTGTGTTACTAGTTGCACCCCTGATTTACGGAAGTGTCTGGGATTCCCCTGGACTTAAAACGCTCTCACTTCTTCTCTTTGCACATTTCCTCTGCAGCTTCTCCCTGAAACAAAAGCTACACGCTTCAGGCCCACTCATTCTGGTGTTCGCTGACTCCTTTTCTGTTCATTTTACACATGAAACAGGTGCTTTCATTTGAAGCAGCTTTTAATACAGATGCATGACAGCAGACACTTATGATGTTGCACTTCTAGGACATATAATTTCAGTCTCAAAATAGCCTTTTTGGATTTTTTTTTCACTTTTTCAGTATTTTCAAATGCATGTATGTAAACGGACTCTGTGGGACTTCTATGTCATGCTGAAAGCTGGGCGTTGCATTATGTTTGCAGACTCCATTTTCTAAACTCACATTAGTTACTGTTGCTCTCTGTAAGCGGAGCAGATAGAGGCACTGAGGTGAGGCACTCGAGAGGGTGCAAGAAATCACATCTGTTGGGCTGTCGCGGGAAAAATCCGACCTGAGTCCTTCGCAAACAAATCCACAGTCCAGCAGCATTCAACAGCTTCTCATTCTTCAGGTCAAACTACAATCCACCTACATATGACCATTAAAAAAATAAGTTATATTTTACAAATAGAAGACAAATAAGACTTTGAAGTATTAAATCACTTGATATGAATACTTAATGTGATAGCATATAGACAATAAAGCATTGACAACTTAAAGGTGCTCTTTGTCTTTGTCTCATTCCTAACTTATTAAGTGATGCCGCTGTGAGATGGCTGCTGACTCGACCTGCAATCCCAAAGCGTCCGTTTTTGACAAGTTGGGAATGAGACTCAAAAATCCAACTTCTCTCACAAATAGCACCTTCTAACAAAACAACCCAGAGAAAAGGGGAAGGTCTCATTTTTTCCCGGCACGTTAACTTGCACTCCGCTCATTACATGTGATTAATGCACGTAAATTGCTACAAATTGTTGCTTATAGCCCCTTCAAAGTGTTGCTAAATATGTATCACCGCTTCCAGAAATTGACACCATGTCAGTTCTCCATTGCATATGCATGTTTCTGTCACCCTGCCGTATTCATTTGGATAGCAACAATACTTGTCCATTGCCATCAGTAAAACCTGACTCCACATTTGGTGGAGTCATTCGGTTGTCAAGGTTGTGACTCCAACACACCACGAGAGGCATTATCACAGAAATGATGAGGGCACTTCACCAAGCTGCTGCTGTGGCTGTCTCTCATGGGCCAGCAACAGCACTGAGATAAGACAAGAACCTGACACTGGGACAGGGCAAACCGCTGCTAGTTACACTCTGGAGTTACATGTGAAGTGAAGTGATCACTTCTGAGAACGAATGCGTGAATGTAGCTGTGACCAACAAAGGATCTTTAGTGGTATGGTAATATCTGATGTATCAGATCTCCCTTTCTTTGGTTTTGATTGGGTACGATGCAGTGCAGGTAGCCATACATTCTAATTTGAGTGCCGTAGGACAAGGGTTTTTGTTTTTGAACATCTGCACTGTGTTCACATATAGGCACAGCAGCATAATCGATATTTACAAATGGCATTAAAATGATCCAGTATGGGGAAAAGGAACATGATGTATCCTTTAAAGAGATAGTTCGTCAGCAGTGTTTGACTGGAGATGGATAATTTAAATTGAGCCCGTCAAGCCCAAGCTGTTCCAGTCAGCAAGTAAAACCCTGAAACTGTCAACATCTATTTTCCTCATCAGAGAGAGAGAGGGGGAGAGAAGTGGTGGTGAGCCCAGCGAGGCACGCATATTTTAAGTCACTTTGCACTCTTCAAGAGGGCCCTTTTTTCAATAATCCATTATGCATAGCAGCTCTGGCTCTCCCTGGTATTTCTCCTACCTTCTTGACGTCAGTTGCCATTTGTGAGGGTTACCCTGGCAACGGCCAGCCTCCCCGGGAGATGTCTGGTGGATAAGATGGCCCTGATAAAGCCTTTTAAGGTTCTACTGTTGCTGCACCTTTTAATTGCCTTTGATACAGTGGAAGTATAACATGGAGGTCGACGGGCCGCGTCGCCACATGTGGGCAGAAAAAAAAAATTGGAACATGCAGATAAAAATAGACATTGAGGAGCCGCTTCAGATTGACGTCCCATTATCTCCACTTGATTCAATCACCCACGTGTTGGGCTCGTTTTTGAGCCGTCCTGTGAAACTGACTTGGACAAGATGGATCTATTTTTGGCCACGTTGTGCTCTACTCTTCCATTATGCAAAAGACACATGTGTACGACTCATTTTAACAATGTGCCATTGTTGCAGTGATGAGATAATATGTAAAGGCTAGAAGCAGCACGCAGCTCATTGTGATGCCTCTGAACAATGTGATTATGAGATAACATGAAAAGCTCAAATATCATCCAAGTTATTTTTGAAAGTCATAAAACCCTAAATCCCCCCTGGTATGCAAACTTGTCCCTAAGAAACCAACCTCACATTCAAATGATTTATTTCACCTGCCTGACTGTTACTGTACTTTGAACTCTGACTTATGCAAAACGCACACTGAATTTGCTTTGATGCAAAAATATCACATTCCTAGGCAACAATACAGTTGAGTTACTGTATACGACACCCGTTCCAGGCTCCAGGAGGCTATTTATAGCCACACCAACATGTATGTCTTTCTTTTTTTTTTTCATACACCAGGCTATTGATGTGCTATTTTTAAAATGTCAATTTGCTCCCTCCCTCTCCTTTTGGTTGCCAAGCAATGGACCAAAGGACCTGATTGGCCAAGGATGTGGACACCTTGACTCTGACTCTCAGCTGGTTAATGAATTCTGTCTTTATGCTCACAATAGAGGCAGGGAGCTGAAGAGTTCATATTACTGTGATGGACTGACTGTTTATGAGTAGTTGCATGATTTATATCTAAATTGAGCAACCATTTGTCACCATGCAAGGTATGACCAAAAACCTGCATCGTTCACCATCATGCTATGCATTTAACAATAAAAATGTCGAGGTGTCATGATTTTTGTGATGGAAAGACTATTTTTCTCCACTTATATGCTAGTGTAGAGCATACTGCTAAACTACTGTGTTTCTCATTCTCAACTGTACAGAAACATATGAGTATTGCTTTTTGTAAATTTCAGGTTTTTTTGATGTTTTACATTTGATAATATCTTATTTCCCAGCTGTGTAAATGACAAACCAACAACAACATATGTTTCTGCGATCCTATTAATCCTAATCCTCATAATGTGTTTAGGGGGAAATTGGTCTGACACACCTAAACGACTGCTGTGTGCGTGAATTCAATTAGACTTAATCTGACCCCATGCCACTCCGAAAGGAAACCAAGGGCTGGGCAACTTTCATCTTCCCTCCATTGATTGTGGCTCGTGCAGAGATATGGAAAAGCCTATCCCACTGCTCCCTTTCATTGGCCCCATTAAATATTCATCCTGTCCTAATGGAGAGAGATCCTTTTCAATGAGCCCACTGCAGGCCAACTGTGGTGTGCCGGGGTGAGACGTGGCACAGCTGTCTCCTGGCACAATCCAAACCTTACAGCTTTAAATTTTGATTTGGTGTGCTTTTTGGGGGGTGAGAAACTCATTTTATCTTCACTGTTCTGTTCTTCACTGTTCTTCACTGTTCTGTATTCTGCTTTAATAGTCTAGCAACATAAAAAAACAAACACATTTCTCTTGTAAATTTCATTGTCTTCGTGTCACTTAGTGGAATAAGATTATCATAAGCAGATCATGCCTGCAACCAGTGAGTCATTTTTCTAATCTGATGACTATTTTATTGATTTATGGAACAATCATTTGGCCTGAAAATGATCGGTAATACTACATTTTAAAATGTTATATAGACGATATTACGATTACCAAGACAAAGAAAATGACTTGATCAAAATGATCAATTCAGTGATTTATTGACTAATATATGCTGATATGTATTTTCCCCAAGCATTTTAGGGCGGACACTGACAATTACTGTATTTTCTTTATTGATCAATGTGTTCATTAATGGTTTGGCTAATAGCATTTCTTTATAGAATAGTGAAAATGCCCATCCCAATTTCACAGAGTCAAAGGTGGCATCCTTTCCCACAGCCCAAACATAATCAAGTCACAATAAAATAAGGCAGAAAAACAGCAACAACAGGAACATCTTCAAATCTGAGAAGCTGGAACCAGAAAATGTCTGGCATTTCAGATAGATAAATGAATCAAACTTTTAAAGGTTTATAAAAAGATTGTTGCTTCAGTCATCATTTCAGCGCAGAAGCATATGACTACATTTAGAACGAGGACGTCACTGTTCCTTTACCTAACTCTCATAATAGGCTCATCAATTGACAGCTACCTTTGAGCAGCTACACTATTTCCAGATTTTTATAGATCGTGCACATATGCTGTAGTTTGACAAAAGCATTTTGCATTTACACTGTGTCTACATTTGCAAAAAATAAACAGATAGTTAGATAACTTTACAATAATGCTCACAGGACAAAAGCTAAAGTCACACTTACAAACAGATTACTACAAAACATCATAATACATTTTTCTCACCTCAAGCATCAACACTAATACTGTAGATGCACGACTCTCCTGGTTTATTTGGTGTGTTTGTATGTGATCAAATCGAGGAGTGGAGTTTTTGAAATTTTGGCTTTGCAAATCTGAGGTGAGGTCCATTTGAATCACTACTACTACAACCACTACTACTACTACTACAGGCTCTGTAGGTCTAATATTTGTTTCCTGTATCCCATTCGGTTCCTTTTTGTTGAGGGGGCTGACAGACGGTACCATTTTGCTCGATGGTTACATTACCCTTTTCAGACATTTTACCAAGCTTAACGAAAATGTTATTACTGATTGTTTAGGAGTGTTGGCTTCGATATAAATACATTTTGTAAGGTTCTGATATTTTCTAACGTGTTTCATCGGTTTAATTACAGAAAATATCAATATAAGCCGTACCGCGCACCCCTCAGCGTAGGCTGTTGCCATGTTCCCACTTTCATGGGTGTGGTGATTAGCTTGCTTGGTGAAAATTTTTAGTCTAATCCGCTCGCCCCTGCGCTGTCTTCTACCCCTTTAAACCGATTAAATTGTCTTAAAATTAACACGTCTGCCTTCACGATTTCTCTCACAGCTGGGACCATGGTTGTCGTGTGAAAACGGATCGGTGTGACTCGGATTGGAAGCACGGACAGAGCCAAAAAAAAGCCTGTTTCAGGTAAGGACGTGTTAGTCTCCTCTTGGTATTTTGGTGGCTTTTCGGCTATTTCCTGCTTTGCTCACGGCGGTTGTATTTTGTTTTACATTGTGGGTGAGAAGCAAGGTTGCCCGTGTGACTGAAGTATTGCCTGTGCTGTGAGCTGCTCTGTAACTCTTAACACGACTGTTCCCAGGCTAATAAAGCCTCAATGCTATTTTCCCCCCTCTAAAGCCAAGCTGTTGGAAATGTACTGATATCCAAACGCGGCCTTTTTTTATAGGCTGTCAAATGATTCCCAGGCTGAACTCGAGGGGCAAAACCATTCAACAGAAGGCGCATATTCATATGTTCCCATTTCATACATCAGTTTTCTCATTTGTGGTTGCACGACTCCCTGCGTAGCCTTTTCCCCCCTCCTCTATTAAATATACATGGCAGTCTGCCTTCATCCGAGCGGCAACTGGTAGCGTGACAACTCAGGCAGTTTGTTGCTTGTGTCAGAAATAAATCTGGTCTCAGATCAGCTGATAAAGATGGTTAATACACGTTAGATTCTCCTGATGGAGGTGAAGGTTTCATGTATCGGCTGTCATGACTTGTACACAGTCCGTGTATAAGTCATGACAGTGGGAGACTGTTGATGTACAATATACAGATTTTACAGTTCGTCAGGGTTGATCGTGTGTGTTATCAATCTGCAGCGTTCTCTGGCCTTATTAGCCTGTTGCTCTCATAACTGCGCATTTAATCACATTTATAGGTGTATGGTGATAAATAAGAAACATAACGATATATAAAGCAGAAAAACGTACTTTTCATTCAGAATAGTTATTTCACTTAACTCTAATACAACAGTTTTTAAATTACTTAAAGCTGATTTAGATTGATGAGTTGAGTAATTCATTGATTAATTGTCAAAGTCAAGTATTAAGGGAAATTGACAAAAACTCTGATTTCAGTCTCTCAGTTATATGTTTACTTTTCTCAGTCTTATGGAGGCCCTGACCAATACATTGATCAGCTGATAATGTCCTATGGATAGCTGAGGTCACCCTTCCAGTTTCCCTCATGGGACCTTGCTCCAGACAAGTATTCTTTCGATCCCGCTTTCAGTTGTGCCATGAATTACACACATTTTGTTTTGGTAATTTAATAGATAACTTTTCAAGTCAATAAAGTTGCAGTTTGTCAAAAAAAAAAAAGAAACATAAGACTGAAAATGTGTTTTAAGAAAGACTACGCCACCAACAGCGACGCCGTCTTGTTGAATGGTCACCAAAAACAATTTTTAGGGGCCAATACTGATCCCTCAACTCTTGTGACAAAAATATGTAAGGGAGGCAGGGTACTTTACAGTTTAACAATACATTTTATGGTCTAAAATGACATCAGTGACCTGAAACAGTCTTAACTCAAAATTTTAATTATTTTGAATCACCCATAGCATCGTTTCTTCTGCACTGTCTCATTCTTTAAAAACCAAAAGTTTTCTGTATCAGCAATACGATATATCTTTGATAAGCCAATATGTTAATGCAGGCCAACCGACATCGGTTGAGCTCATACCCATCGAATAGAAATGTTTGGAGTATAATATTTTTTGAATACCCAACGAAGTTTACTGTTTCAGTACTAGGTTTTCATTTAGGACAATAAAGTTTATTGTTAAACTGTAACATATCCTGCCTCCATGACCTTTTGTATCTTTTTTTACAAGTGTTGGAGAACCACATTTGAGGGATCATTGCAAAACAATGTGTGTTTATGTTTATGTTTACTCCGTGTATAACTCCCTTACATATCAGTTTCAGCACCGGCTCTAATAATCCAGTACAAGTCTGGCTCCATTCTTATGTGATTTTTTTTTTCTTTTCTTTTTTTTTAAGATTGTTGCTTGGACAGAACAAGCAGTTTTAATAATGTCCTCTTATGTTTTGTAGAATTGTGGCAGGCAGGATCAATTAGTTTCTGTTGCTCACCATCAACAGATGAATTCATAATGAAAACAGTTAGTGATTTTCGACCGCCAAGCCCAAGTGTACTGTATCTTGGGCTCTAACTTTCACTACAACTCAGACAAGCTAGCCATGGTAACAGCAACAAGACACATACACGTATTTATAAATGGACCCATTAACAAGAAATCTTGAACCTTCATGTAAAAGGATTATGGTTCACTTCATTGTTTATGGATATGTCTATGAAAACAGTCTTGTCCAAACAGGACACATCCAGTTGGGTTCTTATAGTTTTGATCAGGAATCATCTGTGACTGCATTATGTGTAATTCTGTAACTGCCTGGTGTAGGTGGAGTTGAAACCTTCAATCAAAGTAGGTCATACACCAATCACACACTCATTCACTGTGTTCCCGTCAGCTCTGTGTGACAACAAGCAAAATGTAACTTGCTCTAATTTTACTGGGGATCAACCAAAACAGCTCCATGGTGGTCCTGAGCAACTAATAGTGCGTTCTGTGATTTATTTTCCCTTTCAGATGTTTGGATTAAATAAGATATACACACATAGGCCTGAAATGCACACACAACCTATAGACATGAATTAGTAAAGAGATGTCAGAGCAACGGGTCTGCCACTCCATGCAGTTAGAGATGTGGTGCCATGCTCAAGGGCACCTCGGCACCTTTCCTATTACCAAACTGTAGTTACTGCAGCAGGAATCGAAACCCATGCTTCCTTGGTTTAAAAACCAGGAATTATAACATCTCAAGGATACTTTAACCCAGAAATAAAAATGTGATCAGTATGTACTCACCCCCATGTGGATGAAGTCAGGTGACGATCACAGCAAAGCAAGTATAATGTTTTAAAATGTTAAGATCTGCAAAAAAAAAAAGAATGACTCTATACAGCTGATCTGCTGAGATCCAAGTCTCTGGAAGCCCTGAAATCCAAAATGGATTTGAAAATATGTTGTTCACATCCTTTTCTTTTTTTTCTTAAGCCTGAATCTTCACTGTAGCTGCCTAGCTAAAAGTGTAAAGCACACATCCCGTCAGAGGTAGGTGCACAAGCTCAAACATGAATTGAGCGTGTAAACAACGTCTTTTCTAATGTTGCTGAGAAAGAGAAATGAGACTGTTGCTTTTGCTATGAAGCTCCAGAAATGTTTCGGGGACTACAAAACTTAATAGATAATAAAGCTGACTAGAATGAGTACATGTGTTTTTTCCACTTACTTAAACCTCAGCAGGTATTTCCTCCATTCTCTGGATGTTTGGAATAGTCAGTGGTTGACACCTGATGGAGGTATCCTGCTGCTCTTTTTCAGTGGGGACCATTTAGTACACTCAAGGCTCCTGAAATGTGCTCTTAGAAATGTTCAGGGCAACATCAGCCAGAGGTATATGGTTGGTTTTTTTTTTATGGAAGACTTTTAACAAAATTGAAACTTAATCATCTAATGAGCATATTCAGCATTGTCCAGTAGTTTATATTGTAATTTTCATAGGCAATAAAGACTTGTGTGGAAGCTGATATTAGGTCAAGAAAAGAGCTCAGTATTCGTTAGACTAAAGCCTTTTTAAATGTACATTTATTGAAAGCTAAACGCATCACAGCATTTGACAAGAGTTTTGGCTTAGACTAGTGAAATATCCAAAATATCCAAAAATGTGTTATAAAGGCACATAATCTCAATATATGTACAGAAAGTACATAGACAATAAAGTATCTCTTCAATATAAATGCTTTTCCTGTAAACACTGGTGCTCACAGATGTTCAGATCTGGCTCGTCATAATGTTAATTCTTTCACTTCCTGACCATCTCATGTTGTTGGGCCCCTGTGGCTCTGGGTACAGCTGCACTGCCTGCACCTCCCGTTGATCTGTTCACCAGTATTTGTTCATGATCGAAGCAGGTGTGACTGACTTCCTACTTTTATGTGACCCACAAGGAGCAGAGGGTCTCAATGGCATATTTAAATTGAATATAAAATATGTGAATAAGCGTTATGACGCCATCTTGTCTCGATCTGTTGTAAACCTTCTCCAGGTTTCACTTTGACCCGCTTCTGGGCTTGACACATACTTTTCCAGAAGTTACTGTCCTGTGATTGTTTATGAACTTTCAGTGAGTTAGCAGGGCTGTACACTTAAGGGACAATTTCTCCTGTAACAAATATATTGTGACCAAGCTTTGTTATTGTAAACCAGAGACCATAGTGACTGACAAGGACCTTGCTATGGAGGCGTTAAAGAGATCTCTGTGTGTGTCTCTCCTTCTCCTTGTCTGTAAGTGAGAGAAAAATGAAAGTGAAAGTTTGCATGCCAGCTTCTTGTAGGCAGAATTATTAGCCTGCATTAATGAATCTGGTATGAGCAGCAGCCAATAACATGTACCAGAGTCATGAACCAGATGTAAAAACAGTCATATGAAAAATCCCTTCACTTGTTTTTCCGGAGAAAACTAAAATATTAATTTTAATTTCAAGGAAGGTTAAGATAGCCAACAAATGTTGAAACTGGAAGCCATGATTTTTTGGGGGTGACATTTTGCTCAAAAAAGTATGTTTATAATACATTGATTTTCAAAATAATTGACGAATAATTTACTGTCATCTGATGGAGTAATCGGCTAAGTAAAGCCGTGTGTAATTGTCATGTAAATGCTCCTCTGGCATTGTTGGCAAACATGAAGTGAAATGGCTTCTCTCCTTATTGACTCATTAGAAATATATTCATGTCCGTTTCGGTCCAGAGGTGGAAAATGTACACACATTCTCTCCTCAAGTAGAAGTACTGATTCAACTTCTTTACTCAAGTAAAAGTACAGGCTCTGAAATGTACTCAGTACTAAGGAAAACACCAGGATGTCAAATACTGACATTTTGGGTTGGTATCCCGAGCACTGTAAAATATTGAGACTGTAAGAAAATATGTGCAGAGGAAGATACAGGAAAATATGAGCCCTAACACAACAAAGTAGCAAGGTATTTGTACTTTGTTACTTCCCACCTGCCTAACTAGTAGTGACTCAGATTTATAGAAAGGTGTGATGTGTATGCACAGCCTCATGAGTGTGAAATACTCAAGTACGTGTGGTAGCGATATGCCTATTTCTGCCTTTGTGCGTCTTTGTCTCAAATGTATCCAGTTTTATGCAGATTACAGCTATTTGGTCCCACTTGAGACCCAGTGGTCTCCTGTTGGCTGCTGGGAGCTCCAGCATGAACCACGTTGGATGGGTGTTTGGTTGGTTCGTGTCAGAAGGGCTATAGCAGTAAGGGCCTCCCACAGCCAGTCTCAGAGACCCAACTGTGTTGGTGCCAAGCAGCACTATCTACTGTAGCTGGCAACCACATACCAAACAATAGGCAGCTCCAACACAACTCTGCCTTTGTCGCCCCTGATATTGTGCCATCCTCTGGGCCTGTGTTGGCTCGGCTGGCTGCATGCCTCCAGTCACACAATTGGAGAAAAGACACACAAGTGCTCCATGAGGTTTACGACTTTAAATTGTTAAAGGTAAACTTTGTAGGGACTGAAGTACACTATCTGTGGGACAATTTTTTCGGCTGCGGTTGATATGTGGTTACTTAATACAGCGGAAATGAGTGGCCTGTTTTTGGTTTCCAAATGACTAATATTTAGTATCCACATGTACAAATCACTGCCATGACCTACCTAAAATCAGAGCCAACTGTTGGGAAAGCACCTCGACACATCACGTTTTTTTGCGTCATCTTCCATCATACCTGCATTATTTTCCAACTCACCCCTCTTTGCACGCTCAGTTGCCTTTTGCGTCACAAGCTTCAGGCTGAAAACATCGATTGAAAATATTTATCAAGGTGTAGAATGTCGGATTGTGTTGTTTTGGTAGTCCACAACGATGCTCTGTGTGACGTGGCATATTTCAGAGGCGTACAGCAGAATGGATCCATGGCAGTCAGAGCAGTACCACATCACAGGCAAGCTGACGCTGAGAGCCTCTCTTCAGGGGGGTTGCGTCAGCCGAAGGGGAGGATGACGTCACTCTCGGGCAGCTGAAAGCATTGCAACGCTCACTGTCCTTGATGCCTCGTTACTGTCAAAGGCCTCTTTGGCTGAGACAAAGGTCCATGATGAGCAGTCCAAGGCATCCTCTCCTGTGATAGCAGAGCGAATGTACAATGGCCAAAATCCTAATGAACCCAGAGTGTAAAAGAATAGCTTTTCTTACACTTGCAGTATATTTAAAGGCAATCTTAGCAGCATGGATATCAAGTTGTCTTAGTTACGTATATGCTATTTGTGTAATGATGTGGATTTATTTTGTGGCCCCACTGGTTTTAAAGCTTCTGCAAAACTAAAGCACCAACAATCTTTCCTGTGGAGAGGAAGGGCTGGACTCAGTCTAATTGTTGAATTATAGAAAATGGAACTGAAAATTTAATCTCGGAGGGTTTGACTTCTGGACAGCAGACTGTAAAACAGCCCGGAAAATGGGGGGAGTGGGTTGTTGTGAGCTGTGGTCCAAACATTTCTGAGGAGTGTCTAAGTGCTTTGTGACCCACATTCATGCTCCCCAAGGTAAAGGAAGTGGCAACACACACAGACACACAAAGAGACAGACAGAGACACAGATGCTCAGTCTGACACACTTAACATAGACACACATTTGAATAAATGCTCAAATGCACATAATGTATACACACACTAAATGTATGCACAAAGGTTCTTATTTGGACATTGTCTGATAAACCATCTAGATCTGCCTAAACTACACACAATTTTCACACACACACGTTGGGGGCTCTTTGGGGCGGGCCAAGCAAACGGCGCAATGCAACATCACAAAAGACTGATTGAGTAAGGAAAGGTCAGAGCCTGGCTCAGATGGCCTTTTGAACCAGACTGGGGGTGTTTGAAGAGCCAGGCCACCCTCTAGGCCTCCACCCAGCCCCACCCTTTGCAGCAGCTTCCTTTGGTCTGAACTAGGGATGCACGATAGGTTTTTATTTTTCCAGCCAATACTGATAACGGATAATAATTTAACATTTTTGTATTTTAAAAATAGGTTCATAACCTGTATTTTATGCAGCTGGGAGGGTAAAAAGGCTAGGCTGTTGTGGACAAAGGTGGATGATTTATTATTCACAGCTCTAATAAGATTTATTGTGTTTTTCCTCCTCTGAACACTTGCTGATCACGTATTGCATGTTACGGTTATGTTGTCTTCTTCTGAACCTGAAAAACAAGGCCCACTCCAGTGAAAACATCTGTGGCTCTTGTCTTCATTGTGTGGCTCTACACAGGTGCAGCTCTATGTCACGCAGCATCGATAATTGGCGGCTTGCAAACCAACTTAAAGGTGCATACCACCACATTCTGTGTGTAAATGCTGCACTTGTTAAGTCAACTAAAGCAGTTTGGCTTTGTATTATATGTTCTATTTATCGGTTATAATTCCATTATCTGCCGATAACCAATAATGTAAATTTTTTCATAATCATTACCGATAATTTATCAGCCCAATGTCTATCACCAGCCCTAGTCTGAACCCATACAGGATGCCCACGTTTGTCGGATGGAAGTTCCCATCTTTCCCCCTCCGTCTGCCTGTTACACTCATAGTATTTCTGTCTCTCTGTCTTGCAGGTGTCAGCTGGTGAAGCGTGTGTGTGTGTGGGTGTGTGAGAGCGTGTGTGTGAGTGTGTGTGTGTGTGTGTGAGAGTGTGTGTTTGTGTGTGTGTGTGTGTGTGTGTGTGTGTGGTTGTGTGTGTGTGTGCGTGCAGGCACGTGTGTTTTCCCAGCCTTGGTCAGTATTTGAAGCAGAGTGTGGCCTGAACACATCAGAGGGACAATGAGCGAGCTGGAACAGTTGCGGCAGGAAGCCGAGCAACTACGCAATCAGATCCGGGTACGGCAACGTTTTGTGTGCACGTGTTCATTTATGTTGACGTGTGTGTGCGTTGTGCTTCTGTTTGTACATCACACGTGTGCCACTGTCTGTTTACTGCAAGCTGTAACTCACACAGTTTCAGATGAGACAGTGACGCACTCACAATATAACTTCTCAATCAGCTGCTTTCATTCTTCTGCAGAAATTGGAAATTGATCTGTAAATGTCACTTACAGCTGTGTGACGACTCTGTGCCCACTGAGATATTAAGTGTCTTTGATTGGCAGTAACTTCTGGCACATGTTCAGACACTTGTTTAGAAGCAATTTTTGTCTTTTTAATGATTTGTTCTGATATTAATCGTGTGTGTTTGTGCAGAAATCACTTGTTACGTGGTGATATTTCAGCTGAAAAAGATGAAAAATGTTGTTGGTCAACATGACTGTTATGGTTTTTGTTGTGTTGCAGGATGCCAGAAAAGCCTGCAGTGACTCCACTCTGTCACAGGTAAGACTTCCTCTCCACAATTAGTGTTTAATTTTCCTGTCTCTATAACACATTGAGGTTGTAGGTTTTCACAAGGCAAAGCATTTTGTTGAGCTTATTAAATATACTAATTAATTAGTTATGTAGTCTGTTCTTAATTCTAACACCTTTTTCGAAAATTTCTTTTTGGTTTCTATTATGGGTTACTGTTGTTACGGATGTGGTGGAGCAATTTCGACTGACCTGTAACGTTGGTTGATATTTTGTTGCCAGGCACATTATGAAACTGGTCTCTAATAATTAAATGCAGTTTTTGATCATTTATGCAATAATGTTACTATATTACACAGTATTTCACTCATCACTTGAAAAGTAGCATAGTTGCTACGCTAAGTTTTCCCCTGTTTTTTCGATTATACGTTGTGGCTCTTGCTTTAACCAATGTCTAATACAAAATCTGAATAATAAACACACATACAGTGTATTTCCCAACATTTTAAATATATTTAACAATTATCTTATTAAATATAAATATTTAAATGTTTCCAATCATTGATACATTGACATTTATTGAATTTCTCAGTCTGATTCATAGTACTTGATTCATTCTCACTGTAATATCTCTTCATACTTCATCAGCTGCTTTTTGACAAAAATTCAAGCCAGCTTATATTCTATTTTGAATGCTTCATTCTCACCGAGCTATTAGGAAGCTTCATTCTTTTCAAACAAGACTTCAAATAAATTAAAGTCACCAACTCAGTTTGGCCTTAGCTTTTCAACATTATTGTTTCTACATTATTTCACAGTTTTTAGATATTGTGGACATTATTCAAAGTTTTCACAGCCAGCAATGCACATTTAGCATCAGCTTCTCAACAGGGAGCATTCACAACTGCAAGTTCTTCAGAACTATCCTTCTATAGTTTGTCTATGTAATTATGTGTGTTGTTTTATGATCTTTGTGATTGTTAATGGGAATTCAATAAAGATTAAAGATCACCTGCAAAAGATACAGATAACAACAATCTACTCAATGCCTTCAGTGTAAGTCGGCTAATCAAAGTGTCACAACTTGATGATGGAAATTTTGCCTGGCCGGCCATTAGCCTGTCAGTTTATACACACAAATATTCAACAGAACCAATATAAGCCCCACTATTATTCAGCATTGTCCATTGTTGAGTGATGCTGGGCTGTTTTTGCTGTCTCAGCTAGAGTCCACTCTCTCTCTCTGTCCCTCTCTCTCTCTCTCTCTCTCTCTCTCTCTCTCTCTCTCTCTCTCTCTCTCTGCTAACACTTCTTCCTGTGTTTTGGCAGATCACAGCTGGTCTGGACTCAGTGGGCCGGATACAGATGCGGACGCGGCGCACTCTCAGGGGCCACCTGGCCAAGATCTATGCAATGCACTGGGGAAGCGACTCCAGGTAGTGTAATTGTGCTACAGGCAAAATAAATATGCAATTAGAAGTTAAGAGCTGGAGAGGAAATTAACCTTTGTATTCCAATGTGTTTGTATTTTGTCTTTGCCTGATTTGTTTTGCATTTCATTTTTCAGGGGCATTTCTGTTACTTGGCAGACAGCAAATCTGTTCTTTGAAATAATTTAACAGTTTTGGCTTTACAGAAAAGTTAATTGTCAGCTTATTTTAAAGGTTTCAAAGCATTATAGTTGTGCAGGTTTGGTGTTTTCTTCTGCTGCTTTAAGTTGTTTAATTGGTTATTTCAATGGACACACTGGAGCAAAAAAAATACAACAGCTTAAAAAGCATCGAGTTTAGTTCTTTTCTCGTTTTATCTGAATGGTTTGAACTTTGAAGGTCATTTTTCCCCAGAGTTGCTGCTTTTAAATTTCTTGACTGTCAGCGACTGTGACCATGATGACTTTTGCATCTACAAGCCTAAACCTATAACTGTCAAAATCTATAGTATGCCAGGGATGGGCAATAAAGTGCCTCCGAGGGCTAACAGTCTGCAGGTGTCTATTTCAACCAAACATGGACACGTGATCAGCCACAGCACAGGAATTTAACAATAAAATCACCACTCTGCAATTGGCTTAGTCTCTGTCTTGGAAAATTGATGTTAACTCTTCAAATCTCATATTGGTAGCAAGACCAAAATAATACCACCAGTGTGACTGTCAGTATGTAGGCTATGCATTGTAGCATATATAATATAATATAAACTGGTACATTCAACTGAAAGAGTAGCAGTTGTCAGCAGCTTGAGTCAATGGTATGAAATACATCTTTCTATGTGTTTAATATGTCTGTGTCACTGTTTATCTTTTTCTCTGTCCATCTGTCTCCCAATGCAATGCACTGGGGCAGTGACGGCAGTCCCAGGTGTGGGGCTATACTACTACCAGTACCACTACTATTATTTTTACTACTACTACTATTCTACTAATATGACTAATACCACCATAGTAGACTGTCACTGCTGCCACCTCCACTACTCCTGTACATTTAAGTGCTAGTGCTGTTTTACACCCTCACTATGAGCACAGTAATGCTATTCACTGAGCACAGAGACAGACAGCTTATTTGATATTTCCTTAAAGACGCAGTTTGTAAGATCTAAACCTTTTTGATAGTTTCTCAAATAATTACAATTTTGAGTGAGAACCGTTCCTCTGTGTCCAGATTGGACTAAAACTGCGGATGCACGCATTGATTTCTTCCTAAATTAAAACTTCCAAACTGCTTTTTTAACTGTTTGCTGTGAACATGAGCACCAAGAAATTATCTGTCAAGACTAGTATGCATGCAGTGCACTGATCTTTATCCATAGGAAATGAACTTGGAAATGGTGTAGCCAAGTAGTAGTTCTGTACGTCTAGTAGAATTTTGAGCATTGTTTACTCACTTCTGTTCTGTTTGAGCAAATGAGTCTCCAATTTGTTTTTATCACTAAAACCTGTGTTCGAAATCGAAATACTGGAATGACCTCCAGCTGATGATGCATAGGCTGTTCAGTGGTGATTTTGTGTGTGTGTGTGTGTGTGTGCGCGCGCGCGCGCATGTGTGTGGCACCCTCTGACCGACCCTGCAGGAGGCCAGTGTTTATTTTGTATACAGCCACTGACATTTCAGCGTGATGGCTCTCCTCTTGATTGTAGCATAGCACCGTCAAACTACTTCCTGTCCCCGGAGAGATGGAAACCCCCGGTCAGGATGGGAGGGGAGGGGTTCCAGCTGTTTGTAGATCTGCACCACCTATAACTCTCAGTCTTTACTGACTGTTTCTACTTCATCTTCTTCTCCGTCTCCATCTTTTTGCTGTCTCGTCTTGCTGCCCCACCCCGGCTTCTTTTTAGTTCTTTCCCAACCCCTCAGGCTTCTACCTCCCACCTGACAGTAGGGACTTTTACATAACGGGCATAATGAATATTAGATGGGGTGGGACATTAAAAGTGGCTTCCCTGGATGAGGAGACTTCCACGAAGATGGAGGGAAATGGGGATGTCGAGAGAGGAGTAGGGATCTCACACTGAATGCTGTTTGACAGAAAACCTTATCTTAGCACAGTAGACTGCAAGGCGGCTGGCTCTCATTGCTTTTAATGATGCATGTACCTTAGATTATGTGGGGTTTCTTTCAGTGTTTGTGAGCTTAGTCTCATGCTCTTGTTTCTAACTTGTTTCTAGGTTACTTGTCAGTGCCTCGCAAGATGGAAAGCTAATCATCTGGGACAGCTACACAACAAATAAGGTGAGATTATTGAGAATTATTGATAGAATGTAGTGCACAATATGTAAAATAACAGTTGTAACCCATGCTTAAAGCGAGCAAAACTACTCAAAAGTATTATAATGTAGTTGCTGAAGAACAGATGTTTACTGAACATTGATGTTGCACAGGGCCATGACATCATACTGTACCTTGAAGACGATGTCGGTAAATATGAGTAAAATGCAAATTTTGCTTATCCCATATAAATGCGCCACATGAAACACAAAGGTGGGGAGGCTGTGATTTCTGAATCTGCTAAACACTATTGTGTTGTAAATACTGTATGTCAGAAATGGCGACAAACTACTCTCATAAAGGCAGCTACTCTACATGGTTGCCTGAAGGTTGTTTAAATATTAAGAAATTAATCTGTCTGGTGAAAGAGTGAAAATAACACTGTATTCAGTAACGCCCAAAGCGAATCACTCAGCCTCATCGCTAAGAAATTGTTCATATCGTCCAAAAACAAAGGAATATTTCACTGAAAGCAAAATATATTGCCATTAGCAACACAAGCTACAGTTCACCTTTTATTTTTCATTCATCAGTAATACTATTTGAACTTCTACACCTAATCTGTATGGAGATGCTGCTCAAAACAATGTACACACTGAACATTGACCTTAACTTTAAAACTCAACAACCCTTCCTTTTATCACGTTTTATAAAGAAATGCTTCTCTTCGTCCTCAGATGCATGCCATCCCGCTGCGCTCTTCCTGGGTGATGACGTGCGCCTACGCCCCCTCTGGGAACTATGTGGCCTGCGGAGGCCTGGACAACATCTGCTCCATATACAGCCTGAAGACCCGCGAGGGCAACGTGCGCGTCACCAGAGAGCTGCCCGGACACACGGGTAGGCACAGGGCCAACAGAGAAATAATTACATTGCAATGATATTTACTAGTTGTTTCTACACTGACTTTGATGTTGTTGTTTTATCATATCCTGACATGAGTGCAGCAGTCAAGCAACCCTGTTTCGTCTCACAATCCCTTTCAGATATTAAGTTTTGTTGACTGGCTAATTTACAGTGTTTCTGTTTTCTTACAAAACACCTCCTTGAAGAGTTGATTTTAACGACCAAGATATGTGTGTGGGCTTTGTCAACAATGTTAGAATGAAATAGTGTTTTCTACCCCAGGGCTACAGTGTTGGATGAACATGCCAACTTTAACCAAAAAGCCACATTTTCAACTTGTTTGTTTTTCAGATGAACAGGATATGATTAAAGGTGGGCTCAGCTACCTAGGCACAACCAAAATTAGTGGGATTGTGCATGTGTGTCTCTCTGACACACAGCAACATTGTCGAGAACTATTAGCATGACAGTAAAACAATCAGTCAATCTAGTTATCTGATGTTGAACCTCTCTTTGTCTTTAGGTTATTTGTCCTGCTGTCGTTTCCTGGATGACAACCAGATACTGACCAGCTCCGGAGACACCACCTGGTGAGAGATAACCCTGCTTGCTACTGCACAGTTTTAAAAAACAAGCTTGTTACATGACAAAAATATAATGTCTCTCATTATCTTGCTCTTACTTTTGACAGCCCTAACCTATTAGAGCTATAGAAAAGAGCACAGACCAAAGTGCTTTTGTCTAAAACACATAGAGAGTAGATGCTCATGGCAAACCAGCCATAGTCCGTCAACAGGGTCAGATGAAAAGGTGAAAAAGATGCATATGGGAAAAAAAAACTTTAATAATGGTACTAAAGTTGTAATAATCCCCCTGGATAAGAAACATCTTTTATTAATGATGTAAAGTGACACATAACCTTCCTGTGCTGAAAACTCCCACCTGTGTCTTGATAATAATCAGGCGTCACTTTGGTTACTCGTCCTTAACTGCTGCCTCCTTTCTTGCAGTGCATTGTGGGACATAGAGACAGGTCAGCAGGCCACCAGCTTCTCTGGCCACACAGGGGATGTGATGAGTTTGTCTCTAAGCCCGGACTATAAAACCTTCGTGTCGGGAGCTTGTGACGCCACCTCCAAGCTGTGGGACATCCGCGATGGCATGTGCAGTCAATCCTTCACCGGCCATGTGTCCGACATCAACGCTGTCACCGTAAGTTTACACGAGCACACACAGACACTGCAGGAAGGAAGAATGTAAAGTAGGGATGCACAATACAGATTTTTTTTCAATCGATTTGGATAATCAGTAAGAACCTTCTTCTAATGGCCGATAATTTCCCATTTTTGTATTTTTAAAAAGATTATTCCCTGTAGTTTTTACATAGTATCACATGTGCACCTTTTAAAGCAGATCACCATGTAAGTTTATTGTACTGGATGGTCTGTCAGGTTCTGAGTTAAACAAGATGTCCTCTCAGCCCTGTACTAACTACTCTCAGCCCATCACTGATGACGATGATGATGATGATGTGATAATATAAAAACACTTTATTTACTTTTGCTTGTTTTTTTTACTCTTGCAGTTTTTCCCCAACGGGAATGCCTTTGGCACAGGCTCAGATGACGCCACCTGCAGGTTGTTTGACCTGCGTGCTGACCAGGAGCTGATGGTGTACAGCCACGACAACATCATCTGCGGCATCACCTCCGTGGCTTTCTCCAAGAGTGGCCGACTGCTCCTGGCCGGCTACGATGACTTCAACTGCAACGTCTGGGACACTCTGAAAGGCGAGCGTGCAGGTAAGAGACTTATGAAGTCAAGTAATTTTTTATGTGCTTGTTCCTTCAGTGTCCGATGAGGAGACCGTCCTATTAACGATTAATTTAGCTTTTGTTAATAATCAAAGTCTCCTCTCTTTTGTAAATCCTTTAGCACAGTTGAAGCCCCTGGCTAAAACAAGGATGTCAAATGTAGTCATTTCTAAGTCTTGTTTTTGATTTATTTTTTTACTTTTGAGCAGATATTAATATTACACACTTTAAGATCCGATTTTACCCACAAGTGCACTCCAGATGAAAGTGACACAAATCTTAATGTTAATATCGTACATTTGATATATTTGATACATTTGAGTGCAGCAATCTGCATATCACTTTTTTTTTTCATTAGTTTTGACAACATGGGTTCATGCCATGTGGTGTGTTTTTAGGATTAACCAATAATCAAAATAGTTGCCAGTAATTTTTCTGTTGATTGACTCGATCAGTCAACTTATTGATTCAGCTATAATATCAAACATATATCGGATATTTTGGTTATCTTTGACTCTGGTTTAACTTCTTTGACCCCCAGGTGTGCTAGCGGGCCACGACAACAGAGTGAGCTGCTTAGGGGTGACGGAAGACGGCATGGCTGTGGCCACTGGCTCCTGGGACAGTTTCCTCCGGATCTGGAACTAAACAAACCTTGTCCCTGCTGTACTCAATCACTGCCCACCAACGTCCACCTCCCTGAAACCCCACCTTACATATCCCAACTCATCTGCTGGGCTGGAACCTGCGGGGTGCACACTGTGTCAGCTAAAACCTACTTTAAGTCGTCCCCGGTTCTCCTGTCTGCTGGTGACCTGTCCACCTGTGAGAACGTACCCACTCTTTCTACCTTTTGACGTTTTTTCACCCAGCTATTACACAAAAATAAGAACCTTTCAGTGTAGTTGTCTAATCAAAAATTTAAACAGAAAAGAGCTTTGAAAAACTGAAGGAAAAAATAGAAATTTTGGCCTTAAACCAATTCTGTAGACGGTAATAAAGAGCGTCTGTCACCACAACTAACAACACGCAAGATGAGCGTCAGTGTGTAATATGTAAATGTATATATAAAGACAGTATATATGTATAGCATTATGTGTGTATATATGCATCATATATGCATATATAATGTGTATGTATATATTTTTGTAGTTAATTTCCCACCCTTGCGTTTTTGTTTTGTTTTTTTATTATTTTTGGGGGGTTTTATGTTTTATTTCAAATGTACATATTCACATTACAACACGACATAATGCCAGAAACACTTATTTTGTCTTGTGTGAGTACCAGATTAAATGTCAGACAATAGATGCAGCAGTTCATCATAATTTTAGATCAAAATTCATATTTTAATGACTAAAATTTCTGGTACTTGCTGGTTTAGTCGAGCCAAAAGAGGAGCAAGTAAACAAGACAGTTTGCCGAATTACAATTTGACCTAAAGAAACTCACATTCCCCATTTGTATGTGTGTGTATTATGGTTACAGGCAGTGGGCATAACTCATACATCCTGTATCTACAAACGTTCAGGTGAATGATAGCTATGATGGTATTTTTTCTTTTAAGAACACGACCCCTGACATTCCTCGCGCAGTGGTTTTTAAGTTTTTAGTCTGGATTCAGCTTCTGCTCCAAAGTGAACCAGTGAATTTTAGAATACTTTCAAAAAAGCAACCTTGTTTTACTTGAGGCTATGCCTTTGCCTCTACCTGCATGGATTGTGATTTCAAATCATCGGATGCTGAATATCTGAGTGTCACATCCATTTCATGCAAATCAGCAGCTGTGTGGTGCGTTCAATAACCCAATAATGGTTCTAAACAAAGGTTTGCATCATCATTTCCCTGTCTCCTGTGGACTATAGAATCTACTCTTTTCCTTAAAGTCAAAACGAGCATCTCCAGTTGCCCGTAAAATGATGGAGAGAAGGGCATCACATCCATGAGCAGAAGCCGTTCTCTACCTTGTGATGCCTGCATGGACAAATGGTAGAGCGACCAGTCGTTATGTGAGGATATAAAAGGACCATAAAGGAGAGCAGTGACTCTGTCAGCGACCTCTGAGGACTAGACATGAAGAGAAAGAGAGAGAGAAATAAGTCTCAGAGCTCGCCATGTCATTTTATCCTTTTTTTTTTTTTTCCTAAATGAAGGATCAATGAGTCCTTTTTGTAGTCAGCAAGGTGCGAACTGAGCGACTGCATGGAACTGAAAATCATGTTAGCCACTCAAAAATCACACCGGTGCCACAACAAGCCTGTAAAAAAAACATTTGATTTTTTTTTTTTTTTTAAAGGGTTTAACACTTTCAACGATTTTCTTTTCCTCACCAAAAACATGTTATGAACTGTTAAATATTGCTAGTGAAGAAAGTACACTTGTTAGACAGAAATGTACACTTAGTAAAGAGCTAGAAACGCACTCACAAGCTGTAGTACAAATGTAAACCATCGAGCACTTGTGACTTATTTACCCATAGAAGAAGTCTCTCTGATTTTGAGTATTTTCTCATCACCCATCTTACATGATTTTGGTTCCTCTAAAGACTTAATTAAAAAAAAAAAAAAAAAGAAGAATTGATGCACATTGTGTATGTGAGTTGGACCTATCCATCAGCTGTCTCAGGTGCCTATCTCTGAATATAAACATTTGACCCGCACGGGCTGGATAAAGGAGGGTTTGTGCTCCTGTGAGATGTGGCACTTCTGTCTCTCCATTCTGCCTTACGATGCCATTCATGATAGAAGAGGTAATGCTAGCATCGACTACAGTAATGTTTTCCTCTTTTTACACACTGATCAATAAGAAAGATTGCTGATTATTTTTCTTTTCCTGATAGAAGCACATTCTGATACTAGTGAACACTAAAAAGCATGCTTACAGAGAAACCCACCACCTGCAGCTCCATACTGCTTCTAAAAGCAAGTGTTTTACACCACTTTTTATACAACTCTGCTTTCTCTTTCTACTACTACTATTACCGTACAGTTTGTAGTATTTATTTAGGTTCCGTCAGCTATCAATGAGACCCCTCTTTGGCATATCGTGATTCTAGTGACCTTTTTTTCTTCATGTTTTAGCTGCTTCTACCTGGCTTTGCATTAATAAGTCCATTTTGAGAGAATGTTAAAAATAACAGTTATAGTTTTTAGCCTGAGCATAACTCTGAGGTGTGTAGGATGTGATATGTATTGCATATCAGTATTGAGGTGTGTGTGTGGGAGGGTGGGGAAGGGAAGGGAAGGAACGGGTGAGGGAGGGTGGGTCGCTTGCTGATGTATGTGGATAACATATAGATCTAAGTGTTACTTCCTCATTTGTGCCAATGTTGTCCACAGACCCTGAGCTGTGAACTGAAAACTACTCAATGTGACAAAAAAACATGTTTGCTCACTTTACTCAAGTGCCAGCCTTCTCCATATCCATCAGTTAGTCATGTCAGTATCTGATTTTTATACCCAATCTGTTGTCTGATCAGACAGGTGGACTTGTATCTGAAGATGGGCTTTTGTATCCCAAAGTGTTATCAAGTTGACGGCACTTATCAGACTAAATTCTCGGATTGAAACATTCATGTCCCCAGATAAAGGTGACAAAATGTATTTTTAGAAAATAGTTTGATATTTTGGGAAAGGCTCGCTACGTGGCGGTTAGATGAGTACACTTCAGTATTTGCACATTAAATAAAATATTATGTGTTAATGGGTACGCTTTACAGATGATGATGGGCCAACATTTTTACTGTTTGACAGAACCACGCTACTTTTTGTTAACCATTTATTTTAAAACTAGCAGCCTGTTGGCTTGGTTTAGCTTAGCACAACGACTGAAAACAAGGAGACGGCTAGCCTGGTTCTGTCGAAGGGTTTTTAAAAACCTGCTCATTAACACATTATATCTTATTTGTTTAGCAAAAATGAATGTATAAATCTACAATTCGTTTGACTATTTCTTGGCTGGTAGCAGTAACCTCCTTGAGCGACAAATTCTCCAACCATATTTGCATTTACACTTGCCATGTCCTGTCACTTTACTTAGCTAAGCTAGCTGGCAGCTAGCGGTAGCACTCTGAGGTATTTTGCTTACAGGCCTGTCACGATTGCTATGTATGGTTAAACTTATTGCCCCAGAAATAAATGTAATAAAAAATGTTTTGGTCTTTTTAGAACCATTTTTGCCAGTGATATAATGATATAATATTTAAACACTGGAATTGGAATTGAAAAAAATATGACAAGCCTAAATTAAAATTTAAAAAAGAGGCGTAAGTTAAACAAAACCACACAACCAAAACAATATATTTGTGCAAAGCTGTGAAAACCTTTGTAAAGTTAACTGTCAGAAAAACCCTGCTGGTTATTTTGGTATCGTGTTGGTGACATTCTCATGTATTCTCGTTTAAAAAAAACTATTGAGGTCATGTACATGCATAGATAAGTTAATAAGATATGTATGTTGAGTCGATAATGTAATCATTGTGACAGGTCTATGTATCAGACAGACACAAGTGGTATCTTCTCTAACCCTCGTGCAGAAAGCGAATAAGCATGTTTCCCAAAATGCCAAACTCTTCCCTTAAACCCTCCCTGTTCTTTCATTCAGCGATGAGCTGTGTGAAATCTGAAAAAAAACAAAACACCGTAGCCCTTAACAGGTGAATAGAGGGTTGTGTGTATTACTGACGGCGACAGGTATCCATTTCCTCACTCTGTGTGTAATTCAGCAGTGTTAGCAGCTGGAACCTGGACTAGTAACACTTCTACGTGCCTGTGCAGTTCACTCATCTATGTAGTGCAGTAGACTCATAAATCAAAAAGGTGCTTGACTACATTTACTTTCACATTATTGTTGTATTTACCTGAAGTTTCCTCCAGTTTATTCTCTTAACTACACAACTGATGTGGAGCTGTCAAATCAGCTGATTTCCTGTAACGGAAATGTCACCGTGATGCATTTACAGTGTTGTCTGTGGTACCAAACTCGCAGAAACCGAACCTTTGGTTAGTTGGGAGTGGTTTGTTTTTGGCAGTTTTTGCCATTCTCACATACTGTGCCAACGTTTTAACTTTAGAGAGCAGATGTGAAAATGTCTGGTGCACAAGTTTAGGCAGTATTTGAGGACTGTATTTGCACGACTGTCCAACTTTAATATATGTGAATATGATGAGTTTTAAGTTCATTCAACAGAGGATTGAAATTTTTTTTTAAAAAAAATCAATGACACCCCACCACTTGAATTGGTCACATGATCACCACCACAGCACCATCACAGAATAAATGCACTGCCCTGTGACTCTACAACCTACTGTTCTGACAATTTGTTTTGATTTTATTTATTGTTTTATGTTTTAAGCCAGTAAAGACCAGGGACTTGGTGCCATGATAATTCTCTTACAGTGCTATTGTGTGAAATTATAATCACTTGTTATTGAATAATTTTTATAGTCTTTTTCACACCAGACCTTTTTTTTGTATTTGTACAGTGGCTTGGTGATACTGATATGTTGCCATGAGTTATTGTAACCAATAAAAAGCTTCTAACCAAGAATCCACATCCTGGCTCACTTCCTTTGGAAAACATCAGACTGGACAGAAGTCCAAGTTTTGGATTGAACTGAACTGAATATATATTTAAGCATTTAATATTGCTTTGTTCCATTATATGCATGATTTTACCAGGTAGAACAAATTATGTGGAAATGGAAATAAAAGAGAAAAGCTAATAGAAAAGAAAAAGTAGATGTTAAATGTTTGCATTGCAGCAGCATATACTTTGCTTGTACATCATGGCTGTACTGGTGGGCTACTCTCCCGTGGGTAGGCCAGCCTGAAAGATACAGGAACTGAAAAAAAAACACAGTACGTCCTTGTGGACAGTCTGCGGCCTTTTAAATTATGAGCTCGAGAGTTGTTTAGCAAGCAGAAGACGTGCAATTCATCCATTCAAGAAACATTTGTCGTTAGACTAAAGCACAATTTTTCTTTTTTAATTCTTTTAATTATCTGTATAATTGACAGTTTTCCAATTTTATGAAGCAGCATTTTTAAGATGTTTCAGAAGTCAAAGTTCACCCAAAAATGAAAATTCATAATCTTCTCACCCCCATGACAGAAGTCCACAAAACATTGGATGGAGACGAATTCAAGCCAAAGATGTTATTCACACCCACTTCAGTTGCTTTTAGCTCAACAGTGAAGAGTTGGGGTAATAAATAAATAAAATGTTCTAATCAATTTGGTGTCTCAGGCTTCCTATGATTACACTGGGCGAGCTGTATGAAGACATGGTTATTGTTTGTTGTTGTATCCATCTTCTTCACTTGTCGAGGGGAGTGCTGCAACACTGTTTTGCTGTGAAGCTCCTTCACCCACCTTTCCATCGACACAAGGATGAGCAGATAATGAGAGAATTTTCATAAATCAGGAGACTTATCCTTAAAAGTGGCTCTTTGGAGGTTGTCTGTAAACAACAAACTGAACTCATGGTGACACTCTGTGACTTCCAAGTAACACAAAGAGTCAGTTTTAAATTGTGGCAGATTTAATACAATTGGGAAAATCTGGAGGTATTTCTCATTCAAGAAAAAAAAAGGTTTTTTTTTTTTTTACAAGTGTAGACTAGTGTAATTGTCATTACAAGTCTAACAGGTATAAATAAAACAGGATATTATAAAATATATGAGGATTTCCAAAGCCTTTACTCTGTACAGTTGCAGGATTTGTAGAAAATAGAACATGAACCGACACTGATTTAAAGACATGCTTTCCCTTTCTACTCAGTAATTCCTCCCAGTGAATTAACGCTAATAAGGTCCTTATAATTCAGAACAACAGATCTCTTTTATTATTAAATATATCCATGTTTTGGTGCTAACATACAGCAGATCAAGTGCCTGGACAGATACATACACATAAAACTTCATTTGCTCCACAAAAGTTAGTCAAAAAAAAGGCATATTCACAGTTAGTGTCAAGTTAGTGTCAGAACATAGCACCCGACCTAGATTAGATTGCCACCCTACGGAGCATCTCTGCACATCATGAGTCTGTTTTTGTTTGTTGTACAGGCAGTTTTGTTTTACAGTTTTACTGTAGTGTCTCAGGCACCTGAAAGCACCTGAGGGCTGAGGAGGTGAAGAAGAAAAAGAAGAAGGGGAAATACTGTCTGGGCCTTCACGCTCCACTGTCCACTAAGAGCGAAACTACAGGTTGTTTTTTTTGTCATTATCAATTACAGATTATCTTGTTTTTCTTTAAGAAACCGATTAATCTAGAGAATGTCAAAAAATTAAGCCTTTAAGTTACCAAAAACTGTCAAATAGACTATTTGGTGTGACAAAATAACTTTCCTAATCCTTTTTTTTTTTTTTTTTTTTTACAAATGACACAAAAGGACCAAATCTTTCTATTTGGGAGGTCGCAGAAGTTTGGTACTCTTGCCCGATAATTGACAAACATTTCATTGATTATCAAAATATCTATAGATTTATTTTCGGCTTATAGACCAAATCCACGTATCTTTGCAACTCGACTTGTCCACACAAAAACTGTGCAGTAGTTTAGGTGAAGGGGATCGGGCGCTCGGAGGCGGCTCCTGGCTGAGGAATGACTGGCTCTACAAGAACCAAACTGTGTGCAGCAGCTCACTGCTGAAGCTGCAGGTACTGGTTTGTGAAAGCCTCCAACTGTTTCTCCAGCGCTGTCGCTTTATGTCTGCGGGAGAAACAAACAGATTTGAGTCAGATTTGGACCGACCTCATCCAAAATACTTCTTGGAACCTAATTTATGTGTTACATCATATTTTCAGAGATGTTCTCCAACATCTAAAGTCTTTAGAAAAGGGCAGTCAAATGGATATAATGAACGGAACAGATGAGTCATTTTTTTTGGCAGACATGTAAAAGTTATAAATTTTTCAGGAACAACAAATAGAAAAATAGCAGCTAGGATTGACATTTCTGCTGTTTCTGTAGAATCATTCATATCATCTCTTGGAGAATTATTTTCCCTAAATTCCAAAACATTCACCTACTCCACATCTCTACCCGTCATGCTGCCCCCAAAGAGAGAAGACGGCGTACTGACCGCAGGCTCTTGGATTCGCTCTGGACAGTCTCCAGCTGATCTATCTTGGCTGTCAGTTGGCGGATTTCAGCCTCCAGCTCTCTCTGCGTCTGGTCCACCTGCTGACAGAGCCGAGCAAAGGTCGTCGCCATCTCCCTGGCAACACAGAGGGCACAGCGTCTCAGTGCTTATTTATTTAGCCCCGTTGTGTGAGTGTGTGTGTGTGTGTGTAAGAAACATTACGAGGAGTCTTTGTCAGCAGGTTAAATACTTCTGACAGCAATTGATGAAATAGTGATTTTGATGTCAGCATAAACAAGATTAGATTGAATGTGCTGAATGTTAAAAGGAAGAATCCACCCCGTAATACACTGGAAGTGATCCATTTCTGATATTCAGTCCATGATGAATCTAGTAATGTCACATGTTATACTTTTTATCTGTATTTCATGGTAAACGACAACAAAACGAAAAGGAATACAGAGTACAACTGCATCTGAATGGCAGAAAATTACCTATTTTAAAAATTGTTTAATTGTTAGTCATTTTCATTCAATAATGGCAGAAAATGCTTCTCTCAAATACGGAGATTTCCTGCTTTTCTGTTAAACATCATATTAAATTATTATGTAGTGTCTAGTATCTAGTTCGTTCTACTATCGAATGACAGAAATTCTACTGTATCAGTAGCAAACTTACTGTTGGACCTGGTGGCTGCAGTTTGCACTCGTAAAGCTGATGATAAGCTGCAGCTTTTCTGTCGCGTAGTCCACAAACTGCCGCTTCAGACTCCGCTCCTTCGCCTTTGTGGTCCAGGTGAGTCTCTCATACAGGTACAGCAGGCCGTACAGTGAGGCCGACAGGGCGATCAACCTCCAGCCGACTGCTCGGTACACCTTAAAAAATAAATGCATAAAAAGAAGCTGAGTAAGCACCCTGACCAGCCTGAGAGAGAAATAATTCAGTAACAGGGACAGTCTGCAGTGACATGTACTGTTTTCTTTGGGTTTGGAATTTGAAGCAGAAAGTGACACCGAAATGAGGGAAACCCACACTGTTAAGGAAAATCATCCCTGAAAAAAATTCTATTTTGCAAAAGAGCAAGAGAACAATTTTGGAAAACAACATACCACTCCTCCAACGATGACAACGCCCATTGAAGTGCGGGAGGTGAGTGATGCCACGTTGGTTGCCATGGCTACCATCAGGTCCTCCTGGGTCATGAGAGCTGTCTCGTTGTTGGGCGGGGCTATCGTGGAGGGGGGTCCAGAGGATGGTGTACGGGCGAGGGGCAACGCCGGTCGAGAGGTCTGAGTGAAAACAGGAGAGTATTCAAAAACTGACCTACTTGACTATATTGCGTGTTTATATGAAAATTATTATCATACTTGGACATTATTGGATTGGATGATTTTGTACCTGGAAGTTCTGGTCCACCAGTTTGAGCGCTCTCTGTGCGTTGACAGATCCCAGGAAGCGATGCACTAACGACGTCCAGCCCAAAGAAAACTGAAACTCGATGTTCTCCTGGAAGTCGTTGCAAAGTGTGGCGCAGTTCAGGTCGTAACTCAGGTCAAACTTCCTGCTGGGCACCAGCATATGGACTTGGCTCTGGACCGTGGAGGGAAGCAGAGGGAGCATACTCTCTGGAGAGGGAGAAAAAAAACATGGAGTGAGAGAATTACAAGAGGGATGGACAACAGTCAACAGAAGTCATGGGATCATCTGTAGCCAAGTTTGTATTGTAAGTATTATTGCTGAATACTTTAAGAGACTATTCGTCAAAATAAGCACCTCTTACTTTATGTGTATTCAACAGCTGTTAATATTTTTTGGGCACTAGAGGGCAGAAAATATCACAAGAGCACAGATATAAAATCACCACATTATCATTGTGGTTTGGAAAGAAAAAGGTAATTCAATTTGAATATTACCACTTTTCGAAACACCAACATTTCATAACAGCACCTAAGGGCACATTAACACCTCTCCAACACCGCTGTCACTGAGCTCAGCTTGCAAGACCAGTGACGTATTTGTAGCATAATGGGGCACGGGATGATGGCATTCAGTGAGGAGGCTAAATATAGCAGGACGCTGGGTGGTGCAGACTGTTGCCAGAGGGCACAATAGGACTTGACTAAGTTTAGCGAAGCTCTCTAAATGAGCAAAACAATTTTGAGGACTGAAAATGTGAGCTGAGGTCATTTTCTATGAAAAGAGGATCTCTTTCTTAGCCTTTGGAGCATGTAAAGGTTGTAAGGAAGTTATCATTTCTGACAACCAACCACTCATTTTAGCTTTTAAACCCCTTTTAAGAGCCTTATAAATGCAATTTGAGACCTATTTCATGTCAATTCTAGCAAAAAAATGTTTATTTATCACCTTTGGTGATGCTCCTAATGTTCCCATGTGACTCAATTGCCTTTATACCCATACTGAGTGTTTTCTTGTACAAGGTGTGACAGCCTTCAAATTCATTATCTTTAAGGCACCATTTTCGAACCAGATCTCACTGAACTTGCAGTAACCTATGAAAGTAGCTTATTACTTCTTGAAGTACCTGCAGAAAAACTTTTTTTTATTCTAAAGATAAAATAATTCATGCTATATTCAGATGGTTTACTCAAGATGACAAAATATCAGAAATGACCTGGTTGTGATCAAGAGAAAACTCCAATCCCTTACTATATCTGTCACTTTGATCAATCGGAGGTTAATAATAGACTGCAAGTTCTAAAAGTACTGCAGTGTGCTGCCCTAGAATACCAAATCTTTTGACAACTCTTGAAACAACGATTCGATTCAGTGCTAAGGCAATCTACTTATGTTTTACACATTATGCCTGCAGTTTAGGTACCTATCATGTAATTCTGAGAAGACTGTACAGAAGCGAAGACAGCGTCAGAGCAGCGGTAGGCCAGGTTCTTGCCCATCCCCTCCTCCACGTGAGACAGCAGCTCCTGACAACAACAACAACAACAACAACAACAACAACAACAGGAGTCAGAGGTCATACAGAAAGCAGTGATAAAAAAAGATGGACCAGATGTGTCACTCTGGCTTCTAGTTTAAGAGCATTAAGCTGGCAAGGCTGTTTGGTAATCACCAAAGCACCTCAGATTGTTGCCCTCAAAGCTTTTGCCCTAGAAAGTTTTGATGATGAGGAAATCATCTGTGCCTCGACTTACAGATTTGTAGATCTTGAGGACGTGGTGCGAGGGGTGGAAGTCAGAGTGGAACTCGTCGACAATGACGTGGAGGCGGCAGATCTCCTCTTCCATGGCGCTGGATACCTGGACAAAACACAATCAGAGTTTTCAGTCAGCTATAGTACAGCAGAACAGGAGAAGGCAGGATTTCTGTGTCATTAGATAGCGTCCACAGCACCCAGCTATAGTATCAGAGGTATTTATATGGTAGACATTAAGGTGAAGTTCTTTCATAATCGAGCTCAGACGAAAAATTGATTAACTGATTTGTCTATTAACAAAAAACAAAGGAAACTGATTAAAGTTTAAATAAAGCGAAATGCCTAAACTGAGCTGGAGATCTTAAACAGGACAGGAAACAGTCCTTCCACCTGCTGTAAACTACATTACCTTTGATGCTACATCCTCACTGATGGACTTGATCTTTTTCTTGATATCATCAATCAGCAAGTTGAGCTGATTCTTGACAAACTCCAGCCGGTCCATCTGATACTCTCTGTCCTCCAGGGCCGCCACTCTGAAGCCGCCAACAGGAAACAAAATCACTAATGCAAAGTATATATGCAAAAAGTGCAACACTGTGGAAAGGAGAACTTCTTAGAATTCTCCTAATATCATTTATCGCTCCATTATTACACAAAGTGCCATTCATGTCCCTTTCACAGAGGTTTTATATATTACCTCGATAAGCCCTTCATGGCGTCGACAAAAGCAGATGACATCACTCTGACAATATCAAACTTTAATCTCTATCAATACAGTTAACAGAGTAGTCTTGGGAACAAAAAGTATAGAGCGAGATACTCACCTCTTCTCTGCCGCCTCGATGTTGATGGCGTCCATGATGTTCTTGACTTTTTCTGTGATCTGCTTGGCCCTGATAGTGTGCTGCTCAAACTTTGTTTTCACTGCTGACTGCGAGATACACTCCTGCGAGGCCATAACACACAAGTTACTGTGACGGCTACAGGGGCTGCTGATGGATAGGGTGCGCGAGTTCGCACGCTACCAGGGACGAACAGAGGACAAGATACACACCTGCTACTTTAACTTAGGAGAAGGAAAGAAATGGAAACACAGGTGTGAGAATGACAGCAGCAGAGTGTGCATCTTGTGTCCCACAGCCCACATATATTGGGAAGTCACAGTAATGTGTTGGTGAAGCCTCAGCGAAATTATAAAAACATATCAAGTTTATACAATCAAGAATGCAGAGAAAGAAAGAAAAATATATGCTGTAACATGTAAAAGAAGAAATTGTGTGTCATTTTGGGATAAATTATATTGTCGCGTGTTTGATGACTTAACGTTTCTATCCGATAGATGCTGTTCTTCTTTGAGTTTAAACAGGGCCGTCATGATTTCAGAGACAAACTCATGAAAACTCCACTATTATTAGTTTATTCAAAATATTAACATTCATTAATGTTGTCTCAATACAATACTTTTCAATGTTAGTGGTGGAGTCGGCCATTCCCACTGTCTTCACAGAATGCACGCAAGTGATTCAGCATCATTTTATCGCATCCCTCTCGTGACAGCGTATCGGAGGTGTATTAAGTTACTGCTAATGCAAACTGAACCTTCCTGCTGTTGCTGCTTCACCTCAAAAACCTTCAACTGGGGAAATCTGTGGTGGCTTTTACTGCAAAGCAGCAACAGGAAACATGATACCACTTACCACGATATTACATCAAAAATGTGTCTCCAAAATGACTGAGGTCATTTAATGTGTTTCTTGTCAGCAAAAAAGTTTTGATGTTTCAAAGGCAGTTAAGGAACAAGCTGTGACCGACTTTACATCGTCAACTTATCAGGAAGTTAACCTACTTTATTGTGTCCTGCTGTAATGGAAAAGTACTTAAGCTGTATGCAGCCTGACATCAGGTTGCTAATGACAGGATGGAAAAGTCAAATTATGACTAGTTAAAATAAGAGTTTGTTTTACTTGCACTGTTAACAGATGCGCTTGCTGCTCTTCTGTTCTATGTCTGATAAAGTAGCTGTTTATCGACTGTTCGCTGCTCTAAGAACTATGGAACGTGTAGCATTAAGCCACACCTGCTGTTACAACGGTAATCACGACTGTTGCAAAATCAACCAGGACGGAAATCTTGAGGATTAAAATAATAATTTCCTCGCAGGATGAACACAATTCACTTCCTGCCAGTTAACAAGATGCAACTAAACACACAAACATATAGAAAACTCAACAATCAAAATTCTTATGACAAAACAAAACCAAACGAAGAATGAAAACAAATGGATGCCCTCGCCTAAGTGAATCTAGACTTCAGCAATGAAGACGCAGGTTGATGGGAAAGGCACAGTGATTGGTCTAGAAGGCCCTGAGGGGCGCCAGCTTCACGTGCATGGTTGGTGGCGAAACCTGTTCACTTAGTCAGGCTTGACAAGACGGCTGCTCATGTTAACCCTTACTGTTAGGAGAAGGACTTTGGTTGCTTCTCGTTTTATTCAGTTTCTTTTACCATGCAATAATCTCAAACGCACTCCTTCACAAACATGCATACACACGCAGGCAAGTTAATTTCTCAGAGTGGTATTTCTCAAAAGCTGGAACAACAAAGTTAGCTCTGGTTCACAGCCTGATAAAGCCGCCAGTCTGTATTTCTGAAAAATGATAACTGAAAACGATTTCCTCACTTCTCATACAGGGTTCCTTCACATTTTCAATCGCAAATTCTTTTCCATGTTGTGGAGGAACCCTGCCCACAACAGTGATTCTCTCTCCTGTTGTAACCAGAGCCAGCCACACAACGTCAACAAGATTTGCTTAGCTCATCCAACCGCAGCAGTGTTTATCAGCTTTATCAGCCGCCTGTAGTGTTCGCCTTGATTTGACTCGACACTGATTTCACCTCAGAGTTACAATATGACTGTTGAGATGTCTTTTGATAGCAAATATATTAGTCTAATCACATGTGTGCCAAAATACATGAAAACGGCTTAATACTTTTGAAAATGTGTCTCTCTGGTTTTAGACACAAGATAGATTTTCTTTTGAGAAGTGGGAATAAAAATATCTGAAGATATGGAGAGTACTCTGACACACACACACACAAACCGACCTCAAACCTCCTCTCAAAGCTCTGGAACTCCTTCAGTCTCTCCTGGAAGCCCTCAGCCAGAGCTCCACCTGTTGGATGAAATCATCACAATGTGAGTAAAATGAAAAGTTATTTAATGACTTGCATCAGCACAGACACCTTTATAAAAGCATGTATTTTTTTATTATTATTTACTAGTGTCATCACTGTTTTCTTTATCATTAATATACAACATGAGTGCACTTACGTTTCAACAATGACCCTAAAAATGTGTTTAATAAAAGAAAAACTGTAAACGTGGATGTCCACACAACCCTGTATCCAATATTTCATGTAAACATTCAAGATTCAAGTTGATTACAATATGGTTTGTTAAACAGCATATACTCACTATACTGATTAAAACAAGTTGAAATTGTTTCTCCATCCTCCATAAATACAGCATTATCAGCGGTAATGTGAAGCCTCACCTGTTTCAGGCATGCCCTGTGCGCGCTGCATGCGGGAGTTTAGCACCTCTTTGGCGGACACAAAGAAAATGCGGTTGGGTGCCTGATCGCGGTCCACGACTTTCAGCTCCTCTACCAGGAAGTTCACACAGCGGTCTGTGTGCTGCTTTCTCACCTGGAGAAAATACGGGTCACATTATATGATGCGCTGTTTTTTGTGATTTTATATCGACAAAAATAATAGTGAAAAATATGTATAATACAGATACATGGCTTTAATTAGTTATAAAATATGCCGTCTTAATTGCAAACATCATAATCGTGTTAAGAAGTTGTCTTTTTTTTCTCTCGTCTCCATCCCAGTGGGTTTTTTTTTTGTGTCGAGGTTTCCAATGAACAACAATTTAAACAATTTTGCAAAAATCTGTAAAAGGTTATGCGATCAGAAGCAATTACAATTTTGAGACAGTTTACTCACATCCTCCATGTATTCTGGTTCGTTTGCTGAGGCGTCCCAGCGGTTGTTGAGGATGAAGATGTTGGGCTTTGACAGACGTTCGTTCACTTTGTGGAAGAAGTGCTTTTCCTAGATGATGACGAGAGGAGAGAGATCGAGTGACATTTAAGTTCTCTCAAATCTTGTGAAGTAAACAAAATATACATTTAATATTTTCTCTTTGTCTCTAAAATAACTGAAAAAGACTTCTCATTGTAAAGAAAGATAAAAAACAAACAAAAAGAACACGTATTTTAAATGTTAGTTTTACACAATACAAATGAAAGGACTATTAACTTCTTGTTGATTCATATTCAGTGCCTACATTAAATGCTTCTATTGTACATCCCTTGTTTAGCTCTATCCACGAACACAGACTTTACTTTTTGTTTTGGTCCACTTCAGTTTCAGCGAGACAGCAGAGTCTGTGTTGTAACATGGACACAAACGTTCAGGGTTTGCATAACCAGACTTGGCAGGACACATTTTTCCTACTTGATAATCTTACAATATTTACATAAAGCCTGGATTCATTTCCATTGAAAATCCCAGAGAGGGGAATTTGTGTTTGCTTTCCCTTTAAGAGCTGCAGCCGGGTTAAGGAGCTCTGTGATTAACTGTGTCCAGCTTCACATTGCATGAATGCCTGAGCAGAGAGAAACAAGAGTGGGGCCCCTGTGGCTGGATACAAACACAGGCAGTCACATCCTCCACTCTGTAATCAGCTTTGCAGAGAAAACATCAACACTGACCCTTTGAGTACACTGAAGTAGCTGACACAACAGAAAACTTGCGTTGTTTGCTATTGTGGTGTGTTATTACTAGTTTAGACGATATCAATGAGTGATGCAAAGCTGTTTTACAAGTTAGACTCCACAGGATATTGGCCTGACGTGAGCTTCACATGTATCAGAGGCATTACCGTGTTCATCAGTGTGGATTCAGAGTTGGCCACCAGCACAAAGACGTCGGCATCCAGACAAAACTTGTCAATCCAGCTGTCCAGTTGAGTTGTGACGTCCGTTCCTGGGCTACAGCGGGGTAGAGAGGTCAAGAGGTCAAATACATGACAACTACAAAACATATTAAGAAGGTGTCCATTTGAGCTGATTCTTTGGAAATCACTGGCTTTATCCGTGTTAATCCCACCAGAAGCTGCTAAATTGATATTTGCAAACTTGTCCAGAATGTTTACATGTGCTTAGAGGATCCTGTTACCTGTCTACAAGCACCAGGTCGTCTCGAAGCAGAGCGCACTTGGTCTTTGGCCAAAACACACGGACGAGGCAGCCGGCGTCCAGACTCTCATCCATGTGGAGAGCATGAGCCAGCTGGTTTACTGTCTGCAGAAGACATATAAACAGACTGATGTTATGCTGTCCACGTAATAACTTTAGTAAGTAAATAGTAAATATTTTGATAAGATTTTCCCTTTAATTGTAAAAAACATGACTTTTCTTAAATCCTCAGGTTGTGTGTGATTGAGCCCAGGAGAAAATATTTGATCAGTTTTTAAAGTTCTGTCAAAATATTTGTTCTGTTAGTTTTTACTTTACAGAAAGGATGGCTTCAGTACTGGAAAGTACAGCTTGCAGCATCAACCAATACGATAATAATGTTTAAGGGTGAAATGTTATTAGCTATTTTCTATTAGAAATGTATTACACTACCAGGATTTGTATACTATCAGCTAAAGCTAACCTAGTTAACAGCTATTAAAGTTTTTTCAACAAGAAAACCCACATGCACATCTGACACCCCCGATAATCAATTCAAACACATTTAAAAACAACAAACACTGACCAAAGTGCTTTACAAGGAGATTACATAAAAACACATGAATTTTCCAAATTGTAAACAACAGACAGGACAATAGAAAAGCACAAGACCAGCTGCATCCAGTTCAGTCTGTTAAAGTTAAGAGAGAGTGAAGTCTCTCACATGAGGCTTTCAGTTCAGACGCCTGACACCACTGCTCATATCCTGCATACCTGTGTCTGTCAACATGGCCGCAGGTTCAGGTGGCATTTACGCGATTTAGGTCTGGAAAATTAACACAAACTAACAGCTGAATGGAAACACAAAGCTCTCTCTTTCTTTTACCGTTGACATAGCACTATTACAAACTTGAAATAGATATTAGGGATTTTGAAAAATAAACTATTTTTGTAAACAATTTGTTGAAAGTCAGTATAAAGATACAAGCGCTGTTATCAGGGTGAGGCATAAACCTTATCTGCTTGTACCCTCAACAGCCTGACCCATTGAAGTAAACAACACTTTCACAACAACAACAAAAGCTCTCATGATTCTGGCATTCTGACTGCACTCGGTCCAACGCCAGCAAACAGAGACGTGAGAAAGTGCAACTTGACTTCCTAGATTTCAGAACAGTCATTATCAGTTTATTGAGTGACAACTGATTAAAAAGGCAACAGATGGTCTGATTAGTGAACAATGGCAGATTCTGGTGTGTGTTTGTTAAACCTTATCCTCCTTTACTCTAGCAAAGTACAAAGTATTCTTCAACAGTTGAGAACAAGCTGCTCAGAGCAGACCCCAGACAAAACATGTAAGTATATGATTGGAAGACAGACCAGTGCTCATACAAAAAACAAACAGTGTGAACCAAACCTTCCATGCAAAGTGGTTTAATAAAATTAAATTCACCTTGATGCTCTTCTCCTCATCAGAGCCCTCCGTCTTGAGGTAGGCCTTGTCCTCATCAGTGCCCTCCACACTCAGGAAGCAGTTAGTTGTGTGGCCAATCCCGCTGGGCAGCACACGGTCCCTCAGCATGGCATTAACCACTGTGCTTTTACCATTACTGGTCCTAAACCGGACAAAAGAGACATTGGCTGAATGTGGAACCAAAATATTTGCTCATAATTCAAATTAGTCTAAAAACGGACACATGCAAAGTCCTAAGATGATGCACCACACACATGCGCTTGCACGTGAGGTCAAACTGTGTCATTTCCTAGTTGCCTGCAACAGGAAACGTTATCTTTGGTTCAAGAGACTTATGTGAAACTCTAGCTCGCTGCTGAATCGAGCAGTTTTTTCTCACCCGTCCCTTCTATTGCGTTTTGGATTTTAAGCCTATAATTAGCGTCGGCGCAGAGGACAGCCTGGTTAAACTAGTTTGAAATCATTTACATGGGATGACAGGGTTGACTGAACAACATCACTTCAATGACACAGGTCAAGCTGATGAAAGAAAACAAAAGAGAAAGCAAAAGCTGCCACATGTGTAATGAGGGGAAGGACTCATTTAACTCACAGATCACGGCAATTATGTCAGCAAAGTGTTGATAACGATGTTCTCTAGTGGATGATGTGGATTTGTGGTGGGGTTTTTTTTTTTAAATGAACGTATTTACCTGCCAAAAAAGGCCACTTTCATGTGCCTGCGTGCCAGCACCTCCTTAATAACAGCAAGTTTATCAGCATACGACTGAATCTCCAACTTTTGATCCTGGCTGGCAATGTTCTCCAACGCTTTATTCCCACAAGTTTCTGTTTCCCAAAACAACACAGACACCATAAGCCAGAGAGAGATGACTGACAGATAGTAAATACAAGCTGCTCATGTGAAAAAGAGCGATTGCCAGTTGGTGAACAGATTCAACCCCAAACACCTCACCTTCTACAAAGTCTGAAGTCTCTTTCACATAGTTCAGGAGCTGTTCGAACACATCGCTTATGGTCTTCTTGGCCACAACAAAGTGCTTGAGAGGGGAGAACTCCCCCCGAGCCGAATCCGACCGTGTGAGTGGAGGGGCAGCAGCCATGGTGTTCAATCTAAACACGGAGAGGGGTCAAAAAGGGCAAACGCATACATGAGACAGTTGTTCATAAATCGCACTGTTTGGATCAAGCGAGCTGACTTGTTTTTATCGTACACTGTTCTTATTGTCGGGCAGGTTAGGTTAACTCAATCAACTGCCGGCAGGCAGATGAAACACGTTAGCTAACATTCAGTTATCAAACTGCAAGAAGACACAAGTTAGCAGCGACGCTGTGCAACTTCATTAAGTCAACTACACAACATGACACATGAGAGTGACGCACTTTGTCTATACAGATAACGGTGTATACATGTGTTTACCTGTCCACGACTACTTATTACCGACGTTTGTAAATCTTATGTTAAACGAGCGGACACATGCGGCTACCAAACAAGCTAACAGATTACCTGAGCTATGTTAGCTAACGTTACTAGTGGCGGCAAATTAGCATTAGCACAGCTCACTAGCGGGGTTTTTCCTCACCGCAGTCGTTGGACAGACAGTGTCCTCTTCTCATAACAAAAACAATATTGATCGCTACCCACAAATCCCTTCCCTCGCTGAAAGATTACTTGCTGTCAGCCCGGCTAACCTTCTGTTTGTATCCTGTAATGGCACCACTGTCACGTTAGCAGCACCAGCCAAAGGGCTTCCGGGACACATTTCAAAATAAAGGTCCGATTGAGTTGCTGCGTGCACGTTGAGAATTTGAATGTGGCTGGATGAGATTTTGTCATAGTTTCTGCTGACTTGCATATGCTTTAAATAGCTGTGGTGGTTAGCTGTAAAACTCAACTGATTCACCCTCACTTGTAGTTTTGATTAGACTTTGTATCTATAATGTGTATGGTACCACTGAGGGATACTGGGACATGTTATTGATTCTATTGATTTTTTATTCTCTGACATGTCTGAAACTTTATTTTGCGTTTTGTGAATATTTTTTGATCCCCAAAAATATTGTGAAAGAAATTCAATTGACTTTTATTGCATTTCCATGCACACGCATTATGCACCCAATATCCAAATATCCCTAAGTAGCAACAATTGTTTTGACAGCAGCTCATTTTTTGCTTGATGGAAATGTAATTATAGTCACCTGTAGCCAGATGTACTCTCAATTCTTTATTTTTTCTAAACATTTTTTACATTTACAATAACCTATTTATTTGATTCTGAAACTGAAATTATCGTACTTCCTGCTCTGTTCAGATTCCCTGACGTCAGCTTGACGCTGCTGCTTCCAACTGCCCTTTACGAAGTGGGGGCGGAGACAAGTGACGTAAGGGTGGCTAGCAGCAGCCAATCATTGTGCCAAGAATGTATCCAACCCCTGAGATCTCCTTTAATGTAGCTGGCAGTCAGGTCCAGTTTAAAACACCAAGGGCATATGTAATCATACACGGAACAGATTTACTGCATTCATTGTAAACATAACAGATAAATATACTCTTACAGTATCTACTATATCAATGGATGTGACTAAGTACATTTACTCATGCACAGTTAGAGTTACTTTAGACGTTTTACATCAAGCTTGATGAGAGAGATTTACTTTCTCTAGCTGTCATTAAAAGGACATTGCTTTCATATGTTCAATTCTGACACATTACAGGCTGTATTAATTAATAAATGAACATGGGCTGCTACACCAAAGTCCCCTCTCCAAGCACAGAGATGACACACACCAGTCAAATGAAATCAGTCATGTAAGTGCTGCCTTTTACAAGCTCCACAATAACTCTTACTCAGAACAGCAGCCTGTGAATGGGACAATACCAGAGAGGAAACGCCTCTCTGTGTGTATGTGCGTGTGTGACCTTAGCAACACTGGCAAACTGTCATCATCAGTCAGAGCAGCGGACACTAAAATACCTCCACCGGGACCTCCAGCGTCTGGTTTGGGATACTTGGCAACCTTTTGTCATCTCAGAAAAACTCGGAATAGATCTCCTTCTGTTTCTCTTTTCTTGCTGGATTTTCATTTTTAATGGTTATGTGCGGATTTATGATGGAGAATTAAAATGGTGAGGAAGAAAAAGCTGCTGGTGTTTGAGTAAGTATCACAATTGTACGCATTTGTGTTGACTTGAGCCTCTGACACGAAGTCTACTCACATCTTCAATAAAATCACGTTGCTAATGCTACAGTGAGAGACTCTAGAGGTGTTTATGACACCTAATATTGAAGTTTTAGGTGGTATTCCTAGGAAATGTTTTATATTCACAGTAACAAAAGATGTGTATAGAGCATTTCTACAAAATACTTAGAGTATAGTAGAGTGTGTTTTTATGTTATGGTGCTGATGGAGCTTTGGACTGGTAAAATAATATGTGGCTTTCTTTTTTCAGCGTGGCTTTAGTGTCATACATTATTGATGAGATGGATATACTCATTACTCTCCCGGACAGATATAGATTTCATCCCATACATGTGGGATCCAAACTAAACTCTTGTCTCTGTGGAATTAACGCAAAAATCTTGACAATTTAGTCTTTTAAATCATTTATCTGAGGTGATCCAAAGATGTTTTTTAAAAGCAATACAAGTTCACGATTCGGGGGCCGATCGTTTCTATGTGAAATCACCTGGGCACAAACTATTTTTCTGTCAGCTTCCCCATTGTGCCGATGCCATTGTGGCAGCACAGGTGACACAAGAGCTTGTGTGTGTATTGTGTGTGTGTGAGCTGGTGTTTTGTCTGTGTGTGTATTTATGGGCGCCCTTTACATTGAAACATCCCATCTAGCATTCTCTCTCTCTCTGGGGATTTAGTTTTGACTCATGTCTTACCACAAAGTGAGTCAGAAAAATGTAAATATGTATATATATATATATGTATAATTCAGGGTCCTTAGACGAAAATTCAGTGATCTGTCGGTGGATCAAAAGCAGTTTTGTTGTTTGTTTTTCCCATCTGTGTTTTCTTCTCTTTTTAGAATTTGTGGAAGCATGATGTGGGATGGATAAACAACAACAAAACGCTACTGTAAGTTGGCAGGACGGCTGTTAGTGTAATTTACCTGTGTGTGTGTGTGTTTTTATGACGGGCTAAAGTGGACATCTAATGATAGAAAAATGAAAGACCCCGTTGATCTCCCCTTTGAAAACTGGAATGGCTGTGAGACAGCGTCCGTTCAAGAGTCAAACTAAAGCTACATTTCCATAATTTAGTAAGTAATCTGGCATTTGTAGCTGGTTTCAAAAGGATTTATAGAAAAGTAAGATTTGGATTTTTAGAAATGTATTCATGTTTGTAATGCTTGTCATATGGCATCAGATGTTTCTTGACAACAGTAGGAAATAATTCTGCAAACATCATTATCTCAGAACCAAATGACTTATGTAAAAAATAAAAGGCACATTCAAGGTGAGCCTATCTTTCATGAAAGCAATTCATGTGTTAGAAATGTACTTTTGTCCACCATATCTGTGTGTGTTTGTGTGCAGATGGCCTCTAATGACCCTGACCTTCCTGACCCCTACGCTGACCCCCAGCCTGGTGACCTCATTGAGATCTTCAGACCGGCCTATCAGCACTGGGCTCTCTACCTGGGAGACGGTTACATCATCAACTTGACTCCTGTCGGTCAGTAGGAGCCTCCAAGAGACGAGTTGTAGCCTGCAGAGCTAAGTTAAACAAAAAACAATGCTGTACCCCTGACAACACGGGCTCGTTTTGATACAATTTGGCTGGAAATGGTGCAATTAATGATTCTGCAAATCAAAACTCAGTAAATAAGAAACTAGCTGCTCTCATCCAGCTGCTTTTAACTTTCATACCCCCGACAGGTCACATTTGACCTTAAAGTCGCCCTCCACCCAAAAAGCGTGTCTTTCTTTTTGTTCCCCCGGTTGAATGTTTGAGCTTCACTGCGTAGAACGATGTATGTGCAGAGATTCACATTCATTGCTTGAAGTGTAACTTTTCTCTGTGTTCATTGAAAACCTGCTTTTGAGAGGCGGGCCTATGAGCATAATCTGTGACATCACAAATAGTTTGGAAGCCAATCCTGGTCCAATATTAAAAAAACGAAGTTGTGTGTTCCGTCTGTAATGCGATACAAATATTTGCTTCCGAACAAAGGTTAAAGTGATTCCAGTATGATTTGATTGCAATTTTAGTTTTAGTTTAAAGTTTTTAAGAATATTGAATGGCACTGATGTTGAACAGGATAATCGTGGCATAAAGTTTTCATATCGTCCCATATCCAAGTACGAGACATGTTGTGTCCAGCAGTTAATGATGCATGTTCATATATTCTGGATTTCTTTAATGAGGAGCAACAAATAGCTGCCACTTTAAGGCCATTCTAATGTAGTTAAACATAACCAATGCTGTTTTACACTTGTGGAGGGGATCTTTAGGTATGGTAGTTTAGACACCAGCAGCCAATGTGGTTTGGTCCAAATCTCCTGAGCATTCTTAGACATAACTTTATAGTTTTACGCTGAGTTTAACCTTAACATCAGCCCAACATCTGTCTTCCTTTTCTGAATGTTACAAATTCTGAATCGTCCTCAAGCCCTCAGTGTATCTCAGATTTAGGTAATAATGAGTGTCAGGTAAAAGACACTGATGCATTTTAGATAAAATGATGATTAAGATGTCTGCAGAAGACAGAGGATAATAAATGAACTCTTGTCCTTTCTGTCAATTTGGATTGTTGTAAAAACAACTTTCGAAGTGGCAAGGATCCAAGAATGACTTTGGGATCTGTTTGTTGTCTCCTCGTCACATTCTTTATACGTTATATCGACTTGGCTTTATTTTCCTTAACCTACAAGATGCTTCTGGGAATCTGGTGACTCTCATCACACTTAGTCTCTCCTCTTCTCCAGATGAGAGTGCGGCAGCCGCCATGTCCAGCGTGAAGTCCGTCTTCAGCCGGAAGGCAGTGGTGCGCATGCAGCTGCTGAAGGAGGTGGTGGGAAGCGACTCGTACCGTGTCAACAACAAGTACGACCACAACCACACGCCCCTGCCCATCTGTGAAATCATCCAGCGAGCACAAGTCCTCATCGGCCAGGAGGTGTCCTATGACCTGCTGGGGAGCAACTGCGAGCACTTTGTTACCCTCCTGCGCTACGGGGAGGGGGTGTCCGAGCAGGTCTCTCTCTGTTTGTTTTGTTTCTGTCTCTTGTGTCATCAGGGCAAAATACTAACCCATCACTCAGCGTACCACAGTTAACAATCAATCCCGAACTACCATGGTATTACTTTACTGTACATTATTATTATTATAGTACATTTTGAGAACAGAACAAGACACTTAACAGGGACGTTGTTGGACGCAGTTGCAGATTAAAGTGAACCTCACCTTAAAATAAATTCAACATTTACTTTAGATCTCAGCTCTCTCTGTGTTGTTCTCAGGTCGGCATGACTGACCTCTGCAGTGCTTTGATGGAAAAATAGTGTACTAACCCTTTAAATGAGGAGAACCAGAACTTTTCTCCTGCAGGGCCAAAACTGAGGCTTAATCGTGGGCCCCGGGCCAAAAGTGATCACCTGTTGTATTGTAAAGTACTGTTGAGGTGCAATATGTAAGAATTTACCACCTGCAGTGCTCATACTCTAATCATCTCCAAACTGTAGCTGCTGTAAGCTAGTAAGCTCATTGAACTGTGCAGCGAGCAGTCATGTTAGCTGACTCTGCCCGGACCGGGAGCTCGGTGCACCAGGGGAGTGTTGACCGTGTTTTAGTATCAGACTGTCACTTCTTGACGTACAAAATGGCTCGGGGCTAGCTGGTTAGCATGCTAACTTAAACATATGTCTCTGCAACACACAACACAGATGTTCTTTGACATGAGGTGAAGTCGTTTATTTCTTCATTTCCTGTTGATATTTTTCATTTTTTGAACTTTCTGAACTGAAGTTCTTACATACTGCACCTTCAAGATGCAAAATAGTAGATCCCACATCCCCTTCATTGACTGATTTCTGGTTACCAGATTATGAAAAAACAATTAGTAACTACATATTTTAAGACAATTTTTACCTTAAGAAATAAAATGAATCCTCCTTGTCTCCACAGGCCACACGGGCCATTGGGGCCATCAGTTTGGTGACGGCAGCAGCCAGTGCCTTCTCTGTCCTGGGATTGATCAACACACGATCCAGAAACAGGCCTTTCTGACAGCTGTGTTCTTCACTGAAGGGTGTCGTCTCCCAACATTCATGCGGCTGCGATTTCAAGCAAATTAAATAAAGTATTAATGAAAAATGCAAATGAGTCAGTTACTTGTTTATTAAGTAGCCTCACAATAATATCACATATTAAACAAACAAAGTAATATTAATCATTTCGATGCTTGGTTAGTGTCAAACAGTGTTCTTGGGCCCTTATTTTTCTCTGAGAGCAGCTCCTTTATTCAGTTATGGAAAAGATTTTCTGCGTAAAGTATTTCTGAGTTTGTTTTATTATTACCTCATTACTATTGTAAATATTAAAATTCTTAGTTTGAATGTCTTCTTCAAAACTACATAGTGACTGTTTACGTACATTCATTTTTTTAGAAAATGGTTATTTTGATACTCAAGTACAATTCAAATTACATACATTGTAATATTTTTTACATTGATCTCTCAAAATGTTGCCAAATTGAATTGGTGTTCCCATTGATTGTATTCTGTGGCGCAGGCAGCAGGTGGCGGAAGTGTTTCACAAACACCCGAAGTAGATCTGCAGAAGAAGAAACACTTGCTGTGTGACGTCAATATGTGCGCCGGTACAGCCACACGTGTTGTTTCCATGGACGTTTGAGTGCTTTAAGTTGGGAGAGTGTGATATTTTTGTTAGCATAGAAGTGTTAACCCGCAGCGACAAACATGGGGAAGAAACTCAAAGTTGGAAAGACCCGAAAAGACAAATTCTACCACCTGGCCAAAGAAACAGGTAGCGTACCGCCCGTAGAAAAGACAGCTGTGAGACTGTATGCACTGAGGTAGATATTAGCATTAGCAGGACTGCTAGCTCACTCGGTAACACCAAAAGAAGCGTACTGCAGGGTTTTTTTTTTTCTAATGTCAGCTGTCTAATAACATCTTGTCTTTTCAGGTTATCGATCTCGTTCATCCTTCAAACTCATCCAGCTCAATCGTAAATTTCAATTTCTACAGAAAGCCAGAGCTCTGGTCGACCTGTGTGCTGCTCCTGGAGGATGGTGAGCTGCCTGTCAATAAGTTACCCCATCAGATGATAATTACATGTCAAGAGTTGAAAGCACTCCTGCAGTAATGATACTGGACAGTGTGTTAGAAGTACTTCCAAACAAGACTTCTTGTAAACCTAGTATTAGGTCAAACTGTACATTTCTATTGCTCTAAACACTTGTTTATACACTTGTACCTCATGGGATACTGTAGTCTGTATTTGTGACCTCTGCACCTCATGAATAACTTGGTTACATGGTTGCTACTATATAAACCTCAGCAGTGGCCTGGATCGTGAGAGTTTTTTTTCCCTTTCTGCCTGGACTGATACAGTGTCAACTTGGCACGAAACTAAACTTTAATTTCAATATTTTCCCTTACTTAGCCACTCTGCTCAGCTCTTCTTCTTTACCCGAGCAAAGGTTTAATCCGTGGAAACATCAGGTTTAAATGTTGGTTTTGCACGACAAACCTTTCATCATCTTGGACATGAAGCATACATCTCAAAATTAATAGGTTAAATAACCAAAACCTTAGTAATCTACAGAGTGTTGAGGTCACAAACCAGACTGTGTGTTTGTATGCTCTGAGACGGATGATTGAAATATGCGCTGTGGAATGAAAACACTCATGATTCAAAATCTGCTTTCAGGTTGCAGGTGGCGTCCAAGTTTATGCCCGTATCAAGTCTCATTATTGGTGAGTCTACCCTTTTTGTTGAATTATTTCTATCAACAATCATTTAAATAATTTGTTAAGATCTTAAATTAACATGTATCATTGGGTACACCTAAAAGAAAAGTAAGTTTAAGTAAGTAAAATGTTAATCTGTAGCCCTGCTTTTAAATTCAGTTATTTTTGTGTGGTTGGTTGGTTTTAAAATAGCCCAATTTTCAAATGTGCCTAATCTTGATGGCTGAAAAGTTTTTAAAAGAGTGTTCACTCCTGTCCTGTCAGGTGTTGACCTGGTGCCCATCAAGCCCATCCCCAACGTGGTAACGCTGCAAGAAGACATCACCACTGACAAATGCAGAACGGTGAGGTGCCACACTGAAGGAAAACAGACATCAGTGTCCTGGCTGCAGAATAACTGATATGATGGTCTCTTAAATGACAAATGGTAAGATAGTTCTTATCAAGGATTTGTTAAGTGAGATACTGTCTGTCTCATATGCAGGCTTTGCGAAAGGAACTGCAGACTTGGAAGGTCGACGTTGTGTTAAACGACGGAGCCCCAAATGTGGGAGCCAACTGGCAACATGACGCCTTCTCACAAGGTGGGTGCCGCTGAAGCAAAGGTTACAAAACAATGGACATTTAAAGTACACACAACATTTTAGCACAGCATTTGCATGTATGTAGTTTGAAAGGCAAATGAAATGTTTCTTTACCATTATTTCCTCAAGTGTGTTTGTGTCTCACATCCCTGTGTAGTTTATTAGAGGAACCTGTTATGATGTACCACCGTCTCACGTTGTTCCCTGTTTCACCTCCAGCTCATTTGACCCTCATGGCCCTGAAGTTGGCCTGTGACTTCCTGAACAAAGGTGGCACCTTTGTCACCAAGGTCTTCCGCTCCAAAGACTACCAGCCACTGCTTTGGATCTTCCAGCAGTTCTTCAAGAAGGTGCAGGCCACCAAGCCGCAGGCATCCAGGAATGAGTCTGCCGAGATCTTCGTCATCTGTCAGGGTCAGTGGCAGCGACGGATTGCTGTTTGTGATGAGAAGAAAAACGTTAAATCTGCATACATCTGAACCATATTTTTTGTTTTGTTTTTTATTAGGCTACCTTGCCCCTGACAAAATCGACAATAAGTTCTTTGACCCTAAACATGCGTTTAAAGAGGTGGAGGTGCAGGCGAAAACTGTGAGGGACCTGATGCCTGCCAAGAAAGCAAAGGCACGTACGCTGTATGATCAAATGTTAGTTGAGCAGTATGGACTTAACGTTTGACTCCAGATATATTATGCCTCATTGACCGAGCTGCTGCTATCTTGTCACAGGCGGAGGGATACACGGATGGTGATATGACACTTTACCACAGCTTCACAGTGACGACCTTTCTGAAAGCTGACAACGCTATTGACTTCCTGGGCAAAGCCAGCGCGGTGAGCTCTCTGTGCTGTTTAACTTGTCTAAGATGGATGCTGGAAGTTCGCACATTTTTTACCATTTCATTAAGTTAGGCATAAATTGCAGCTGCAGGAAAAAAATGCTGAGGAATCACAGGGTCACAGTCCACTGTACAGTCTGCAAATATCAAGCTGTGGAAAAGCGTTCCTGTATTGCTCTCACTCTCTTTTCTTCATTTAGATCACCTTTGACAATGTTGATCTGGAGTCTCACCCAGCCACCAGTGAAGAGATTAAGGAATGCTGTAGTGACATCAAAGTATTGGGCCGCAAAGAGCTCCGGTAAGTTTCTATTGCTCACCGCCGAGGTTTGTACATCAGTAAATAAACGATAGCACTGGTAATAAATAGTGTACAGTATTAGTGACTCAGGAATGTCTGTTCTTCTTCCCTCCATCACATTTGCAGCCTGCTGCTGAACTGGAGATCCAAGCTGAGGAAGTATCTTGCCAAAAAACTAAAGACGGAGGCCAAACAGCTTGACAATGACATCAAGTAAACTCTTTACATACATATATATAAAAAAGCAGGTGAGATATTCTTCTTGTTTTCTTTTTCTCAGGCAGCTAATCAAAGAGACTCCTCTTATGTTTTTTAGTTTAAGTTCTGATGAAGAAGCGGCTGATGCAGAGGAAGAACCGGACAAGAAGAAAAACGAGGACGAGGCGGAGGAGAACGAGGAAGAAGAGATGGAGAAGAAACTGGCCGAGCTGAAAGCTGAGGAGGTGGCTGAGCTCAAACGGTACAAATGTTTTCTTTCAACTCAGGATTTTATTTCATATTTTATTTTTCTTGTTTGTTGATTTCGTTATAATGCCTACTAAATTCCAAAGAATACAGATTTGCCTGTTCTCTTTTTCCTACTTCATTCTGAATTTCCTCGAACACTTCTGCATGGTCATGTTGAAGAATATCAGTGTAGTGTCTTATAAACAGACGAGGTTATTAAGTATTGTTGCTGATTGAACGAGCCTCTTGTCAACCTGTTGCCCATTGATGTGGCTTTTGAGGAAAAATGTGAACTGTCTGTTTGACATTTCTTAAGTAACCAAAGTTTGTCTTACTGTTGTGTCCCATCAGGAAGAAGAGGAAGCTGCTGAAGGAGCGGAGGAAGCAGAGAGAGAGGGTGGAGCTGAAGATGGACCTGCCTGGCGTCTCCATCGCAGATACCAACGACTCATCCATGTTCTCCCTCAGCACCATCAATAAGCAAAAGGTGAAAATCGTAGAAACACTTTGGGCTGGTGTGATAAAATCTTTACATGTAGATGTATGTCTGTTTTGTGCAGATATTGTCAGTTTACCGTTTACCAGTCTTGATTTACTGTTCCTCTCTCCATCAGGCGCTGGCTGATCTAACCAAGGGAGACATGCAGATAGCGGACGACCTGGTTGAAGGAGACGATGACCTCCACCTGTCTGACGAAGAGGAGGATGAGGAGGATAACATGTCCCTTGCCTCTGATTTAGATGACGATGACATGGAGGATGTGGAGCAAAGGCAGAAAGAGCTGGAGAAGAAGGCACCAAAGAAGAAGTAAGCGGTTGTTCTGACCAAATACATCTCTGCGTTTCATACCCTCAGTAATGAACGGTTCACTTATTCAGGTTTTCATTTTTCTAATTATTTGTGTTTTCCAGAGTAAAGTTCGCTGAAGAAGAGGAGGAGGAGGAGGAAGAGGATGAAGGGCAGGGAAGTGGCCTGCTGGTGGAACTGGAGGGAAAGGATGTGAAGAAGGAGCGAGAGACGAACCTGTGGTTCAGCAAGGTTTGTCCACTTGTGCTCCCATTATGAAATATCTACACATTTCATTCATGTCATCACTGATGCTCCCTCATGGATCGTACCTGCAGATGAGTTGATATCTGTGCAACCTTTGACCTTTAACCCCGCCATCCTTCGGCTCTGCAGGACATCTTCTCTGAGATCGACCTGGAGGGAGACGCAGAGTGCGAGCTCCAACAGACAGAGTGGCTTCAGAGCAAACAAACAGGTAAACAGTTTCCTGTTTCTCATCCATTTATTCACACAAAATAGATTTCCTTGATTTACTGTGAGAACAAATGCTGAATGTCCCTTTTTAAAAGGGGGGGTAGTAGCTCTCATGAATCTGAGACAAAATAATGACAAACATGGATGTTTTACAGGCAAAGGTAAAAAGAGGAAAGCTGAAGAGAAGGCGCAGGAGGAGGAGGAGGAGGAGGAGGCTGCTCCGCCGGAAGAAGGAAAGGCAGCACCTGCACAGGAAGCTATAGAGGAGGGTGACAGTGACTCTGATGACAGCAGCGATGATGAGAAGTAAAACCTAGTTTACTGTGGCTTTCTTTGCTGTTTTTTTGTTCAAAATACTAATAAAGCATCCAGTTTTTTTGTCATGCTATTGACAGCTAAACTATAAATAATCAATATTTTGCTGCTTGCTTCAGGGAGATCACCAGGATGAAGCAGGCCAAGGGGATTGGTGGGATGTCAGGAGCTGCCAATGAAGATGACCTCCAAGTTGTACCTGTAGAAAGCACAAGTGAGTATGAGAAACGGCTAGATTTCAGGTGTTTAGCTGGGGATCTCTATTGAAAGCGGTTGAACATAAAACACAAGAGAATGACTTATTTGTGTTATGATCATGCAGTGATTTTTATAACTTCTCATTGTAGTAGAGAAGGGGAAACACAGACATGGACAAATAAAAGTTGTACTTAAGAGCAGCATGTTATTTGGGATGAGTGAAGATAAAAAAAAGTAAAAAAAAAAAGACTTATTGTGGTTTTAAAGGTGACCAGTCTGTGTCCAATATTTGTAACTTGTGTCTGAGAAACCAAGCATCTCAAATGCATATGTAATAATTGGAAAGTAAACGTATCTGATTTATTAATGCAAACTTTGTTAAGTAAGTAACCAAGATGAGAATAAACTGTTGCAGCCAGTTAAAGTCCTTCAGCTTTATGTTTTTGTGTGACTTTGTTGATGTTTGTTGGTTCTGTGCTCCTCAGGTAAGAAAGCCAGGATCCTGGATGCAGAAGGCCTCGCCCTGGGCTGTGAGATCGCCACGTCGAAGAAGAGAGCCAGGGACCTGATGGACGGCTCCTTCCACAGGTGTGTGTTTGTCTGTGTGTCCCAATTTCTAAGCTGTTTAAAAGTGTCACAAATCCAGTGATACATGTGTTCTTTTTTTTTTTTTTTTACAGTGTTTTGTGTGAATTAGCTTAAGTTACACTAGATCTCCCTCAGTGTTCTAAACTTCAAAACATCAGACTGTCAGTGACAAAGTATTTGTTCAATATGATCTCTGTCAGGAACATAATTCGTTTTGTAAACCCCACATTAGTTAGTCAAAGTACTGGATTAATTTTTTTATGAAGCAAAAATGTATCATGTACCTGTTGAGCAATCAGATTGTACGCCTCTGCAGGTTTGCTAGCTCGGAGGAGGCGTGGGAGGTACCGGAGTGGTTCCTTGACGACGAGCGGAAACACAGGAAGAAGCCGGTGCCGGTCACCAAGGAAATGGTGGAGGAGTACAAACAAAAATGGAAGGAGATCGATGCCCGGCCCATTAAACGAGTCGCTGAGGCCAAGGCCAGGAAGAAGAGGAGGGTAAGATCAGGAGGGAGTTGCACTGATGCAACAGTTGATGGAAGAATGCTGGAGACGAGATTGAAATCACTGGATCTGTTTGATATATTTCTGTAGAACTTACTCTGTTTACAGGGTTCGTACGGGTGCTTGAAATCCTTGAAAATGCTTGAATTTCAATGTTGTGTTTTCAAGGCCTGAAAAGTGCTTGATTTTAGTTTAAGTGCTTGAAAGTGCTGGACATTATAACTCTGTGTCTTTTACCAAATTGGGATCAGACTAGATACTTTGCTTATTACAAGGAGAAATATCAGTATGTGGAGATGTTATCTCCTGGGCTCTGCTGAGCCTCTCTGCTCCTCTCTGCGACCTGCCGGTCTGTGTGACCTCGCCCCTGCCCCCAGCAGGGGATGACAAAATGCTGGGAGGCTGCCGTTTTAAAGAGCGTTGGCTTGAAAATGATAATTACAAATAATGGTTAAGACGCGGACTGAAGCAAAGAGTGGCATCATGCAAGGTCTGCAAAAAAGATTTGCAGATTTGTGCAATGGGGAGTCTGCACTCTCCAGTCACATGAATGTAAGTTAAGACTTTCTGAGTAACTTAGGCCAACATTGCACGTTGACACTTTGTTTATGCTAACTGCTAACCTTAGCTAAGTTAGCGGCTTTATAGACTAAATTATATAAAATGTAGGGTTTTCAAAGTTAACGTGTTAACCATAGACTGTAGAAAAAACGTACATGTTAAGGCATGTGATTAATATGGAAACCATAACACGCTAAAGAATAATTAACGTTCACGTTCAATATTAATAAACTTTGATGAATAAGTGAACAGCGCTCTGCAGCACAGAGCATGACGAGTCACTCACACTGGTTAACACCAGAGCTGAAAGTGCCAGAGTCAGAAACGAGACTGTTCAGTTTGTCTCTGTAACGTCACACCAGGCACTGATGTCTGTAAGAGCTTTAAGTGTGAAAAGGGAATGTTCGCTTTCCACTTTTCATTACTTACTTCTAATAAAGTAAGATTAGATGGCAAGCCAAGACTTCTTACAGATAGGTGACACATTTTGAAACTTAAAAATTTATGTCAAAAAAGAAAATTACAGGGAGCTTTCAGGTCTCTTTTTGTCTCGGTGCGAGTGTGCCTGAAGCTTCTCTTTTTTTGGATAAAAGTTTGTGTTCTTTGATTTCTAAAGTTTTTGCTATTATGAAACATAATTTTAGATGTTTACAGCATAATACAATGTACATAATTGTGATAAAAAGTGAAAAAAGTATATATATTCCCGTAGATATGTATTTTACCCCAGCGATAAGGTGCTGGAAAAATTTGAAAATGACCGTTAAGAGTGCTTGAAAAGTGCTTGAATTTGACCTTGAAAAATGTGTACGAACCCTGTGTTTATCTGTGACTTCTTCTCCAGATGCTGAAGAAGATGGAGCAGGCTAAGAAGAAAGCAGAAGCTGTTGTCAATACAGTCGACATCTCTGAGAGAGAGAAGATGTCTCAGTTGAAGAGGTATGACATCAAACACCCCACATCAGTTTATGACTCCATGAAAACCAACCACTGCATCATACTGGCTATTTTTTAAAAATTTTTTAATCATTTCATCTTTTTCCCCCCATCTTGTCAGTATCTACAAGAAAGCTGGCATTGGGAAGGAGAAGAGAGAAGTAACATACGTCGTGAGCAAAAAAGGAGCCGGCAAGAAGGTGAGACGTCCCGCCGGCGTCAAGGGAGCCTTCAAAGTGGTGGACAGTCGCATGAAGAAAGACATGCGGGGAATGCAGAGGAAAGAACAACGCACTAAAGGAAAAGGTGGCAAAGGAAAGGGAGGAAAGTCAAAGGGTGGCAAAGGAGGGATGAAGAGTGGTAAAGGACGGAAATGAAGACAAATTTAGCTTGCCTTTCTAGCCATGCCTGGTCTTATGTTCCAGTTATGGAGCTTTGTTAGCTCAGATTCCTGCCACAATTTGGGCTTCTTGTACAGAGAACCCGATGAGAGAGAAGCCCCTCTTTTTTACCAAACTTTGCTGCGGTTCCTTCAGCTCCTGGACACTTGAGATATAAGGGTATTTAAATGCTGGTGTTCTGTGAACGTCTTTCTGAAGATGTAGATTATTTGCCTTGGAGCTCCATGAATGGAGCGGCTTCACTGAACTGTAAAGCACAGTAAAACAAGTTAAACATAATAACAAATGGGTTCTTCGGAATTGTTGGTATTAATATTGTAAATATTATATACACATCTTTGCAATAAATGTTTTGTTTTAACAAGTTGTTGAATCACTCTGTTTTTCCGTTGATTTAAAGAAATGTGGGTTTGTTTTTCAGATGCTTAATTTCATAATAAATGATATTGACTTTTTTATTATGGTCTGTGCTGGTAGTATCTGGTCAGTATGAGTCAAATTACATCACTGAAGTCACTTAATGTGTAGAGAAGAGAATGAATGACGAATTATAGTAGCTACTGTATGGGACCAGAGAGCTGAGTCTTCAGATCTTAGAATTCAATTGGATTGGGTCTTAAAACTATTTACATTTTGTAGACTCGTATCAGTATGAAGGCCATGGTGGTTTATGATGATCTTGGAATACAAAAATGGGATTGTGTTTCTGCCGAATTTAAATTTAGAAAAAAAGGAAAACCAACTAATTGAAGGTGAAAGGGACATCCCTGTTCCACGCACCCTAAATGTGGGGCAACCTTCACATTATAACATGATATTCTCATCTTGTGTTATTTGAGGTGATCATATCAGTACCATGTGATGGTAATTATGAATCATTGACACTAAACCTCATAGTTTGACTGGCTGTCACTTCAATGTCCTTGTCTAATAAATACTGTAGTCAGTAAATGTATACCATCAGATCACTTTACTGTGGGTTGCAAACTTAATACCAGTGATGGCATTATACTTTGTACTTTAGTTATAATGCTATTTGTTACTCTGGCATTATTCTACTTTTATTTGACAGCTACAGTTAGTGCTTTTGGAGAAGAATTCATCAGAAGAGACAAATCTTCATTACTGATTGTGTTTACTTGGTTAATATTTGCAGGATTGCTCTACACAGCCACCTTTCTGGTTTAAACAGCATTCTGAGTGTCATGACATAATTAATTCTTCTTTACCATTTAAATATTTCTTCATGACATTGGTAACAAATTAACTTTAAATACTTTAAATTACATTTTGCACGTTTGTACTTTAATTTTGAATGGTGGGACATACTATTTTAATTTTGTATTTATTTAGAATTTAATCAATTTATTAAATAATTGTTCTCCTTTGCACCTGTGTTTGTCCTTAATAACATACGAAATCGTTGTTCTTCCACAATAAATCATTCTTAGAGTAGGTAAAAGTTAAATCTAAACTGAATTTGAGGCTTTTGAGACTAACATTGGCTAAAATCATTCGGCGTTAAGTGTTTTTCTCTCTTAAAAAAAACTACATTTCCCGTGAACCTTTGCGATGACGTAATATGGTTGCGTCAAGGAGTTGTTTAGGAAGCGGCTCGGTTTTGTGCTAGCTTGATGTAATACAGAGCTGTCCAGTTCATTTTGAGATTAAAGTTTGATTTAATCGTCGTATTTGTTGTAGCATTACCGTATTGAGATATCTACAGGACCAGTTATGAGTCAGTGTGTCTGAGGGGATCATAGAAGCTACAATTAGCTGTTTATTTAACATTATTTAGCTAACTTGGTCAACTTAGCTGTTATTACCGTTTTCCACCTGATCCTGCTTTCACTTTCGTGCTCCTGAATGTACCGCTCCTGCTAGCTACAGCTAGCTTGCACACTGGACGGTGAAGTACCCTCCTGTCTGTGCCAGGATGCTCCTCATTGTCCTGGTATGCAGTCTGTCGGTGGCAGCCATGGGGCAGCAGGTAGAAGACGACTGGATAGACCCTTATGATATGCTCAACTACGACCAAAGCACCAAAACGATGAGGAAACCTGCAGAGGTTGGGTGATGTTCAATGTCTTTTTTTGTTTTGTTTTTGCTTTTGCTAACATTGCTATCGCTTTGACTTTCCTGAGACCATGTTGCTGTTTCTGTTGTGACAAATCCTTGCAGCCAACAAACTATGACAATGTGCCAACCAAAAGAAGAGAGCATACTCAGGACCCCAGCCAGCAGACACCGTGTGACCAGAAAGTAGAGTCTCTACAGAAGCAGGTCAGCAGTCAAAGGGTTTATGAAGTCTTTATTTTAAGTCTTTCTGTGGAGAGCAATCACAGGAATGCAGTGTATGTAGTGCTGTACCACAGTTTTTTGTTTTTTTTTGGGGGGGGGGGGGGGGCTGTCACACTGAATTGACTGTCATGTCAATATACCGACAGTTTTTTTCTGTTAGTCATTTTCCTGCAGACATTTACAACTTCATTTAGGAGATTTATCTTTTTAAACATCAGAGACGCATCAAATAAGAACAGCTGGTTACACTCGAAAAGCCTAAGAGAAAGAAAAACGCAAAAGATTTAGTAAACAAAAAATGCCACCGGACACTACATGCTCACATCTCCATCCCAGTCTCCTTTGGTCTGGAGCCTAACTTGATCAGGAACTGTAAGACACCTCAAAATAAGTATATGCAATGAGAAAACGTGTGGTATTGTGCTTTTCTTCATTCAGATTGAAGAACAAGAGAAGAAAATCAAGCTCGCTTCACAGCAGCCTACATGCACTCCAGTGTTCAGGCGATTCCTGAGCAGACTGTTGAAGGAAATACAAAGAGTTGGTGTGGTATGTGGCCATTTCACATGTGTTATGTGGCTTTGAATATATATATTTTCTAATCTTGGATGCATTGTACCAAACCTCCCCATCATCATGGGGCTTAAATTCGCTGAAGTTTTCAAGCTCTGTTTAAAATTATTCAAACAGAATTCTGGTTCAGTATCAAACCAGTTCTCAGGTGCACTTAGCACGACAGTAGGAAACAGGGTATTACCATTTAAACATGTCCCCATTTCTCCCCAGCCCACTGACTCCACAGACGTCTTCTATGATGCCAAAATCAAGCTGTCCAGACAATCCATTACTGAGATTGAGATGATTCTGGAGGGTGATGAGAGCTGTAGAACAGGAGCTGTGGACAATGCCATCAGTCAAATACTGGTGGATCTCAGACCACATAATTATGAGGCGTGGAAGTGGCGTTTTGAAGACACCTTTGGCGTGGAGCTTGACGTCATGTTGAAAGTAAGCTGAAATTGCATGACTTTAAGATACGTTAGTCATGTGCCTAACATTGCCTACAAAACACAGCTGTTTTATGTGTGACTGTTTATGTTTTGAACGATACATTTACAGTCTCACTATCCACTTCTCACCAAGTTTTTTCAATTTTTTTAATTTGGTGTAAATGTTGTGTTACAGTCTGTTTTCCATCTCAGGAAACCAGTCAAGTTGTACTCTGTTCTCTCTGTCTGTGTTCCAGGTTGGGCTGGGCATTCTGATCATAGTGGCCATCATATGCACTGAGCTGTGGTCAAAGGCATCCTGGTTCTTGCAGTTTGGCAGACTGTTTGGTGCGTGCTTCTTCATCAGTATTATCTGGAACTGGTTCTACCTGTACAAGGTAAAGAAAAGCAGAGCCGCTGTTTTGCTGTTCACTTTTTTTTTGTCTTAGATAAGTTTGTAATACTATTCCTTTTTTTTTTTTTTTAGACTGCCTTTGCCGAACACCAAAACAAAATGGTGCAGATGGATGACATCGGTGAAAAATGCAGTGGATTGAAAAAATTTGATTGGACTGATAACTTGAAGGGTGAGCCAGTTTGAATGTATAAAACATATCACATTTGTACACTTGAGAAGCAGGAGACCTTTCTGAACCCACAACAAAATACTTAAACCTGTAATAACTGACTTTTTTGCCACTCGAGGACGGTGGAAGCTAATTGGAAACACAAAACCGACATCTACACCTTTTAATTTGATACACGCTTAGAGGATGCACGCTGCTGCATACAGTCATACCAAAGCTTTGAAGAAAGTTTTTATGCAAACTCTATTCTGTTGCTTTCTTGTCTACATCTAAAGTGTTTGTTTCTTTTCTTGCAGAGTTTTTTAGAAGCACCGTTACTCTTAAAGATGATCCTTGTAAGAAATACTATGAAGCCATCTTTGTCAACCCAATCCTGTTGGTACCTCCAACCAAGGTAGGTTACTACTAGTACTAAGATTACGACTGTACTGCTTTGGTTTTTGAGTTGAGGATATAGAATGAAGCATTTTGTTGCAAAGAAAAATGAAGCAATTTGTTCCTGCTCAACATCAACACTCTTCCTGTGTTGACAGTGGCATTAGTTTGAATGTCTATGGGATTGGATTTGGCACAAACAAAGTTACATTTTAGTTGACTTTCTCTGTTTAGGCTCTCTCGGTTACCATCGTAACCTTCCTCACAGAGCCGCTGAAGCACATTGGCGAGGGAATCAGTGATTTTCTTCGAGCCCTCCTCAAAGATCTACCAGTTACCTGGCAGATCCCAGTTTTCTTCACAATAATGCTCATGCTTGTGGTAAGGAGCTGTGATAAAAATGAATAAATGAATAAAATAAATAAGATCCGACAGAGTTTCTCGTTACTAATATATTTATATGACTCCTACAGGTATTCATGTACGGAGGTGTGCAGGCAGCCTTCCAATATGGCATCATGGCTCCTTTCCGCCGCCCTCAAAGAGATCCACCTCCTCCACAGCTGCAGCAACCGAACTTTCAGGCGATCGAGGACCGTAACCACCTCGAAGCAGGGGACGCACCACAGCAGTTGCCGAGGCCCAGAGTCATTGGTGACCGATTAAACAGGAACCGGGTTCGTCAGAGGCGCCCCAACAGACCCATGGAGCAGCCAGCCAAAGTGGTTGTAGAGACACTGCGCACTGCGGAGGCTCCTTACAGTGCAGATGAGATGGATGCTCAGCAGATCGAGGCGGAGCAGAATCTCTCTGCTGAGTCAGCAGAAGCAATTGTTGATGCTAACACAGACCAGTCACAGACTAAACCCACTGAATCGGATTCATCTCAATCAGAGACTAAACTGCCGAAAGAAAAGGAAACCCTTTCTAAAGATGACTCCAGCAGAGACTGTGCAGAACCCCAATCTCAGCCAGCAGAAAGGCAGCCTTCAAAGACAGACGCTCAGGTGAGTTCTTTTTAAAAAGCATGAACTCTAAATCTACTTAATTCTTAAAACAGTGCTTCTTAACTGTGATTAACCCTTTAAAGTACCCTGTGTGTTATGTTTTAATGCTTCAGCTTGCCTTAAGCACTTATGGGATGATGGATATTCACATAAATTGGTAAATAAGTATCAAATAATTAGTTTGATTTGTCCAGTGTTTTCCATGCTTGTGAGCCTGTAAAGCCACTTACCAGTGGACACATTTTGTAGCGTTGTATCTACTGTATGTCATATAAGCATGTGATTATATGAATAGAGCTGCGACAATCAGTCGATCAGTAGTTGTGTGAGACAAAATTAGTTGCTAACTATTTGGATAATTGAATAATCTTTCAAGTTTTTCAACCAAGAATGCCCAAATTGTATGGAGTTTCTGCTTTTCTTCGTCATTTATGATAGTAAATGAAAAGTCTTTTAGATTTAAACTGGTTGGTTGGACAAAAGAAGCGATTTGAAGATGTCACTTAAGGAAATTGTGATGACCAGAATTTTTGACTTTTATAGACTAAACAATGCACTGATTAACTGTGGAAGTAACTGACAAATAAATCAATGAGAAAAATGTTAGTTTTAGCCCTTAAATGATTAACAATTATCTAAATGTAAGTGATTATCAAGGTTAATGGTGATATTGATCTTTGATTTGAAATACATTATAGCTACCATATTTATCTTGTCTCTAACCCTAAAATAATTGTCCGGTCATGGTTATTAATGTGACATTTTTGAGCAACTGATCCTTAGATTTACCTTAAAAAGTTGTGTAATACGGAAAACGGAAGTTTAATTCAACAGCATATGAGTGGATTTAGGTCACGTATTTTTATTGCTATATGAAGGTTTGTAGCAGCTCTCTCTATTTATACTGTAATGCGTCAGGGATTTAAGGTCACACTTTTGGGATATAACACAGACATTATCTTCATTCCTAAATCCATTTATTATGTCAGTTATTCAGATGACATGTAGTTGGTAATGTTTTATTGGTGTAAATATCCCTGAATCTAAATATTTTATACTTTGGTTTATAAATGTATAATTTGCTTATAGTATTAATATGCAGATTAATAGCATATAAGTGTGTTTGTGTTATATGTTTCTAATGTGCACCACCTCACTGCAGGACCCGCCAGCCTCAGCAGAAGACGGGACAGAGGTGGAAACTGTTGGAGTTTCCGTTCAGGAATCATCTCCAGTTTTGGTGGAGTAGACGACTTCTACATCTGTCAAAGCAGGAAGATAAGCATCATCTGTGTGTGTTGCTTTTTGTTGGACTATGGAGACAATGATGCCTGAACAGTTAATGATCAAGTAGTTAAAAGTGTTTCCAGCCAACGATATCTTGCTGCTGTGCGGTGAACCGCTACTGTTTTGTTTTCATGCTGATCTTCAGCTCAGTCAGCTGCACAGCGGCCAGGCTAAAACAGGTTTCAGTGAAACTGGAAATGTATATTTTAAAAACAGCATTGTTTACCCGATCTGGTGTGTCCTAAGCATGGGCAAGAATCATGGGCTTATAAACTAGGTCTGCCTAGTTTTACTCTTATAACACTGATTGAGGTTTTATCATAATGAGCACATAATGGCTGGTTTCAATTTTAAACGAAATATACATTTGGATTTTGTAATTTATAAGGGATAAAAAACATTTTCTTAATTCTGTTTTTTTGCAATAAAATATTTTTGTAGCTGTAAGTGGTTTGTATGTAAAGGCCTGGTTGTATCGTTGCTAAAGTCAGTACTCCTGGAAGTGTCACTTCTTTTGTTTGTTTTTTGGAAGGAGAACACTTGTGTACAGAGCTTGACAGGATTGCTGACATCATTGTTTTGGCACAGCGGAAAGAGGGAGTAATAGTGAATTTCATTAAATTCATGAACCAATCTTTACATTACATAATCATTGATTTGAAGTTCTGAATCAATAAAAAAGTGAAGTAAGAAGATTCTGTCACAGAATTGCTGACATATGAAAATAATGGACTTTCATTGGAATTTTTTTTTTCATCCGGTTGCCAGAAACATGACTACAGATGAATATAATGTTGCTTCATGCCTGCTGGATGTGTAAATAGGAAACTGTTTGCTAAAGGTGTTTGCTATATCAACTTTATAAAGTTGATATAAGCAACCGAAAAATACCTCACCACGGACTTCTTTTGAAGGTTCCTTCAGTCCGTTTTACTTACATTTTTTGCACACATCTGTACAACAGCATTGACTTTTGATGTTTGTTGGTCCACCTACTGTATAGTTTCTTCTGTAACACCATGATGATGTGCTGAAGCATCATGAAGTAAAATACTAACTGGTTTGCAGTTTACAGATTTTTAAAAATGGCTGTAATGAAATGTTGTGAGTACTCCAACCAGTCGAAGGGGGCTGGAGTAAAATAACGTCCCCTGAATGTTATCTAGACTCTGGTCTCTGCAGAGTTCCGCGGCTTTACAGCATATTCATGTTGTCTATACTTGTGTGTATTTTCGCTGCCTCCAAATAGCAAAATACGAGCTTATCACAGTTTTAAACTTTTTTTTACAGTTTTATTGCAAAAGGTCTTAGAGGTGTGCCAGGAATAAAACATTAAGTGGGCTCTGGGAGCAAATTATGTTTTTTCACTTTAATTCGGTGTAATTCTCAATGGGAAATAAAGTTTTGTTATACTGAATTTGTTGTTCCTTGACCTTCTCAGCAGCTTTGCTCTGGGATACATGTCATGTATGCCCTGCTTTTAGATTATCTTTGCAGCGCTGTTCTATCGACACACACCTCTGAACCCCTGGAGGAAGACAGACAACATGATTTAAACAACCCGGAGGATATCCATGTATCGTACCCCAGAATTATAACTGTATAAAGTGTACCGTCGAGACTCTCAGTGACGACTTTCAATGTTTTGCCATTACATTTCACAGCCACATGCATGCACACCAAGACAAGATGTATTTATATAACCAACAGTGTCTTCAGGAAGTGATGTCCGTGACTGGGAGGAGAACTGTTTGAGAAAAGGATTAGGAGATTGAATGAAGCCATAACCTGTATTATTAATGGCAGATGTTAATGATTTGTAGGTTTGAGGTTGCTCTTTCTAAAATGATCTCTTGTTTTATTGTTGAATCTTTTTTTTTTTTTTTTATCCCTTTTAGTGGTTGGTAAGCTGAAAAGTTGTTAAGTACAATCGTTTGATTTTGGTCCATAAAACGATCCTCACATTCTTATAGATTATATTAAAACCCCATCTGAGGAGGGTTTTTGTTAAATATGCAACTGGACTGTGTCCGTGGTGTTCGAACAGAGCACTTCATGTAGCACACAGGGCTGCAGTTAACACTGAAGACACTGAGGTCATTTCCTTTGGTATGTTGTGTGTGTGGGAGTTTTAGCTAACACTGGGGAGTTTACATTCCACAATTAAATCAATCTCTTGGTGGACATATCACAGGCTGATCCCAGTATTTCTGAGAAGACTAAAACGATACTACTTTTTTTTTTGCCTAGGTAATGACAGCGTGCATCCTAAATTAGGGAAGCCATGAGACGCATGTGAGAAAAAACATCTGCTCATCCATTTTCTAAGTCTTATCTAAACTGCCTCCTCAGCTTTTATGACTTTTGAGCAGGTGGAAAGAAATGTTTTGCTTCCTTCCTCAATCCTCCTCCTTCCTTAATCTTTTTCAGTTAGTGAAAAAGGGGTTGGCACTTAAACCCCTCAATGAATAAGTTCTTCTTTAAGCATTTACTTATAAAGTATTTAGTTGTATAATTATTCATTCATTCATTTATTTATCTCAAAGATTTTCAGGGAAATAAATATCTGTTCAGTCTCTATCTGTTGCCGAATGAGTTAACAAAATGATGGCCTGTTGATGAAGGCCCCTCGCATTTGCTGTAATACCAAAGATGAACACCGGGTGTCGATGGCAACTTTCCTGGGAAAATATCACAAGGAGCGTGCAGTTAGCAGCGCGTTCACCCAGCAGTGGTTGGTCATCCAGGTCATATATATATATATATTTATGTATATATATATACATATATATATATATATATATATATATGTATACAGTATATATATCCGTATATAATTGCCACTTTAAGCATGCTATATGATTGTATATTTGTTCATTTATTTGAGCGTGTTATATAATTATGTATTTATTCATTTATTTAACCCTCCATAAGCAGTACAGCAGAGATAAAGCAGCTTAATTATTTTTTTATTTAAAAAAAATAAATGTTATACCTTGGACCCATTTCTGTCCCCTTGGCGACCGCCGGTGTCCCCCGAGCCGTAGATTGGGAACCTCTGCGCCGCCTGATACTCATTTCCTGATTGGCTGACTGGAAAGCTGCGTGCTGTCACAAAAGAGCGCAGCTGAAAGGACTTCTCTCTGCTGCTAACTTTCTGTCTGTCTGTCTATCTGTCAGCCTCTTGACAGCCCGCACGCGCAATCAACTGGCGTGTCCACGTGCTCCATCAATCAATCAATCATGGAATTATTGGGTCGATATCTGGACAGGAGCAACTCCATTAGGTGAGGTATTTTTTAAAAAAAATATTATTACTTTTTTTAAGGGCTGGAGTTAAAAAAACGTATGAACACTTGCTGAAGTGTTCAGTAGTTACAAAGAACATACGACATAATGTTGGCATAATGGGCAGAAGTGAAACCAGCTTATTCACACGACTAAGATGTTGTTGTCTTGCGCTAAAACATCAGCACCAGCTCTTCAACACATCTGACAGGAGCAGGCAGGTATGAACCTCAACACGTACACCTGCAAGTAACTGTGAAATGTGCCATTTAACTACAGATTAAATCCCAACGTTAAAAAAAAAAATGGGGTGTAGATGTGGAAAGTAGAGGCTGTGGGCAGGCTGTTGGGAAAATATTGAAAGTGCATTCACTGAGCTAACCTTGGACTTGAACCCAGGTAGCACCATGAATGCAGGCAGTGTACTCAGTACATGGAGTCCTTCCTGTAACTGCTCTTAAACTATTGCTCAAGCAGACGAAAAACTGAGCATGAAATAACTACTTTCACTTCTGTTTTGGGGGCTTTATTAATCTCTTAGTCAAAAATGAGTGGAAAATAACAGTTAAACAGCTTTTTTTCACTTTGCTGTGTTGTATTGTTTCAGCTCTGTCACGACTCAAGATGTTATCAAAGAGGAGAACCTGAGAGACGACCTCAAGTATTACTTCATGAGCCCGTGTGAGAAGTACCGGGCCAGGCGACACCTTCCCTGGAAACTCGGGGTGCAGATTCTTAAAATCGTCATGATCACTACACAAGTATGTTCCCGTGACAACATGTTTTCCAGGAATCAGTGAAATGAGTTGGTGGTGCTGTTTTGTCTGGAGTTTCACATGGGGAGGGGTCCTACATAACGTCTGAGATGGTTTGTTTTTGTCAAATGGGAGATGATGAAATCAGTGAACTCCACCCATGTATCTGAACACTGCTCCTCTGGCTGCTTGTTGTTCAGAAGAAAAAAGAAGTATGTAGTTGTCTCTGTCTAGGCTGCAAAAATCAAAAGTACACATAAAAGTCACCTAGGACATGAAGTCCGTCGTCGTATGTGATCTTTCAAACGCTGAGAGGACAGAGTTCATATCAGTGTTGTAAATCGAAATGACAGATAATGCAGTACGTTATGATTTCAGCTCTGGTGGCCAACATTACATAAGTTGAAACCAGAGGTGTGCAAAGTATTATGATCCTTTACTTTGGTACGGGCACTGGGAAAATGTCTCCACCACCAAGTAAAAGATCAAACAAAATGTACTTCAAGTATCTCAAGTGGAAGTAGTCATTGTGTTGTAAAATGTAAAATTCAACCCTTCAGTTTAGATCAGAAAATCTTTTAAATAAAAGAAATATCTTCAGGTATAACATTTGCTGAATTAACAAGAAGGCTCAAATGGTTAAATATTTGCTGTATACAGCGTTTCACAAAGTTTATAAAGTTTGTCCCAACACAACAACACTCAAAATTGAGTGTTGTTGAGGGAGTCTGGAGATTTTATCCACAGTCGTCAAAGAAGTTGCCTAGATTTGTTACTGTGTGCTGGGTTTTGTAAAACTTGACATGTTTGATCCGATCACAAGTGGACAGCTTCATGCCTGGCAGTTCACACCTGGCATTAACTTGCGTTTTGAGTGACCAATTTTCACTTCCTCTCACTTCCCCGCTCTATATTCAAATCAACACACGTGCCGCTGGAACAACAGATGTTTTTACACAAAGAAAGAAACATCTTCATGTATAATGTTTGCCGAATTAACAAGAAGGCCTAAAGTAGTTGAGAGTGTGTGGTAGATGGCTTATCACAAAGTTTAAAAAGTTTCTCCTAATGCAACAACACTTAAAATTGAACGTTTATTAAAGGGAGTCTGGGGCTCCCCTCGGGCGACAAAGAAGTTGCCTGTATTGGTTACTGTTTACTGTATTTGTAACATTTTGACAGTTTACCATCAATGAAATGTTGTCGTCTTTTGTAAATTTTGTGTAAATGATGGAATCTGTTGAAATAGTGTGTTCAGCCAGCTGCTAAATGTTGGCAGGTACGATGCACTTAGACACAGAATCAGAAAAACGGACACTTTTACACACCTGTGTTCACACCTGTACCTTGAGCTGTCCACAAGTGGTTAGATCACTCAGAACTGATGTTAAAAACAAATGTAAACAGAAGAAGTAGAAAGTTGTATAAAATGGAAAGAACTGGAACTTGAAATTTGTACCTAAGTCAAGTACATCAGTGATTGCACTGGTTAAAAAATGACTTTTTAAAAAGCTTCAAAGTGACATTCCAAAAGATGCCTTTAGCTTTTATACTTTTTTGGAATGTTTTGAATACTAAACAGGAATTACTGAAAGTATCTAATATACATAAATTCCAATTTTCCCTTTTTGTTTCCTCTGTAGCTCATCCTCTTCGGCCTCAACAACCAGCTGGTGGTGTCCTATAAGGAGGAGAACACGATTGCCCTCAAAAACCTCTTCCTGAAGGACTACAGTGGCGTGGACGAGGACGACTACAGTGTTGCCGTCTACACACAGCAGGACGTCAAGGAGAGTCTGTTTTATGTCATGGATCAGGCAAGTTCAAACCCCCTCACCTTACGGACACTGATTGCACCTACTCCTGCTTTCAACCAGACTGTCAGAAAATGAAGAGTGATGGTAATGATGTAGCGTTTATGATGATGGGAGGTATTTGCATTTTGACAACCTGTGAGTGTTGAAGACTGTCCATTCATAATATGTGACATTATACAGTATCATTTGGATTTGATTATCGTTTGCTAAATACAGCGTTTAGAATTGTGTAAGTCTGTGTTATATAATTCTTTAGCTGACAACTTTAATATATATTATTTACTTTTAGTTCATGGAGTGCTTCTACATGCACACTGTTATCCTGGTTATGGGCAGGATTCAGATTCAATGGGTTTTTTTTAAGAAAAGATATTAACATTTTCTGATTCCAACTTCTTTAATATGAATATTTTCTGGTTCCTTTGTTACTCTTGACAGTAACCTTAAATATCTTTGGATTGTGGACAAACTCAAGAGGTTGAGACCTGCTCAGAAACATGAACATGATGATCATTTTGATCAAGTAAACAGGGATATGAAATACAACAAATGTGATGAAAACTGGGATGCTAGTCTTTATGTACGTTGAACGACATGGTACCTTTTCTTCAGTTACTCTACCAGTTCGCCTGACTGTCTTTGTTTGTGTAATGCGGAAATTGTAGCTTCTCTTCAACGTTCTGTAAATCACCCTGGGTCAGTGTGTTTTATGGGAGGTTTCTGATGTTTACAGTACAGCCAGCTAGGCCGGCTCTCTGTCGGTCCCATCAGCTACGCTGAGGATGAAGATGGCCAACTGCTGCCTCTCGTCATGTGTAAAGAATACTACAAGAGGGGCAGCGTGGAGCCGTCGGATGAGGCTTATGACATAGACGCTCAGCTGGAGGAAGGTGAGGGGAAACAATAACATTTTGTCTTTTTTCTTCCCGCATATTTAGGCAGTCGGCATCTAAATCTCACCTTACTGTTGTCTCTCTGCATTAAAACACTTCAGTAGATTCAGATTCTGTTACTTCCTGTGTACGTGCGTGCGTGTGTGTGTGTGCACAGCAAACACTTATTCTATTTCTCAATGCATGGCTGTGGAAATGCTTGCGCCTCTCTTTTAGTGTAAAGCAGAAGTGCAGATTATTATTCTGATGACACATCACATATGGAAAGGTTTACTCTGTTCATCTCCCCTCACTCAGTGTGTATGTCACATGATCCAACCACCGCAAACCTGTGGAAAACCCAGAATTCATCCTTTTTTGATCTGGACTTTTACAGGTAAACGTCATCCATCAATACGGCTGATGCTAACAGGCAACGTTTACTCTTGTTTAGTTTTTTATATTAAAATCCTCTTTTTCCCTTTCAGGCTAGTTGACATCAAAATAACATTCCAGCTGAATGGAATCAACCTACAGACAGTTCGTTCACGGGAGTTACCGGACTGCTACTCTTTCTACGTTACGGTACGGTTCAGCCATATTTTCTTTCATCATGAAATTAAGGATAGTTATGCAGGTGAAATCCAGTTGAAGACTCTGATCATTTTCATTGGTGAGTAATAATAAGACAACACATTTTCTAATAATTTAAACTAAGCTTCTTTTTGCTCTTCTTGCTTCTAGATAACATTTGACAACCAGTGTCACAGTGGAAAGGTAAAAATATTCCTGGACATCGATTCTGAGAGCTCTGCGTGTCGAGACTGGAAGATATCTGGGACGGGTAAATTGTAGTTTTCTAAACAAAAAAGGAAGAGAATAAAACGGACAGAAATAAGACAGATCCATACCTCGATTAAACGGGACAGATTGTGAGATGAAGAGCTGTTTGTCGATATTTGTGCAGAGAGGTTGGCACACAAGAGCATATTTTGTAATATTTATACATTATTTTCAATCAATAAAACTTTTATTTATACACTATGAGTAAACAAATATGAAACGGATCAAATGCAGTGCTGTACTAAACAAAATGTAGGCTGTTTGATAAATACAAATAAAAGGATGCGCACTGAAAAAAACGACCAAACCAAGACTGCATGAGATAAAATGTAGTCCAATCAATAGAAATGACCAATGTTTTAATGTATGTCAGGGTTTTCACAGACCCGTCTGTGATCAGTTGTCTTGGCTACAAACATGCAGATGAAAGGTTTCGGTATAAATTAAAATTCTACTCGGTACTCAGTTATTATTTAAAAGTAACTTAGTAGATTGCACAGTATAATACATACTTAAGTGAAAGAACAGACTTGGACCCAGTGTACAATTTTTAATTGTTTACTGTTAATGAGGCGTTTTCCTGTAAGCTTATCAGCAACGAGTGTGAGCGAGGTTATGTGAGAGATAAACCCTCACTCTCAACACACTTGTCTCTGTTCCAGCTCAGAAGAACACGCACTATCTGCTGGTGTTTGACGGCTTCGTCATTCTCGTCTGCCTCACGTCAGCTGTGCTGTGCACCCGCTCCATCGTGCTGGCTGTCAGGTTGCTCCAGGTCAGCTGTTCAGTCTCTGCTCGCACTGTGTAACATCATACAGGCAGTGTTTCTTTTTCTTTTTCTTCCTGGTCAGTGTTCCTAGTCTGTTTGTCTTTACTTAGTTTCCGTTGTTGAGAAAAAGGAAAGTGATGAAGACAGATATGTTCTCAAGGCAAATGTCACAATAAGCACAAAACATTCAGATTAATTCATTATGACATTCTTTTAAAGTCTCATCCATATCAATCTGCAGGATTTGTTGCTGTTCTGATAATGTTTTCTATTCAGAATTACCGTTTCGTGATTACATCGTACTGTGTTTGGTAAGAAACTGAGTTTTCGTTGGTGTATTTTCAGAGATTCTCCAGATTCCTGCATGAGAACTACAACCGTAAAGTGTGTGAGGATGACCAGGGTGAGTTCCTGAACGGCTGGTACGTGCTGGTCATTGTGAGCGACCTGTTGGCCATAGTTGGGTCTATACTGAAGATGGAAATACAAGCAAAGGTAAAATGACTCGCATACTCCTTTTTTATTTTTTAGAGAGGAAGTGACTGTGGATAACCATTTGGATTTTACAACCTATCACTAGGGAGTGTCTCAGTGGACTTTGGAGTGCAGAGACTTCAGCATCGACACTGTAAAGATCTGTTTATTTTAACCCGACTCTCTGTCCTTTTTATACAGCCACCATGTTAGGTGTTTACCCCAACGATTACCCTCCCCGCCCTGAGGCTTTTGTTTTAGAGCAAGATACTTCGGGTCTTCTGTTGTGAAGAGTGTTGTGAAAGACTCCTGACAGTGTCTTGAATACACTGTTCATGGCTGACATTTTGACTTGTTATAGCAGCAAAAGCAGAGGTGTAAACATTAACAGTGAACATGCAGAATACCAGAGTCGTAAAACTGGCTCACTTTAAAGGAGCACAGCCACAGTGTTGGTGAGCAATGAATTGAATTCAACAAGTAGTTTTCATTTTGCCGTTGTTTGCTGGTAGTTCAACTAGTAGTCAATGTACTTATTCAACATTTTTTTTTCTTTCACTGAAACTACAAAACAATTTCGGTCCATTAAGGTGTACTATGCAGTTTTGTAAAAGAAATTCAAACTCAGAATTTTAAAATTAACAATATTATTGAGGTAATAATACAATACAAAGGTCCCCAGAGCACTATTTGAAGCTAGAAAGGTGGCAGGGTCCACCACATATTAATTAATTTTGGTGCACTCATTTTGGTGCACTCAATAATACACTTACATACTTTTTAAGATTTAAATGTACACAATTAATGTCCTCAATAAGGTACTTGAAATGTACTGAAATGAAATGTCACACAATTGATAAGATGTTCCTCTGTTGCAGTTCCACATTCTACTTTTGATAATCCACGCAGGTCATGACACAGTTTACAGCCAGCTGTGGAGATTAAAGCGACTGTGTAATTAGGCTTCTTGGTGCAGTGGAGCTTTGGGTGTGCCACCTTTTACCAACACTGAATATTTGCTCATCGCAGACTGAGTCCAGGCCGAGTAAGACTGAGATCAAGCTGCTTTCTTTGTCTCATTTTTTAAAATTAATTTTGTTTCTTCTCTCCCGTAGAGTCTGACGAGTTATGATGTGTGCAGTATCTTCCTGGGAACGTCTACGTTAATGGTGTGGGTCGGCGTGATCAGGTACCTCGGATACTTCCAGAAATACAACGTGAGTCTGTGAGCGTTTTCTTCGCTTTGTGAGCAACCTCACCATTGACCCTAAAGCTCATTGGCCAGAAAAGTGCACAAAAATACAAAGTAACAACAAAACATAGACATGATGTTTTTTGTCTCTCGTGTGTCAGTTGTGGTTTAACATCATGTCTCCATACCTTTCCTTGTGTCTAGGTGTTAATTTTAACCATGAAAGCAGCCTTCCCCAAAGTGCTGCGTTTCTGCTGCTGTGCCGGCATGATCTACCTCGGCTACACCTTCTGTGGGTGGATCGTACTGGGACCGTACCACGAGAAGGTAACTACCACTGGTTTGAGGCAAGCAAATGAGGCCTGGTGGGGTGCCGCTGTGAATCACTGCATGGGCAGTTATTGTCACGAGTGTGAGGAAATGAGAGGAACTATCAAGGCTTCTTTTTTTTTTTTCTTTTACTGACTTTGCTCCTATTTATTCCTGCAAAATTGCTGAGTCCTCAAAAATAAGATTTCATGAGGGAGCTCCCAAATATGTTTGTGTGCACATCTTTAAATGGGCTGAAAACATCACTCTGTGATTGAAAACAAGCTAAAAAAAAAAGATCAGTGTTTTGTCACTAACAGTAGGAGAAAACTGCAATTTATCTTGATTTTCTCCAGTTATTTAGTATTTGAATTACTGTCTCAACATTTATGTCCTGCTAATTCAGTGAACTGCAAAAATGGACTTTGGCTTCTTTGCCAGGAGCAACTAGAAGTTATCAGTCTTTTTACTTTTGTTTTGAATATAAACGACCACTAGATGTCAGTATATGCTCTATCTATTGAACCTGCAGCTTCAATGAGAGCATCTTCCTGTCCTTGGAGCCAAACTGTGAAAAATCGAGACACAATCTGTTCTCGTACACCCGCACACGCACACGCACACGCACACACACGTGCGCGTGCACACACACACACACACACACACATACATACACACGTACATACACACATACATACATACATACATACATGCATACATACATGCATACATGCATACATAAATGCATACATACATGCATACATACATACATGCATACATACATACATACATACATACATACATACATACATACATACATACATACATACATACATACATACATACATACATACATACATACATACATACATACATACATACATACATACATACATACATCTAAGCATTCACAGACCTGTCTCTGTTTGATGCAAGCACATTTTAAAGTATTTCTAGGAGGATTTGTTTCTTTTTTTTATCACAGTGAGAGAGTCTAGAGAGGACATAGATTAATGTGAGAGAAAGTGAGGGAATCAAAATGCAGTGCTGTAAGAAGTATCTAAATTATACTTGAGCAAAACTAAAGATATCAAGTAAAGTATTACTTTAGTACCCATACTGATATTTAGCGGTTTTCTGATGACCTGAACCCGTATTTATCCTAATGCTGATAAAATAGATTTGAAAAATGCACTACTTTGGCTCTGATGCAGCAGTAACTAGTAACTAAAGTTATCAATAATTGTAGTGGAGTAAAAATACAACATTTACCTTCAAATTCATTACAGTGGAAGTATAACATAGCAGAAAAAGTACTGTAAAGCACAAGTCCACCAAAATAGTACCTTTCTGTTGTAAAAAAAGTACAAATAAATCATACTTAAATAAAAGTAAAGATACTGTTACTGTACTGTATCCAGAGAACATAGTATTTACTGCATATACTGTGCGGGTTGACTGATCATAAGCCAAGCATTTTTCTAATGATGTGATTGCTGATAAAAGTGATGATAAAAAATGTGCTTGCAAGTAACGAAAGTTGTCAATTAAATCTGGAGTAAAAAGTACAAAATGCCTTCAGAATGTGGTACAGTGGAAGTATAAAGTAGCAGAAATTGGAAATACTCAAGTACTGAGTAAAATTCTCGGACACTTTTACTTGAGTAAATGTTGTCGGTTACATTCAATCACTGTACAAATTGGGATGTTATGATTCCATGATCAGCATCTCAAACACTTTGTATTTTTGTGCTCTGAAAGCAGAGAATCATCAGAGATTAAAACTGTAGTCAGATGGAGACCCTGGGACAAGTGGTGCCATCAGAGGAAAAAATGTGTGTGTTTAGCTGTCTCGCCCGCTTAGATAAATTATTTACGGAAGTCAGAGCATGCAGTGGGCGTCTAAACAAGGCAGCGCTCCTGCTGTAGGAGGGACAAGATGTGACATGGACTGAGAGCAGTCGATCCGGGCCGAGTGACATCTCGCCGACCAAATGGAAGTCTGTTGATAATCT